>JAKMXA010000006.1:0-415290 GCA_025328625.1 Colletotrichum sp. SAR11_240
GCTTGTAATCGAAGCTTGGGTGGGACGGACAACGGCATGGAATTTAGCCAATTATCCTCAGAGCTGAGAAGACGGGATATGTCCGTGGTAGGCTTTTGCGTGTGACCCGGCCCGGCCCGCTGTCAGAGGAGCCCACCCTAAGTGAGCAGTGGCCGCGCCGAAGCCACTCACACGATTAGGCACTTGAGGTAATTATATGGACACTTGAGAAGATTTGGCTCCCTCAGACTACTAAATGTGAGAATCTTGCGCCATTAGATACATACCTAGTATGATGTATCTGAAAGCTACCGGTAGCTAGGAGCATAATTTGAGCCTCTACAGCATTACCTAGCATTCTTCAATGCCACAGCAAGAGATATTGGAAGCTTCTGAAGGTGTGACGAAGGCCGCAGAATCGCATACGGATGCAATCAAGCACTACTTGGTGAGCTTGGCGCATAGTCCCGTGTCGTTTAGTACCATGCGCCCCAAGCTTCTTTGGGCGATCACACGCGGTGTGGCGAGTTGACACGGATCTCCGTGTCAATCGAACTAATCGCAAGGAAGAAATCAACAGCACACATTATGTCACTAGTCAAATCAATCCTCGGCGAGGGCAGCAGGGAAACGGAGTCCAGAAAGATCGCCATGGGAGTCCTTGGAGATGAAGAAGCTGCATTGATCACCCATCCATGGTAGCAATTATCCATCCCAGACAATAGTATAAGCTTCACCACAGAATGTTGCGAATGAAATTGAGAATGAACTTTGCATAGTGAGATCTAACGCCTATCGATATCTGCCAGCCGTTTCCTGCTATACTGCACCGTAGCGATCCAGTTTCCAATAAACATGAACAAGAATATGAGTACAACCAGGATCACCGCAGCCAAAGGCCCCAAAATGGAGAATACCGTGAAACCGTACGAAGCCGATTGAAAGACTTCGTCACTCTGGAGACGTTCCGTTGCAAGGCCAACCTGCATTGCCGTTAAGACCACAGCAATGTAAACTGTTGAACTTGCTAGCCAAGCAAAGTTATCTTGGAAGAACGATCCGTACTGGTTCCAATGAGACATGTAATTATAGAACGGTCTCTGCCAAAAGAAATAGATCTTGTTGAGCCGGCTGAGGCGGAGTTCTCCGTAGTAAAACCGGCGATCAACCCACGGGTAGTAGGTAGAAAAAGGCCTCGCAAACTGTTGCACAGCGGTTCTCCATGCTAACCATTGCACCTCTTGAGGGATAAGATACTTCTCCTTAGCGATCTGAAAATCGCTCTCATGCTGGATGAGAGCTGCATATGACATGAGGAAGCCGAGAGCTCGTTCCCGCCGACCACCGCAGCTACATGAATCTAGATTAGACCTAGGTACTCTATGGCAGCAGAGAAACGTCTCCCAAAATCGCGGTGAGAGTAGGAAGCGTGGGAGAGGTTTGATGAACACATGGCCGGTAAACCACACGAGGTGCTGATCTAGCCGTTCAGTGATGACGATTTCGCGGTTAAGTAAGCGCTGATGATGAAGTGGACGGGGTGGCATTGGTCGGCCAACCATCCATAGCCAGTCCTGGATAGTTGCCAATCGGTGGAGATTGAGTTCCTCATCAATCCAGTCATGTACATCGGTCAGTCGACGGATGTCGATTCCATCATCGATGACATCTGCACCATTCGCAGCAGGGATGGGAGAAAGGGTAGGTGCCACCACGTCATTCTCCGTTGTTCGTCTAGACGCAGGTAAAAGAGACGCGAGGTCTTCATGAAAGCGTTGTGATGCTCTACTCCCTTGTATGAAATCGCTCCCTAAAATTTCATGAGTGAAGGGAGGCTACTCTCGAACTTCGTCAGCTGCCATACACAGACAGAATTGGCCGGGGGAGAGGGGGGCTGACTTGGCTTGATTGCAACGCCATTGGATCGTTCAGTGGGAGAAGGTCAAAGTATGTGCCTGATCAAAGGGGAGTACGGGGCTATGCAGTCAAGGCGCAATGATCTGATACTTGTATTTACTTCTGAACCTCGAAGCTTGGGGTTCAGCTGGTGTGATATTCAGGATGCCGAGCGTGCTAGAGTGGGCTCGACCTGTCACAGCCCCACTAACATGCAGCCTTTGCAGACCGGAGCGGATGGGTTCGTTCCTAATGGCTCGTTTCAAGAGTTACCAAGTCTGAGATGCTTGAAACTATTGATTTTCTTTCGTGACCGTTATTGCAGGATGATGAGACTATGGCGGGGTTGGATTGACGGAAAAGTGCATGCGCCTGCATGGAAGTCCAACATGTTGCCCAATCATTTCGGGATCGCCCCGATCGCCCTAGGTTCATGTATCCACAGAGGCGCACTTGGCATGATCCTGGGATCTTTCTGTCCTGACGCAAGGACAAAGCTGAATAACGAGGGGGCATCAGCCATTGTCAAGCACATGGTTGGATAAAAGTGCTGAACGGCCCTTCCGCCGAAAGTATCTTCATACCTGTGTTCTTTCCATTAACGACTAATTGATTGAATAATCGCCGCTTTCGCATACGTTTTGGCACTCTCGGTTGTCCACTAAGTGTACCGCGTTGCAATGGTAATCAAACATCATCTTTCCCAATTGATTGGCCGCTCGCTGAAAAATCCAGGCTTCACGAGACCGTCCGGCCCTTCAGGTGGTCTATGAGAGCGTCAAGAACACCAGCGTTGAGTATGTTCCTTGACTGTCCACAGTGAGCACGACTCACACTCGCAGCATCATTGCCGTCCATGGCCTCGGCGCCAACGATGAATGGACCTGGACATACCAGGGCGACAAGCATAACCCCGACAGTCATGTCAGATGGCTCCAGGACCTTAACATGCTCCCAAACGTCATCCCTGATTCTCGAATCGTGGTCTACAACTATGATTCCAAATGGCATTCGGATGCACCCCAAACTCGTCTCCAGTTGTGCGGAGAGGATTTTATCCGCAACGTCCGTAATTTCCTGGAAGACACAGTCAAGCGACCTGTGGTATTTGTTGGACATAGTTTGGGCGGGAACGTCATTCAGCATGTGAGTGAACAGTAATCCGGGCATCAACGGTCAGCGAGCTAACGCAAGTAGGGACTCCTTCATGCGTACTTAGACGAAGATTCGCAAGGGTTTCGGCACATCGTCACATGGACGGCGGGTGTCATTTTCCTGGGATCGCCACTGAGGGGCTCCGAATTTCAGCCGTTGTCCCAAGTCGTGGCGGCATTGCTACGATTCGCGGGTTCTCATGACGGCATCATCAGAGAGCTGGGGTCCTCTGACCCAGCCCTCCACGATAAGCTACACCAATTCTGTGTGATGAGAAATACACTTTCCATTCCAGTGTGTTGCTTTTTCGAAACAAGGATGTCTCAGTACATCAAAAAATGGCCTCTCCAGGCGTTCAAAGGAATGGTATGCAACATCCCTTTCACAAACCCCATTGTGCGCTCTCACACTGAATAGGTGGTCCACGAATACTCTGCCTGCATTGACGGAGCTAGTAGAGTTCCACTACAAGCAGATCACTTCCAACTGAACAAGTTCGCCGGCCCTAATGATCGTTCATTCCAGAGCGTCTCTGCGGAGCTACGGAGGATGTGCGCAAACGCAGGGAGTGCAATTCAACTTCGAAGACAACGTGGGGAATCCGTTTTTGGCAATTCAATCCCAATAACTTCAGAAGTGCTAACATGTATTTAGCTAAACCCATCATCGTGGACAATACCTGTAAGCCCCATAGTATTTCAAATAGAGCAGATATTGACTTGCTACAGGCTTCCCGACGGAGCGGCCCGTTGCGAAAGAATGCCTCTATGACATCTTTCTCAGCAATCCCTATGAAGATATGGAAGCGCTAAGGAGGAAAAAAGGTGGCCGAGCCAAAGGAACCTGCGACTGGATCCTAGGAACACCGGAGCTGACGGCTTGGCTTGGCGATGTGATGGAGTCAGCTGTACCTCCAAAGGACATTCTCTGGATCAATGGAATCCCAGGAACCGGGAAGTCTACCATATCCATGTTTCTCGCTAGAGAGCTCTCAGACATGTTCTCCAAAACTTCCCACAAGACGATCTCTTATTTCTTCTGCGATTCCAACTACAGTACGCGAAAGACGGCGACCGCAGTCGTACGTGGACTTCTTGGACAGCTGGTGCGACAGCATCCCAGTCTGGTTAATTTCATCCTCCCCGAGTACGAAGAAATCCCAAAGGACAAGGACCGAGCCACATTATTCAACAGCTTCGATAAGGTTTGGAGGATGTTCATCTCGGCATGCGGGGACAAGGCAACTGGTCGCAAGTATTGCCTGATTGACGCGCTAGACGAGTGCGAAGTGGGCGAACAAAAGACTTTGCTGAAGCAAATCCATGAGACTTTTGGTCAAAACAGATGTGGGCGCAATGAGCTCAACGTTAATCTGCTCATCACCAGCAGACCGTACCCGGAAATTGAGGAGTATCTACGAGAATATCCAAAAAGAGATCTGAGGTCATTTGAGGAAGCTGGACAGGATGTCGAAAGGTTCATTGATGAGAAGGTCGCTGAGCTCGCAAGAAGAAAGATATATCCGCCTAGTGTGACTAGCGGTGTCACTCGAATACTCCGCAAGAAGGCAGGGGGAATTTTTCTCTGGGTAGGCTTGGCCTGCCAGGAGTTGGAAGATATTGATTCTCGACGAGCTACTGCACGACTTGAGAAGATCCCGACAAACCTCCACGCTCTCTATTCAGAACTTCTGGGAAAGGCATTAAGAGAAGACGACGAGGAAATCGACACGAAGAAGTGGGTTCTTAACTGCGTCTTGATCGCACGCCGTCCGCTTGACCTGCTAGAACTTGCATCTGCTTGCGAGCTGTATCCAGAAGAAGACGAACAGACGCGTGTGAAGTTTACCAAGGACATCATTGAAGAGTACCGGCTCCTGCTTGTAATACAGGATGGAAAAGTCTTTTTGTTGCACCAGTCTGTCAAAGACTTTCTCAGCGAAAACGAGACAGGTGTCAATAATCTCACCGGAGATCAGATAGCCCACGCCAGGCTTGCAACTCGCTGCGTCAACTGTCTCATCCGGGAACTTTCTGGGCCCCAAAGTGAACGCCCAAGGCCAGACAGCATATTAGGGGAATACGCAGCTGAGTCATGGCTTTATCATGTAAGAATGGCGGGGGACGAATTTCGGATCGTCCACAAATGGGCCAAAGCTTTCGATGACATGTCGAAATTGCGCTCTTATTCGGGGGCAACTATACGCACGCACCTCAACGCAGCCGGAGTGACGTATGCCATCGGCCTTGAGACTCAGCCCGCACCAGTTCTTGGACAGGAGTACTCGAATGAATGGCCCGTCACTGAATCGAAAGGGATCAACGTACTCTTGAAGACGATTGACGAGTCACCACACTTTCATCGAATAGACTGTTGGTTAGAAGCCAATCGAGACATCGAACGCGACAGGAGATGTCTAGCGGAATTTCGACGCGATGGCCAGACCCTCGTCTTAGTCAATCATCAGGGAGTGGCACTGGTGTCCAGAAAGGTCTCTGATTCAGATCCAGGCCTCTGGGCGACCGCGTGTAAAGATCTTGTTCAACAAGCTGAACAACTCGCTCGAGCACAGTATCTACTGGGCCTAGGTTGCAATGATCCAGAGGAAAAGATCAAACGTCACTTTTTGGTTACATTCAGCAAAATTAGAAGTGATGGCGTGAATAAGGAGGTCATCCAACTGGACGGAACCGGCTCTGTGGCTGACGGTGATTCCGTCTTCATCTCTCTGGGAAATGACGGCCCCGAAAACGTTTACGTTTCTATCCTCGACATCAATGTGGCCGGCAAAATCACGCTCGTATCTTCTGTGCACTCCAAGCATGGCATTATTCTTGGCTCCAGACAGGGCTATACTGTTGGCCAAGACAGAGGTCTTCCTGTCTCGTGGCCACAGGGCATCTCCAAGGCACGGCCTGTTACCGAGTCAATTCTTTTGATCCTGGCAGACTCGCCGATCGATGTAAGCTGTCTAGGCCTCGGAGCGGATAAATTCCGAGGAACTGTCGGTGTTTCCGTTTCAGAGCGTTTAGCCTTTTCTCTTGCGACAGGGAGAGAGCGAGACGTCCGTAGTGAGGGTCGTATCGAGAACATTTGCTTCAACACGGTACTGATTCCTTTCAACTTAACTCCAAGGATAGAAAGTTAGACGAATACTAAGCTTGGAAATTGCATGACATAGTTCACCCACAAGAATACCTCTTCAGGATACCTCTTCTAAAGCTCACGATGCCTACTGAAACCTTCATGTGAATTGCGCATTATACTCGAGAGTCAAACCTCAGCATCATTGCGTTTCAATCTTGGCTACAATCAAGTTGATTCATGTCAATCTAGTTAAGGTTCTTCACTAGTCTTAGAACCTAGAGCATTGGGAAGTTAAGAGGAGAAGCCTCGGGCTTAGTTGCCGCCCTCCACTTGGATCAAACTTTCACGCTTTGATGGACCATGAAAAGCGCCAGCCGCTACATATTTCGACCATATTTGTCTCAATTGCCTCAACTCTAGTTTTAAATCAGCCCGGTCATCGGCAATTAATATGCCGGATGAACATTTAGCTTAGTAGGGGGCTAACGCTACCATCGTGCCGTGCCTGCCGATCCTTTGGATGGACGGGTGTCTCCCCTGACCATTATTGGAGATGAACAGGTTATGCAGCCTTTAATTGGCCCAGTGTTGCTGTCTATTGTTTGACGTTGATTGTCCTTCTCTTTGCATGTGATAGCTGCATCTTTTCCCCTTGCATTGTGTGGAATACTATCACACCCCCTCGAACCCAATGAGGGTATTCGGTATTCCCAATTTCTCCCTCACCACACATACCTACGAAGTCATCACCTGAACAGGAAGGCCAAAAGATTTTTATCTAACGCTTTTCAAACAGAGACTCAGCCTACACTTGTGTGACATGTCTACTTCTCCCCCATGAGCTGATCACAATACAAGTCGGCAGGGTCCGATCTCAGCTCCACATGAAGCTGACAAGGCCTCAAAATCCACGCATTGAATAGTTTTCTCGCCAAGATCGTTGGGCGCCCAACAAAGGCACATCATTACACATAACTCCCACCTCGAAGCTCTTGGACCCCGGGGTTCTTCATCAAAAGCAGAAGGTCCTGTCTCGGTCTGCGACCCACGTGTTCTCTCCCGACAGTCAGCCCAACCACCCACCTCTAAGCGCCCCGATTACCCCGCGATCAGCGACGAACTCCGCTACGATTGGGGACTAGGCACCGATTTGCTTGCCTTTAAACGGCCGACATCTCCGAGGCGATGCTACTCCAAACCCTGGCTGGCGGCCCACGGCAGCACCCACGGCGGCCACGAGACTCAATGACAGGCCAGGGCGCCCCTCTCCCGAGAAATACTGCGAACTGCCGGTCCTATCAGAACCTCCTATGACGCCATGGGCTCCGATGGGATACCGATGATCACTTCGACTTCAGGATATACGCGCATTCAACGCATTCCACAACACAGCTGTCACCCGTGCAGTTAATCAACACCGGAGGCACACCTGAACCTTAAGGAGGGGGGCCGGTGCGGGCCGAGGTGCTGGAGTGGGCATAGTTGTGCTGCAAGAGCAATATCTTACATTGCAAAAACTTGCTTCCAATTTCCCCAGGGCGACGCTGCTTCCTGTTCGCAGACCGATGTTCCCGGTTGGGGGCGGTTTCTGAATGGTCAATGGGATGGCATAACCTAAATGTGCCATGCACAGGTCAGCATGAGGCTCGGCCAACGGTCTCAAGTTGGGATGGTTTGACCGTGGAGGGCAGCACCGCTACTTGCGGTGGAGGGTTGGTCCCTGGCCCTGCGACGCATTGCAAACTGGCAGGTCGTGATGCGACGACGACAGCCAAGGTCTTGGCCTGTGAGTTGCTGGTCAACTCCACGCGCGGCACGCGCACTCCACGAGGGAATAGAGTTGATCAGCCACGGGAGATGCGCAGCCATACTGCTTAACATATAAGACGAGGACGATCCCCCTCTAGTTGCACGTCACGGAAGATCGTCAGAGCTCCAGTCTCCCACCGCCGACAAGACCACCCTCCTGCTCATCCTCAAGCCCAAGACCCATCCCGGTCCAGCAGCTGACTCGTCACCGTCAAGATGAAGGCCGGTCTCCTCCTCGCCGCCGCCTCCGCGGCCATGGCTGCTCCCTTCGAGAGCGTCGCTGCCCGCAGCGAGTTGGGATCCTTCCCCATGACTGAGCTTGAGGAGTACTACAAGCAGGCCTTTAGCAAGCCTTCCACTGTTGCCTCGATTTCTCCCTCCATCTCCAAGCGTCAGTACAACGGTGACACCTTCAACCAGCTGACTGACGGCACTGCCTGCCGTGCTGTCACGGTTATCTGGGCCCGTGGCACCTACGGAGACGGCAACGTCGGAGAGGCGGGCTCTGAGGGTCCTACTTTCTTCAACGCCCTTGCTGGTATCATTGGTGCCTCGAACCTCGCCGTTCAGGGTGTCAACTACAGTGCCAGCGTCTTGGGCTTCTTGTCCGGCGGTGACGCGGCTGGCAGCACCACCATGGCCAACTTGGTCTCCCAGGTGAGTCTTGCGCGTCATTTTGCTCTCCATTGACTTCATAGCTAACCACACCTTCAGGCTGCGAGCCAATGCCCCAACACCAAGATCGTCATGTCCGGCTACAGCCAGGGTGGCCAGCTCGTCCACAATGCTGCTTCTAAGCTCAGCACTACTCTGACTAACAAGGTCTCTGCCGGTATGTCAAGCCTTTTCGAAACACCGCCTTCATGACTAGAATCTAACATGCGACAGTCCTCATCTTCGGCGACCCATTCGACGGCCAGCCCGTCGGCAACATCCCCTCCTCCAAGGTCAAGATCATTTGCCACGACGGTGACAACATCTGCGACGGTGGTATCATCATCACTGCGGACCACAGCAACTACGAGCAGGACGCCCCCGCTGCTGCTGCCTTTGTTGCTGGACTCGTCCAGTAAAGCGCTGAAATATGCGGCTACATGGTTCAGACGAGAGCACTATGGATGGAAATTACGATGGCACGGCTACATGGAGTTAATGCATCACGTAGCGTAATGAGAAATGTGAATGATGAAGATCAAGAGCGACTCTGATCCGTGTAAAATATCTCAGTCTGGTTCGCGGCACTATAATTATGCTCTGAGTACCTTAAGTATTTCAGCTATAGCTATAACCTCTATATAAGCAGTATATATAAAAAAAAGGTCCTACTTCCCTTCTGAATTTTTTCATATTTTCTTGCGTGTGGCAGGTTACCGTCTGCGGGCGCACATTTCATGACTGCCGTATGACTCTGACCGGGAAATGTGCGATAACTATGATGGCCTAGGCTAAAGAAATCTCTATGGCCATCTCAATATGAACTGACGGCAGCTCCCTCTCTTATGTTCACGTGTCCGCTCTTCCATCCACAGACACGGTTCCGCATAGGTCCTTGTTACAACGTTACTCTTCTCCTTCCAGTGGTTTCTGGCCGTAAACAACATGGCTATGCAAGATGTTAGAAACATGCTCTGACAGTCGGGGTTCACTTAAGACGACTTACAAGTCAAGCTGGGCATGGAACAGATGACGAGTCCTCAATTCCTTGCGAACCGCATCAAGAAGTGCCTTGACTTCCGCTTCGGTCTGACCTAGAATTCCGCAGAAGACTCTCATAGAAAAGCCTTCTAACCCGTTCAGAAGCTGCGTAAGGTTCATAGCCCCAAGATCGCGATACCACTGATCCTTAGGCCAGGGACCGACAGGGACTTTGAGCCTTTTGTGGGAAACCTCCTGAAATCCAGCATCCTTCACCCAGCCTGTCAGATTCGGTCCCGGACAGGGGTCACGTCCGATGGACTTAAGCGCAGAGACGAGACTTTTGCTCCATTGCTGGAATTGACGTTCTTCGGTTAGCGTGCCGTCGTCTGAGTAGTAGTTGAAATCGGAATCTTGGAACTCAACCCAGCCCCCGGGGTTGAGGTTGCTGAATGATAGTTAGCCATCAACCTCCCGAGATTGATCTGGTAAGGCTCACTCGTAGACCGTTCGGACTAATTTTGGCCAGTCGGCAACGCACGCAGCCATGCACCGACAGAAGATGTAGTCGTATTTCTTATCGCCTACCCATTGACTTTCCACATCATCGACAACGAATTTTACATTCGGGCCAACCCTTTTTATGCGTGAGATAGCGCTTCTGACGGCGATGTCAAGCATTGCATCATAACCTACCACTCTGGCTGGATGGCGCTAAGGTCAATGCCGGTAACCTATTTTAACGAGTCAGAGTGTAAGCTTTGAATCCAGGCAGCATATCAGGTGGCATACCTCGGCGTTCTCAAAAACATCTCCCATCTCCATAGCCCCTGGGGTTTTGAGTTGCGTCAGCCTTGTTACGTACTGCTGGTATAGAGGAATATCCTACAGATTCCGGTGCCCGTCCCAATGTCCAAGATTCGGTTAACTTTGTTTTTCTCGAGCGGCGCCGTGTACAGTTTATTGCCGACTGCTCTGACCAGCATCGCATGCGTAAAGTCCATACGATCCATCTCGTACTATCGAGCTGCATTAGAGGGCTCGTGATACGTATCGACTAAGGTAGCACACACCTCGTCGTTCGGCATAATATAAGCTATTTTATGTCAGGCTTGTTTCAACTCGTCTGTAATTTCAACAGTAAGAGATCACCTACACCCTGGGCGAAAAGCGTGGTAGCGGCGACCATATTCTACCGGATAGTCCACAGCACTCGATGCTAGCGACGCCGTGTAGGAAGACCTATTGCGCCGGTTAACTTCGGTGCCAAAGATTGACACAGTTAATGCCATACAATTGGCCATCATCGATCACTGAAGGACCATCTTCCTCCGGGTCATTAACCTGGAGAACTTCATCATCGTCGTTCATGGATCCGGCAGGTCTGACCACAGTGTGGGTCGACTCGCCTTCTGATTGGGCTGCAATTTTCAGATTGGTAGCGACCGTTCGAGGCGAGTTTGACTGGGCTTTCAAGGAACCGCGCATGATATCTGTCAAAGGCACGTGTGGCCCGAAAGCTGACAGAAAATGCAGTACGATACCGATGCGTTGCTTTCGAGAAAGGAGAGGAGAATGTGGCAAGCTGGGAGAAATTGTCAGGGTTAAAAGAGAGAGAAGAGGGGCGGCCGCCTGACCTTGCTTTTTGGAAGCTCGGCGCAGTAGGTGCAAGGTTGTTTATGCAAGGCGTTGGTGAAGCACCAACAATTCCACCGCAGCCTAGAAGTGATGGACCCCATCTTTTGCCGAGATAGGAAGCTGCTTATTACAGATGTTCCGCACTTCGTTCTCGTGGCTCTTTTGTGCTGTTGCGATGCCATGCTACTTTGTTACTCCATCATGGTTTGATTTTCCAGCTTAGTAAATAGTTATCTACTTAATGCCTTGGCTGTTACGCCATTTTTGGTGAACCATTTATCCATTTGCATCACAGGAAACGCGTCTGCCAGGATCAATCATCAGAAAGACTCTGAAATCATGTATTCTACGGAGCTAAAGCGGCCACATCATCCACGAAATATCGTTTTCTCTACATCTGACTTCGCCTTTTTAGCTAACGTAGATCGTATTTGTGGTCAAGAGAGGACCTGTAAGATATGATTCCTGGGAGAAACAGGAATGCTTCGCCCGTAGTTGTTTACCTCCATTCTTAAAAAGAAGATTGGTTGATGAACTTGAAGATGCGAATCGTCGACGGCCTTATCACTTCCAGGTAGTATATATGTACCAAAAGTCTTTCGCAGAGCTTATTCATCCTCTTCCAGAGGCTTCTGCGCATAGACAATGTGGCTTGGACTATAGTCAGATGAATGTCTCCAGAAGGAAGCCACGGAGAAGCTTACAAGTCAAACTGTGAGTGGAAAGAGTGAAGCTTCTGGAGCTCATTGTGCACCGCGGCTACATTGCCTCTTCCTGCGTTTGTCCAAGGACTCCGCAGAATACCCTCATCGTGAACCCCTCAAGGCCATCCAGAACTTGCGTCAAATTCATTGCTCCCAGAGCCTTGTAAAAGGGATCTTTTGGCCAAGGTGCCAATGGGATCTTGACCTTTGAATGGTTGATCCTTTGGAACCCAGTGTTACGGACCCAGCCCTCGAGCTTAGGACCAGGCGAGGGCTCGCGCCCAATTGAGGCAATTGCTTCAACAAGGATCTTGTTCCACTGACGGAAATAGTGCTCTTCAGTGAGAGTTCCATCGTCCGAATAGTACTCAATGCTTGTGTCTTGGAACTCGACCCATCCGCCAGGATTGAGATGGCTGAGACTATACGGTTAGATGTCAGGTCTCTTTGTCTTCGGGGCTTCGGGTACACACTCATAAATGTTGTTCATGAGCTTCGGCCAATCTGCCAGACAAGCAGCCATGCAGCGACACATTATGTAGTCGTACTTTCTGTCACCAATCCATGGGCTTTCGACGTCGTCGATTTCGAACTTGACGTTGGGTGGAACCCTATTCTCAGGTCAGGGCGAAGCTTGGTTTTTCTCTCACGTTCAGGGGGTCCTACCACTCGGGCTGGATAGCGCTGAGATCGTTGCCAATCACCTGTTGGCTCAGTTAGAGCTGATGTATTGTAGTTGCGGGCTCCTACATTCGATTCGCATCTTCATAGGTAATGGTAGGAAGCTCGTACCTCGGCGTTCGGGAAAATGTCACCGATTTCCATAGCCCCTGCGCAACTTAGCATTGCATATTCTGATGTCCCATTTGATTTGGCACCTACAAATACCGGTCCCAGTTCCGATATCCAGAATCTTTTGGATCTTCTCCTTTTCAAGAGGCGCGAGGTAAAGCCTGTCACCAAGAGCTCTTACAAACAGCGCGTGAACGAAGTCGAGACGGTCTATTTCGTACTAGAGACCCTTGATTGTGAGAACTTGTCGCAGTGGAAGGTATGAACTACGAACTTCATCGTTGGGAAGGACATATGCTGGAGTTCTTCACATTAGCGGCGTTCATTTGTCAACGTCAGAGTGTGAAAAGACTGTCGACCAGTTCTCCAGAAGGAAAATACTCACAGCCTGGGCGGAAGGCATGGTATCGGCGCCCATATTCAATGGGATAATCGACAGCACTGGAAGCCAACGACGCCGTGTAGGATGACCTTGCTAATTCATCAGCTGACTTCGTGGGACTTTTGGACATGCCAATTCACAATCGCTCGGTGTCAATTTCTTGAGGCTTTCTGGGAATTAGATAAAGTTGTTCGACAAAAAGACTAGAAGTGAGCCGTACCAAATCTCCATCGGCCTGTAGGGGTGCCGGATCCTCAGCGGGCGGGGGCGAACTTGTGGGTGAACTCTTTGGAGGTGAGACCACTGGACTCGAGGGGTTACCTCGCGGCGAACTGGATTTAGCTCTCGATGTATCACCCATGTTGAGACCAACAATGCTACGAGAGTCACACTTGAAGAAAGTTCTGCGGTGGAAGATGAGGAGAGAGCCCAAGGTAAGAAAGAAAACAGGGGCTTTCCGAAATCCCCAAAGAAGAGGGGCCACTCACAAGCCCGGTTTTCTGAATACGCGGCGCTGCACATGCAAGGGTTTCGGTGCATGATGTTAGTGCAAGGCCAAGAGTAAACATGCAGAACAGCAGGCTCAAATTGCGAACACTCGCCTTTCATAGAGTCCAGTGTCCCATGCAAGGGTATGGCCTATGAGATCAATCACAAATTCAGTGACGGCTGCAAAGACACCCCGTTCATATGACTGTTTGTCTCTAGTAAAAGTTGACGGGCTCTTCCGGCTTTTCCACACGCATCTGATTGTTCAACTCACAATAAGCTTGGGCGGGGCTCATGGTGTTATGTATGGTCGTTGAAAAATATGAATGAAAATAAATGAAAAGGAGAATTGCGTGCCAGCTGAATTGAAGACATCGGAACTGACATTGCATATGTCAAGACACCATCAAGAATACTTGGTCTAAGACTTCGGCCGCTTCACAGGTCAGCAAAGCGAATGGATCTAGATAGAGGACCTGCACGCGGAGTACTCCATGCATTATTATACAATTCCAGCTTTACAAGAAGAAAAAATATCTGTTAGCAGGAGAATTTGAGCAATGGATCCATACAAAACAGCGTGACTTCGTTCAGGACGTTTGGTCGATGTGAATCTTCATTGGGCAGGCAATCAACAGCCCACGTTTCCTCCGCAACGGGTGCTCTGTGGAAAGTGGCGCCTCCTTGCTCAAGACAGGCTTGCCAAGCCCTTTTCCCACTGGTCAACATCCGAGATCAAATGATGCGAAAACATGTGCCGTGGTATCTTGGTGGGATGGCGGGGTTCAAATGCAGCCTGTTCCGTTCCCTCGGACTGCAATTGACTGTTCCTTCAGCTACCGCGCTGCAGACGGCCCAAACAAACGTTTTCCGAGCATGCCGTCGTATGTTGTACCCCAGTTGTGCACAGTTCGGTGGATACTCGCCCGACCGCTCAACCTGCCGGAAAGGGTCTGGACTCTCCACGCAGCTGGCTGAACAGCGTCATTATTGGGCCGGGGAGACGGCCTTTGTTCCAGACCCTTGGCTGCTCATCCCTAGCCTGTCCATTCATAGATTGCATATTTAGAGCCAACAAGAGCATTATTCAGATCATACAAAGGAGGGGTCTTCCCCCGTTAAATCCTCGGACGCGCACAACCTCTCAATCATCATCTGTTACTTTGCGAACGAGAGCAATTATGCATCAACCACCTGCAGATGACGAGATCCCTGCCGTATGTTACCTCCCGACCTCATTGCAATGCGAGGTTTATTTCTAAAGCCACCACTTGCCTAACGTTTGAATATTTAGGGACCCGTGTTGGGGGGGCAAGCAGAAGACGACCGATCTGAGACGCAGAGGTACGAGATAAATGGCGCTGTCGTTTGAGCGAGACGACAATATTGATGCGTTTGGTGCTAGTGTCTCGACATCGTCCACCGCATCGCTCACCGACAGTGTTCGCGAGTATCGGCTGCTGCATGGGAGAACCTACTCGCAAAAGACGGAGTACTGGGCACCCAACGATAACAAACAGACGGAGGCTCTCGACTTCAAGTAAGATCTTGCATGGTAGCCGGAAGTCAATACTAACGACTTTCAGCCACTTTTGGCAGCTTGATTACTTCGGCGGAAGGTTGACTATGGCTCCTATTGGAGACAGTCCTCATGTCAGAAAAGTCGATGTTCCTCTTCGCTTTCCCTCAAGGCTAACAAGCGCTGAAGCAAGTTCTCGATGTAGGCACTGGCACTGGCATCTGGGCGATGTGAGTCGACCTTGACTGTGAGACCAGAGCATCGATTGGAGCTGACTGAAACTTAATTGCAGCGATTTTGCCGACACCTATCCTTCGGCGGAGGTCATCGGTATTGATATTTCCCCAATCCAACCTTCCTGGATCCCGCCGAACGTCAAGTTCCAGATTGATGACTTCGAGCTCGACTGGACCTTTCGCGAAAATTTCTTTGACTTCGTCCACATCCGGAATCTTGAGGCTGCCGTCGCCGACTGGCCCAAATTGTACAGCCAAGCTTTCACGCATACCAAGCCCGGTGGATACATCGAAGTCAAGCAAATCGATATCAAGACACGGTCGCAAACTATAGAGTTGACAGATGACCACATTTTTAGCAGGTGGTACAAGAATATTAGCGAGGCCACTGAAAAAATAGGCAAATCCGTTAAAAATGTGGATGATCACGGTCTGGCCAAAGGCGTCAAAGATGCCGGGTTCGTTGTTGAAGAAGAAAAGGTATACAGAATACCTATTGGAGGTTGGAGCAAGGACGCAACCCTCAAGGAGCTTGGCGCTCTTAACTTGGAGTTCAATGACCAGTCATTGGAAGGATTCGGTCTCTATCTGTTGAAGGAAGTCCTCGGGTGGGAGTACGTGGAGGTCATGGTGTTCGTCAGTGAAATGCGCCAGGCCCTCCGGGACCCGAAGAACCAAGCGTATTACAATCTGTGAGTTGGATCACATTCTTCTGTGCGACTTCGCTAATGTTTCAGGCACTTGGTGTATGGCCGCAAGCCAGAGGAGACTCAAGAGACCCCTGCTGCTTGAATGCCCTAGAACGGGAGGTGTTGTGTGGGGAGCTTGCTTATTGATTGATGAAAGATGGCAACTTGAGTTACAATCATTTAGGGTCATGGTACTTCATCAAGACAACTCAAATATTAACAATGACAAAGTTTCAATTACAGAAACAAGTCTCTGAAACTACAATCAATGTCCAGCTTCGCGAACAACTCAAGCATCTCCCGTGATATACCCCATGGTGGAGACAAGCTAGATCTTCGAGATAAAGGCCGATGTCACCCCAGCTTCGGACCCGCATCCAAACTGCGCTATTTGATCTGGTTTCGAAAAGCTGACCTGAGCGGTGAGCAGAACCCGGAATCCGGTTTTGATGCTGGCACTCCCGAGCATCTTCAACCGCAAAAACCCCGAAATTTCAACATCAGCATTGGTGAGGAACACACAATCCCGATGAGGAAACTAAGACCCGACATTCATGAAGGCGAGGTGATGAACAAAATCCGGGCTGAGCCGCTGTCATATCTCGAACACATGGCCAAGTCTAGGGTCTACGAATCAACCACGTGGAAGCAAGAGCTATGGCGCGATATCCCTCCAGACCAGACTCAGGCGAACCTTTCTTCATCCGCAAAGGGTATCCAACCCGCGGTCGCCTGAGAAAACTTGATGCTTCATTGGTGCGGGGGCACGGACGGACAGGGCCCCTGGGCGGCTCGGTCTGCGACACGCAGAACAGGATCGGACGAAGATAGGACGCCATGCCGATACAAATGGAGAGCGTCTTCCCGTCCCGACAACTCGGGCGGTTTTTCTTCCTTTCATCCATTTTTGCTGCCCGTTCGTTTCGCGTGATTCTAGCGACGGCCGACACGATGTGCGACGACGACCCTCCCAGGCCAAGGCCTTCCGACAGCAGTGACAGTGTGATTCCAGTGGTGCGGCCCCCTATCCCTCTGTGGCATTGTCAGGGGTTGAGATGGATTCGGAGGTTTACTGACTCGCGCGACTCGCGCACCTGCAGGATCCGGCCGTTGAAGCTGGCACGGACGATGATATCGCCAGGTAAAAAACGAATCTCCACATGCAATGTTGCGCATGAATTTGAGGTGCTAAGGCGGGTTTGGTTACAGTATCTATCCGCAGTCAACGGTGTCATTGACTGAGAGTATCATGCAATATCGTGAGATACATGGACGAACGTATACACAAAGATCAGAATATTGGGGCCCGAACGATGAAAGACAGAGTGAAGCTCTCGACTTCAAGTAAGTCGTGTTCGAATGACAGGATTCTTGAAAGTTGTGGCTCAACATCAGATGGTCATTTGCTAACCATATATCCCAGCCACTTCTGGATTACGGACTTTTTCGAGGGCAGATTATTTCATGCTCCCATCGATGACCATCCTCAGGCATGATTCTTCTTCTTAGGCTGAAAATTGCTTACAATTCAGGCTGACAAGTGCTATAGAGAATCCTCGACATGGGTACCGGTACAGGTATATGGGCCATGTGAATAACCTCAACCCCTGGACCCACATTGCATACTGACATGGACCAGAGACATGGCCGATCAATATCCCTCCGCCGAGGTTACTGGAGTCGATCTGTCACCCATTCAACCCACTTGGGTACCGCCTAACCTGAAGTTTCAAATCGACGACTTTAATCAAGAATGGACATGGCCGAAAGATCACTTTGACTACATCCACGGACGCAACCTTGAAGCTTGCTTCACCGACCTGCCCATGACAATGAAGGAGGCCTACAACCGCACTAAGCCGGGCGGATACATCGAGTTCCTGGAGTTCGAATCACAGGCCCGATCACAAGTCTCGGAATTGCCAGAAGATCACATCTACAGGACTTGTTATACGGCCTTGATCACTGCTGCGAATAAGCTCGGAAAACCGGGAGAAAACGTCCGGACGGGTGCGCTTCAGAGGGCGCTAGAGCAGGCTGGCTATGTTGATCTCGTGCATCACAGGTGGAAAATTCCGATTGGCGGCTGGTGTGCCGATCCAAAGCTTAAACAACTGGGCTGGACCATTCTTGACTTCTTGAGCGATTCCTTGGAAGGGTTCGGGCTCTACTTGCTGAAGGAAGTTGCCGGCTTCAGTTACGAGAAGTGCCAGGTTATGTTCAGCGAATACAGGGCTGCGATGCGAGATCCGAGGTTGCAGTCATTTTACTACATGTAAGTGTCATTCACAACGAGACGATAACTTGGTCTTGTCGTCATGCTAACCAGCATCAAGGCACGTCATCTATGCTCGCAAACCGGAGGTCTCAAAAGAGAGAAAGGCAGCGATCGCCAAGGAATCTCAATCTCATGACACAACAACGGCGGTATGAAGGGCCTGAGACTTTATGATAGGATCATCTGTTTTACTAGCGGTAGAAGACTTTGCTCCACATCCCATGTTTCACGATACACGAGATGAACATGTCATTAATAAACTGAGCAAGATTCCAAATTCCCTCGTACACGGCAGGCGCTATGCGATCACTTTCACCTGACCCCGTCTGCTTCTTGTAGTCTTTCAATCGATTCTGGATCACAGTCAGCAATATTTATGAAATTCATTATTGGTGCCCCATCCTGGCGGAGGCGGCCTTCGGGGCCGATCCCCCAACCTTTCCTATCGAACCACTTCCGAGGTTGATGGAAAGTACGCGCTCTGATTGGACAAAAACATGGACTGGCGGATAACCCCTGCGAATGCATCTGCGTTCTGCAGAAGTCCCGCGCATGAATGAACAACACGAGAGAAGACACGATACCAGATACCAGGGTAAGAAAATTCAGACCCATACGCCAAGTGTTCTGGTCATCCACTGTCATTTTCGGTGTTAGGACTCTTTGGAGATGCAGCTGCTCCATCAAAGAAACAAGTGCCATACTCAACACTAACTACCTAGTATTACCGACACATCTCCTCCCTACAGGCAAGTTGCAAAGAACAACCAGTTCAGTTTTCACCAGATTCTGCGATATCCGTAATATCCGCATTCTCATTTTAACGCTTTGCCGATTGGTACAACACAGACAATGTAGATTGAGGGCAGCTTCAGTCTAGATTGCCACACTTCACGACCAAAGCACCCTGGTTCACCACGCGCTCAGCGACTGTGGCCACCCAAAATGCGCCGGTATGAATGTGGCATCGATTCCGTGGTTGATTGAAGCGCTGTGGATTCTGATTGGATCGGGAAGACGGCCCAAAAAGTCGCTTTCACCCCGGCCTGCAGATTGCGCATGTGCACGATGCATTTACTTCTTCAAGAATTGAACCAACAGGTTCCAACACGAAACGGGGACTACAAAAGAGGGGTCACACCCCTCACATGTTTTGTCGCTGTGCTCTCCCTGTTCAAAAACTCTTGAGAATACTCTGTTCAGCTTTCATTATTACCTCGTCCTCCGAATTGCCTCAAAATGAGTACTACTGCACCTGTTGCGGCCCCGATTACCGTCGTATGTGTTGGGAATCGTCTGGTAAAAGTTGCCACTGACAAGCCTTGGCGACATGCAGGATCCTGGTCTAGAATCTGAGGTCGAGGACGACCAAAGTGACCGGAACAGGTATGCTTTGCCGACGCCCCCTCCGCAAGCATTTGGCAGACCTCATGCTGAACCTTGACGCACAGCACGTACAGTTCATCCACGGCGTCCCTCACCGAGAGCATTAAGGAATACCGCGAAATTCATGGTCGTACGTACACACAGAAAACCGAGTACTGGGGACCCAACGACGAAAAGCATAATGATGCTCTTGACTTTAAGTGAGTCTTCCCGATGGAACTTTGCCCAGGAGGCCCACATCAGTAGCTTCGAAAGCATCGATTGATGTCATTCTAATACTCAACAGCCACTATTGGATGACCGACTTTTTTGATGGCAGGCTGGCATTGGCGCCGATTGGAGACAGCCCCCAGGTAGAGGCAAAGCCCTGATTTACTGCAGGAGTGCGGTTACTCACACATTCTCAGAGGGTTCTTGACCTTGGTACTGGCACGGGTATCTGGGCCATGTAAGCCACCAGATCCCCTGCTTCATACTGGGTCTATTTGCTGACATGTCGCTCGAAGGGAATTCGCCGACGAGTACCCTTCAGCCGAGGTCGTCGGCACCGATCTTTCGCCGACTCAGCCTACGTGGGTTCCTCCTAATGTCAAGTTTCTCATAGATGACTTTGAGGAAAAATGGACCGGCTGGCCCAAAGATCACTTCGACTACATCCATGCTCGGAATCTAGAGGCTTGCTTCAAGGATGTGCCGAAATTCTGCAAAGAAGCATTTCATTACACGAAGCCTGGAGGATGGTTTGAGATCATCGAATTTGATACCAAAGGTCGCTCTCAAAACACCGAGTTAGACGAAAACCACATTTTCAACAAGTGGCATGCGTGGACTTGCGAGGGCCAAGCCAAAATGGGCAAGCCTTCGGGTAATGTGTCCTCAGGGAAGTTCAAGCAGGGGCTTCTCGATGCTGGGTACACCGAGCTTGTCGAGAAGAAGTGGAAGATCCCAATCGGCTCCTGGCCAGCGAGGGCAGATCTCAAGAGACTTGGACAGTGTAACCTGGAATTCATGGAGATGTCTCTGGAGGGTTTTATGCTCTATCTCCTCAGAGAGGCTCTAGGTTTCAGCTACGCTGAGGCTCAGGTTACCATCACTGAGGTGAGGGCGGCTTTCAGGAACTCGAAGATCCAGCCATTCTACTACATGTGAGTCATTGGATGAGAGAAGAAAGAATTCTTCGCAATGCTAAGACATACTCAGGGACGCTATATACGCACGCAAACCTCTCAAAACTGAGAATACGGAGGCTTAAGACACAAATTGCAAATGTCTGGACGAGTTTCGTGATGCGAGCGTGTGCGCACACCAGGGATGGCGCGGGGCACAGCTGTAGAATTCTTCTTGCATTTCATGAGCCTCAATCGTCCATAGAATTCATAGTAAAGTTTTTTCAATGATTAAGATTGTCGATATTATTTTTCTCCCCACCTCAGCCTATTCTATCTTATGCAGATTGTGCTCTATCGTCGCGCTAGAACCTGTCGCACGATGTAAAGAATCCAAGCCTACCTTACAAAGCAGTTGTTCGCAACCCTTTACGTTGCCTCTCTAAACGTAAACTGTTGACCTCAATTTTATCCCGATGCAGGCAATTAATTGTCGGGTGTTTCTTTTCCGACTCCTTCCACATTCGCTACGCAACTTCACTACAAACACACCATTTACAAGATACCACTACGAACGCGCCATATGCACGATTGACTTGCTACAACTTTTCAGTTACTTTTTAATGGCGAGTGACGATGCTAGAAGTTTCAAAAAAGCGATTGAACATGTCGCGGCTGTTCAATCGCGCGTGGCGTCCGGAGGTATCTAGGGCCCCCCAAGCGACTCAACACCACATCCAAGCACCACGACAACAAAAAGAAACATCCCGAGAGCTCCAAAAGGCAAAAGAAATGACCCCAACCCGATTTGAACGGATAACCTTTCGATATCATATCAGAAACTGTCGCAGGACAGAATCTGGAGTCGAACGCGCTACCGTTGCGCCATAGGGCCCCTTGTTAATGTCCGACTTCGCCCGAGACCAACCTATGTTGTGGGCAGGCACTAGGGCTTGCCTCGCAGACCCACTTGCTCGAAAAGACTTCATGCTTCTAGCTCCACAACGTGCAGACAACATGGATGCTGCTTGTACATGTTGGGGTCTGGTCATTAAAGATGGGCAGTTTTCACGGGGCAAGACTTTGAATAGGAAATGTCCGATGTGAAAAGGCCCAAATAAAAGTCTATTAGACACTTGCAATCTCAGTTTAGACGAACGAAACATATGACAGAGTCCGAGCAACAAACTCCTCTATCCTTGAAGACCCATGACTCAATCAACAACTTGCTCAAACTCCTCTAGACGTAGGTAATCTTTGAGCGCTTAACGCATTTGCACTCTATCTGGCGAATGTATGCGACGGCATTCTCGACCAACATCTTGTCTACCTCCTCTTCAGGGAAGCAAGAGCACTCAGGGTCGCATTCAGAGCAGAATCTGCGAAAGGTGTGGTAGTGAATCTGGGTTTGGTCGGGGCAGCCGGGATTGGATTCACGATAGAGGTCACAAGGCTTTTCGTCAGATCCAGTGACGCGATTGATGTCCTTGGCGCACGAGTTGCAAGCGATAAAGGCGTATTTGTAGGTGCACATTTTGAGTGAGGGTGCTGTTGCTGCGCTTGCCTGATGTGTTATCAATGGTTCTTGAGAAACTGAGAGAGTATAGTGTGGTGTTTGAGAAGTAGAATGTCGAGAAGTTGCTCCAACTGAACCCAGGCCTGAATAGTTATACCCCAGGATAAGGGCTATTGAGCAAGTAATAAGATCATCGAGGGAGAGCGAACGCAAAGAGCGTTACACAAGATGTTTTCGGAAAACGATTATCACTTGGGAACAAAACACATGTCATTCATCAAGTTGAATAAAGAACTTTTGATTGAGGGTCATCCATTCGCGTCTAAAAGCTATGTGCAGCTAGAAAGGAAAAAGAGTATGTACAAAACTCATGTGGTATCATAGTAGGTCGTGCGAACTTCCTGGAACAACCCTCCCTCGCGACGTTGTGCTACCTGGCACGTTTAAGAGTACCAGTTGTTGGGGGTCCACTTGACGTAGCTGGCGTCGATCTTCTTGAGGTCGGGAACACCGAGGTTGGCGGCATCGATGGCGAGCTCGTGCTTGATCATCTGGATGGCCTTGGTGACACCCTCCTCACCGAAGACGTTGGCGAACATGAAGGGACGGCCCATACCGACGGCCTTGACTCCGAGGGCAAGGAGCTTGAGGGCGTCAGCGCCGTAGCGGACACCACCGTCAGCGTAGATCTCGATCTTCTTGAAGATCTCGGGGTCCTTCTCGTAGATCTCGATGGCGACCTCGAGGGAAGAGGGGGAGCCGTCAAGCTGGCGACCACCGTGGTTGGAGAGGATGATGGCGGGGACGTTGTTCTCGATGGCGGCCTCGGCGTCCTCGACGCTCATGATTCCCTTGATGATGAAGGGGAGCTTGGTCATGTTGGCCAGGCGGTGGTACTCGGGCCAGGTGATGAGGGAGTACTCAGAGTCGGCGGAGCCGACACCGAAGCGGGCGGCGCGGTGACGGTTGCCATCGGCGGCAGAGTCGACAGTGTAGACGACACCGTTGGCGCCGGAGTCCTCAATCTGCTTGAAGAGAGCCTGGGTCTCGGTGTCGTTGGCAGTCAGGTAGATCTGCTGGAAGGCGACCTGACCCTCCTTCTTGACGGCGGCGATCTCCTCGATGGTCTTGGAGGCGTACAGAGAAGGCATGTACAGAATGTTCTCGTTGCCAGCGGCCTTCATCAGGTTCAGCTCAGCATCCTCGTGGGCGTAGCCGGCACGGGCGCAGGGGCTGATGAAGATGGGGGCAGAGAAGTTGTGGCCCAGGATGGTGGTGCTACACGAGTCAGCATGGGAGTCTTTTGACATGATGATATGCGCAACCGGGGAAACGGTTCGTCTGATGACTGCGCGAGGGAGCCTGGACTTACCTAAGGGTCTGCTCAATGTTGGTGATGTCGACCATGACACGGGGGCGGAGGCGGTAGCGGTTGTAGACCTCCAGGTTGTTGCGGTAGGACCACTCGCCAGCGGCACCGTTGCGGTAGTAGGTGTAGTTGCGGAGGGGGAGGTAGTTGCGGGCAGCAAACTCGAAGTCGGGGAGGCCGACCATGTTGGTGAGGTTGGGCAGGCTGCCGACCTGGAGGTCAGGCAGGACGCCATCGATACCGGTATCCGGCTCGTTCAGGAACGGGCGGGCGGCGATGGCGCCGGTCGCCAGGGCGGAGGTGATGAGAGCAGCGCGCATGTTGTCCAATAATGAGTGAATGGTGGTGAGTGGTGACAGTCAAGCACGGATGCGATGGGGAAGATCTTTTTCTGAACAGCAAGAATACGCGGCCCTGCGAGGCTATTTATCATTCCGCCGCGATGCGACGACGTCGAGCTGTCAACCCCCCTCTCCTTACTATAAACCTCACCTTCTTGGCATCCCTCCGAGGCTTCTGGATCAAGTCCGCATTCGGGCATCGGAGCGGGCCAGACGCTTCGCCCAAGTGACCAGCTCCATGACGTGCGCCATGGGTGTGGTGTTGTTGAGCGGTGCATCCATGGGCCCGGGTGCCCCGTCCAATGTTGGGATGAAAGTGACTTCCTTCCCGTCGCATGAAGGCCCGATGGGAGAAGCTGTCTGCATCCAGGGAAGCATGTCTTGGCAAAACGGGCGCGGTCTTGATTTTTTTTCGGACATGTCGGGGTTGGGTGACACTCGGTAGTCCCAGCGAAGCTGGACGGGGCGGGTCGCTCGATAGACCTAATGCGGAAGCTTGAGTGGCTTGTCACGAGAGAGTGACGGAGGGATTACAACGGTGGTTTGAACTCAGATAGACGATGTCGACCCGCTGCCAAGTGTGACGGTGCAAAAGCGACCTCCTGATCCGGGGAGAAGACCGTTATCAGATCTTGGACGGTGGGCCAGCAAATACCGTCCGCGATCCATGGGCGCACGACTGACGTATCAAGTTGATGGACGACAGACGGGATGGAGCCAGTTTCACGTTTTTTACAGTGTGTTCCTGGAGTCTTCTACAAGCGAGCCCCCCTGGCAGTTGGATACAGGGATGGGACGGGAAACTGACTCGCCCTGGCAGGAGACATGCTAGCGCTATAAGTCGCCTGTGTAATAGCTGAATAATAAGTCAGCCAAGTAATGAGCCAAGTCGTCGCAGTGGGTGATGGCTGCGACCTGATGACAGTTCAGGGCTACGCGAGGGAGCAAATGGGGTCCGCCGTGTGGGCAAGCGCGCGGGTGGTGACAGTGTTGGTTGTGACGCTGCGCCTGGCGAGGGAGCCCGTCCCGGAAGTCTGGATGAGTTTGTTGGCCCGGTCCTTGAAGAATCCCACGTCACGGACAAACTGCTGCTCCCGATTAAAGACGATCTTGGCCTCGGAGGCTCGGTCGAGTTCCGACGTGGTGAAGAAGAGTCGAGACAAGTGAATCCCAACTTTCCATCATTTACTGTGCGGTGAAGCAAGCAACCCACGTGTCTGTCACTGCGTGGCCAATGTCCCGATTCCCCAGTGCATAGGCTTGGTCGTGTGCTAGTGCAGTTCATCCCTTTTCCTATTCCCCTAATGGTTTGTTTTTTTGTTTGTTGTTGAGTGAAAATCATGCTTGAATCGTCCGGTGTCTGAGAAACAATTCTACATTTTCTTCTTCTTCAAAAACAGGGATAAACCTCCCTCGGTTCGCGCAAGAGGTAGGTCACATTTCCGGGTGTTCATTACAATGCTACCTACCAAATCCGTGATGACGTTATTTGAAAGCGAGATTTGGCTCGACAACTCCATCCAGTTTTTTCCCCTTCAATTGGGGCATTTCCGAAATCAAAAAGAGTAACTGTGAAAGAAAAAAAAAACTCACTCGCATTCCATTCAACAACATCCCGCTTTTTCTATCGCGAAAACTCCCGACGCTGAACATGGGTTTGCCTAGAAGCCATTGCCAGTCGGACCTATCGCGGACGAGGCCGCGGTCCCCGCGATGTCTTCCAAAGCCACCCGGATCTAATGTGCTCCCGGTGGGTGGTGGTGGCGACCGGGACGCGACAGAACATCGTGGCGGAGCCTCAAATGTGAAGACAAGCATTTTCAACAAGAGAAAATTGATGCAAGATTCGCAATCCACGGGAGGCGGTGTCAATTGCCAAGTAGTCTTGTCTTCCGTGAGAGCCGCCCGTTGTGACGCTGTCACGTTGAGGCCAAGTTTTTCCGTTTCCTCTTCTCTAAACGATAACGAGGGTTTTGACTCGTCTTACAAATCCGGAGGGCAACGATCAGCGTAAAATCAACTGATAGACCTAGGCGGTCTACTATCTGGTCATTGCTAATGTTGCGCTCTCTACAGCGTGCTCTGTAGATACTCTATTACTGAGTTGGCGAGTCATCGGTAGTAGACTGCACAGGAGCTTCCAAATTTGTCTTCAGAGCCGCTTCTTGCTCTTGTCACTCGCTTCTCTCCCTGCTTGAACACCATGTCCCATCTTGTTTTTGCCAGACACTTGCAGCCGGGAATTATTTGTCAATCACCATCAACGCCCTACGCATATTGGAAAGCAGAAATGCGACATACTACACCATCCATGCATATACACATAGCTCAACCCGGGCAGCCAGCCACGGAGCGCAGAGTTTTTCTGGAAGGTGGGAGCGCGTCGGGATCACCAAGTCCAATCGCTTCCATTGCAGATCCATTCGCGCAGGCCTGCGATCGACTCCCATGGCTCGGATAGAGCTTGCCCGCCCCAGAGCTCACAGCACCTCCATGTCTATAGTTGCATTTAAGCTACACGGCCTCCCCTTCGATGCAACAAGTGTCGGTTCAACTCTGATTCTATTCACAGCTCCGAGCTACCGGGCAGCCGAGAGATAACGCCTAGCGAGCCGAGTCGATCTCGGTCGACGGCCGATCGTCCGAAGCCTCGAAAGCGTCCTTCCGGGCCACCACAATGCTAACGGATCCGGTGGAGAGCGCCCCGTCATCGGACATGAAGCCCGGGGCTATTGTGGGCTGCGGAATGTTCTTGACACTCGCATGCGCAGAAAAAACAAAGAAAATCCCCGCATTCCCAAGTTCATTCCAAGTTTGGTCCGGCTCATGACCGACCGGGACGGTTCCGGTTTCCTCCGCCGTAGGATACAAATGAGGCAAGTCGACGGCGGAGGACCATCACGAAAAAGAAAGGTCTAATCTCGTGAGATGCCAAGCGGTCTGGATTAAGGACGTGAGAGCCAACCATGGGCGCGGACAGAGGTGGGCAAGGATCGAGTCCACACTAATGAAACCCGCGCAGGGAGCTACATATTGATCTACACATCTAGGCCAGGCACCCGACCGTCCAGCCCACTCGCGTACCAAGAATCAAGGATTTACAGGTGGGCTGCCCAAAATTTAGGTGTGAGGAGAACTGCACTCAGCACCTTCCAGAAGGTTAAATCCGCCCTGTGATATAACTGCAACTCCGTCCCCTGAGGTCTCTTTTTTGGTGGTAGCAATGACACTCTGCAATCGTCCTTGCGCAGGTTTCATCACCCCCACGGCATCCACGATTTGGCAAAATGAACCGGTAGGCAGGCATGCGTCACAGATTGAATTTCTGTCTCTCAGCCCAATGGTCGTCGCTATTCCGGGTGAGCGAGGGCATGTTTGAGCTGTTGGTGCGAAAGTTTGCTCTATTTAAAAAACTGGACAGCCGCCATTTATTTCGAGACGTTGATGCGAATCGCGAACGCGTGAGGCCTGTAATTCCCTGATTATGACGTTTTTGGCCCGGAGAGAGTTTTCCAAACTATGGTTGTACCGCGGAATGCGAAATTCATCGAATGTTGAGGAATCGCGTGTCCGACAACACCGACCCGCGTATTCATACAAAGGGTCGCTGGGACCCATCGGCCAAGAATCCTTCATCATTGCACCTGCGACACTGTTGTCGAAAGTGATAGTGGTCGTCCGGGGCCGGATATTCCCGTTGTTCATACCTGCTTCGTTCTTGGAAAATTGGTTCGCAGACGGAGTACTCCGGGAGCAAACCGGTTGTGCATCGTTGAAGAGGTAGTGATAGTTCTCGACTTTCAAGTAGAGAAAAGTCCAATTGGTCAGCTAGATCCATGGATCCTAGTCAGACTTTCCCTTGTGCTGTTCGAAATACGTGCATCTTGGACCTCGTATTGCGACCATCACAATTGTTGTTGCCCCTGGGAGCGATGCGACTCGTTCTCGAGCACCTGCTTGTTCAAAGTAGCTCGTCATGCCTGTGAACATTTCAGGAATCTCAACCCCTTTTTTTCGACGAACAGAGTCCACAATATCACCAATAACGCCGAGAAGTTGCGCCCGCTTAGGTTTCCTATCGCAAAAGCTCTTTCCTATTTCAAACACACCTTCGGCTCTTGCCCGAGCCTAAGTTGACATCATTCTTTCAGCCGCAATCGCGATCTAAGATAGGACCTCTCCGATGCATCCTATCTGTCTCTCCATGAATCCTATATGGGATCTGTTATTCTATGACGGGATTTGGAAGGTTTCAATGGTGAGCCTCAACTCAGTCTTTCTTGGCTGCAGAAGCCTGGGCTTGAAAGTTGGGTCTTTCTCCACCAAGCGGATCCCGCAGGCTCTATCAGTTGCCAAGAGCTGCCATGAATGCTTGTGTCAGAACTCACTTCCTTTCTTCTCAGGGGCACGACATGTCTTCAAGAGTGCCGCTGTAATGACAGCTGACAAATGTCACATGCGAATTGGTCCATAGTTCATGCTCCTCGTATTCCGTCATCTCCATGAAACATTTCTACATGTCAGGCGGGAGCATCAGAATTGTTGTCACTGTTTCTAGTGCTGCTTTAATATTTTGCCGTCTTTTTTCTGTACTGAGAAGGAATCGTTTCTGAAGGAAACCTCTGATGGTGTGACGACTTTCTAGAATACAATATATCCGAATGCATCCATCTTTGACGCATTAGAGAGATGATGTGTACCATGAACCGCGCGATTCAGTCTATGGATGGATGATACCAGGCTCGGCCGTGAAGAATACTTGTGAGTCATATGTTCAAATGGTCCCAAATCGCGGCATAGGCTCTTTTGGCATTAATGAACGAGTAAATCTTCAACACAGTCGCAAACAGATGAACTAAAGCGCCTCCATATCATGTAACAGCCCCCTAGAAGAAAACAACGATTGTTGAATGTACCACCCCTCATACTATGATCTCACTGAGAGTAACTGCTCAAGGGTCCCTAGGTCCCAATTATTTGTAAAGAAGCAGCACATATGAGATTTCGAACGTTCAGGCAACCCAATGACCCCGAAAGCTGGTCGTCATAAGGTATTCCAACTGATTCGACCTCCTTCAAGTAACCAAGCAGTTCAACCGGCAATAGTCTCATGTTGAAAGAAATTGAAAGCAGTTGACAAAAGACCCATGATGAGGCACTGGGAACATGCCCCGTAACCGTTGGCTTTAATACAACCTCAGAGCTTTAGTGACCTGTTCTCCTCGGTGCATACACTGGGGGAATTTACTCACGCATTAAGTTGACATCAAACTTTGACGGCATCAGTGGGTTCTTGGGGGAGTCTGAAAGCCTCCTTATGTCCTTGAGGGACCGGCGACGCCGAGGCAACGCAGGCGAGGGCGAGGGCAATGATTGAAGTGAAATGCATTATGAGAGGGCTTCAAATATAGTTGGTTGGATGAGAAGATCGTATGCAGGCAAGTCTCCTGACTGTGACTGGTCGGTATTCCTTCGTGGTAGGAGGGATTCCGAGAACTTGATCAGGATGAGCAGCAGTATTTATGGTTCTCGACAGCCCAGCCGACAGATTGACCATACGACTTTCTGCTAGGATGTTTGCACTCTCACACCCTGCACTGGAACCATAACAGGCAAGGGGTGAAGATGATCATCCAATATCACCGAAGTTCGCTACGTTCCGGCTCAAGGTTGGGTTGCACATACACAGCCGTCACTGCAGCTCAATGAATGAACTTAGGTTTCACAGTTATTCTTTTCAGAGGTAAGGATTACAATCACGGTTTCCAACACACCACAGATGTAAGGCGTAACTAACGGGCCGAGCTAGCGGCCGCAGAAGGCTTTCACTTATGAAGAGTGCTTTCATGGAACATCGCGTCGACTTCGGCGACAACGCCTGGCCAGACCGCAATACCTTCCGATTCTCCGACACCGTCGCTTGATGAGAGTTAGACAACGTACCGAGTCCCTGAAATCCCTCCCCCCTTTCGCGTGCCCTATTCCACAGCTGTCGCAACTAGAAATGTAGATGAAGATAATCATCAAGCGAATGTTTGCTGGAAGCAAACATCATTAACGATAATTAAATTCTTTCACGGACCCGCGCGAGCGTCTCGAAAAGGGTTCTTCCCCCGCGTTGGTGTTGGCACTTGTTTGCTAGATCAAGTGACCACAATGTGAACAATGCTGCTGGAACTTGTCGTGGGGGTGGTAAGCAAGTGATCATTAACGCCGCGAGCTTCATGTTGTGCAACCAGTGCAAGTGCGTGTGGGCCCTCGTATACTCACCGAACACGCTTTTCACGTTTTCAAGAATAAGTTCCTCGAGACATCGCAGTCAAACCATTTCAATTTGCTTAATCATCATCAATGATAAGGCCATCCAGTACCTGGCAGTGGAAGTTACAGACGAAGAGGATTGGAGGAAAATCTCGGTTCGCTTCTTTGCAACGACAAGATTCAAATTTTGTCTAGCTTTCACAATTGGTATCCCAATTTGCGCACAGCAAGAGATGATGCGCTAACAATATCATGCGTCTACGATTTGTATTTTCAACCGAACAATTAGGCAGACGCTCTGATCAAATTGGGAACTTGAAGGTAGGAATGTGACAGAACCTTACCGTTGGTAGGAGGCTCATCCGAAACAGCACGCCTATGGTGACTGGTTGATATCGGACGATTTATACACAGCGCCTGCCTAGCGCTTCCTTCACATGGAGGTTACTTGGAGATCAGTGGCTGAAGGATTGAGCTAAATCTCAGCTGCTGCCTCGAAGGAATGCGGGGCAGCTCAGGACGTCACCGCCGCATTGACATTCACTCTCAGGTACAAAACATCTTCGGTGTCCATTTGAACTTGGCTGGAACAAGGATTTCGGAACGTCGACGCCAGCTTACTGGAATCCACTCCCTTACCGAACAAAATGGCGTTACTAGGACTCCCACTCGAGCTGCTTCAACGCATCATCAAAGAGACCATCCCCGAGTCCATCGAGAATGTCGCAGTCACATGCTCCACTTTGCATAATGCAAGCAAGATCTATCTAGACGAGCACAACCGCCTTCGGAAGAGATACAAACACTTCTCTTACTCAAAATACACAGTATTACCGCAAAGGGGGTACGTCGAGGTCCCAGTTATGTTCAGTAGCCGCTGCTCACCAGCTGATAGGAGGCCGAGGCACACCTGGAAGGGGCATTGGGACCCTGTCACACAGGAGACTGGCATTGAAATTCAGGGTGCCACCGAACTCATCCAGGAAATCGTCCGCAACCCAGTGATTCCTCGATATATCGAAACGGCCGACCTGAAGGGTAACGTGGGGATGACGGATGCCCCTGATGACCTGGTTGATGAACACCCGGCGCTCCATCCGATTTTTCCGCGCATCAAGGATGAAGATCTCATCGACAAAGTCCGGAATCTTTTGAATGACTCGCACTATCTGGCGGAAGCTGGTGTAGATTCGGAGGCTTGGCTTTCGGGGATGCTCGACGACACGTCCGGACATGCCGAGGTGTTGCTGTTGACGCTTCTCACCAACGTTCGTGAGCTTGCGCTGCCACAAAGTTGGGACCACATCCCTGGCAGAAATTCAGGACACCTTCGCTATGGAGAAGAGACACCACGTTCTGATAGGAAGATCATTTGGCCGGTCTTGGATGCCCTTGTGCGGCGTGCGAACGATCCGACGATTTCAGAAGCTGGTCTATCCAAGTTGGAAGTTTACAGACCGTTTACGGGAACCGGATATGAATGCAGGAATGAGATGACGGTCAACACCCCTTTCCTGGCTATCAAGTCCGTTCGTGAGGCTTACATTGGTGGCTGTATCGCACTTGATGACGGATACACTGGAATGCCATTCGATCCCGAATACCCAGAGTACAGTCCACTCCTTGAGAGACTGGACCTCGTGGGATGCACCTTCGGGCCAGAAGAGATGCGCGAATTGCTTTCGCGCCTGCCGAACTTGAAGTGCCTGCACTTCGCATACGAGACGAAGTGGCACGGGTGTGGTCACAACCTTGACGCTGGCGCGATGATAAACGCAATTATGGAATGCGCCGGTGAGACCTTGGAGGAGCTCTCTATGTGGATGATGGTTCATTATGGCACGGCCGGCCGAACACTTGTCGATATGAAGGGCTTCAAACGACTCAAGTCACTACACATTGACGGCCTCACTTTGATGGGACCAGAATTCGACAAGGCGAACGAGGAGTACGAAATCGCAGATGCCTCTGACGTTTGCCCATTGGACGAGATGGCGGCGCCGCGAGCCCTCGATTTATTGCCGCCATCCCTTGAGAAGTTTCATTTTCAGACTGAACCGGTGGGAGATCGTAGCAGAGATTCCTCTGACCAGCTGAAGAAATGCCTGGCAGCCTTGTTCGACGGCTTTGAGGAAGGGAGGGGGGAGAGACTGCCAAACTTACAAGAAGTTGTCGTTGAAGTCGTTCAAGATGACATGAGTCAGGAGATGAAAGAGCAATTGGAAGACAAAGGAGCTCGGGTGGTACTCAGTCCTGCAAAGGCGGATCCCGACTTCGTGACAGACTTTTACCGCCGGTTTGGGGTCGGGATCGTGCATTGAAAATCTGGCAGCTAACCTTGAGCGGATACATTCATGTGTCTTTGGTAATTGAACGTGTGCCCCGTAATGTCAGATGAACAGCTCGGCTATATTGAGGGTATCTCCGGACAGCCATGCGGGAAACCCTTCTGTAAATTCTCGTTGAGGAAAATATAAAGCGAGGTGGTGACCCGAGTATGTTGACAAATAGTAACGACTGATCCCGGGGAAGTGACTGCCGAGGGAGGTTCAAGGTAGCTCTCGGGGAATTCCATGATGGCGCATTTCCCCGCATCGAATATCGTGGGGAAATATTGATATCGCGTTAGTCTTGCGGTGGTGATGGCGGCAGTGTACCATGAAGGAGGGTCACACGAGCAACTGAATGGGCATACGCAGCTGAACAGGGGTACATTCATGGACGAGGTGTCGCTGAAGGTCGGAACACCTCCCAGTCATGGGGGATACCGGTGATGCTCCATTGGCTGTGCCCTCGTTTAGAGTCGGGTGGCACTTTGATGACGCAGAAAATAATACGATATACGCGTATTCGCAGAAAATGTGCAAGTCCTGTCCCCCGCCATTTAGTCTTTGAACTTGAAGTGACACCGCTCTCCATAATGATGTCAAGTTCGCCAGTATTTGAGCCGAAAATGCGAAGCAAAAGAAAAGCAACAACTGTCGATGAGAAGAGGTCCACCACAAGTATATGAATCATCTTGACAAGAAATTGTTACATAGATCTGGCTATTGCCATTCACTTCAGTCAAGAAACGTACATATTACAGAGGAAATTCCTACAATCATCCTGCAGAATGAAAGTAGTCTCATGTGTTCAAGTTTTCGCTGGTCTTGTGCTGCTAGGTCCTTGTCAAGCCGCCGGACAGGATCGCAGTAATGACTTCTTTGATCCTCCTGCTGTCCAACGACCCAGGTTCAGATATTGGCTTCCCGATGGCACCGTTGATCCCGAAAAGGTCAAGTTAGACATCCAGTCTGCTGGCAAGATCGGGGCAGGAGTAGTCGAGTTCTTGCCCTTCTACAACTACGGCGGTCAGCTTGGACCGCCACCTGTGGGGGTCAACTGGTCGACGTCTGGTTTCGGAACCCCAGACTTCATCAAGACTCTTATCGCAGGCCTCGAGGCCCACAAAGGATCTGGTCTGTCGATGGACTTTGCGATTGGCCCAAACCAAGGCCAGGGCGTACCAGCTGACCCTAGCAATGAAGGACTTCAATGGGATTTGGTAAGTTGACTTATCAACAGGAGGTTTTGGAAGTTCACTCAGCATTCAAAGTTCGCCGAGACTCAGGCCGTTACCGCCGGTGGACAATTCAACGGCACCATACCGGGGTGGGGAAATGGACAGCTCGTGTCCGCTGTATCGGCAATTGTCACGTCTAGAACAAACGTGACAATCAACACAACATCAATCATCGGAACGGCAGAGATTTGGTGGGAAGAGCTATTCCTGCGAAACGGTTCATTGAACGACATCACTTCCATGATCTCACCTACCGGCGAACTCTCAATCAACCTATCCAACAGCTCATTCAACACGTCCGACTACGAACTATTTTTCTTCTATGAGACTTTGTCTGGACAAAAGAACCTCGCTTTTGCATCCAAAAGAACCGAGACGATCTGGGACAACGGGTCCTACGTTGTTGATCACTTCAGCAGCAAAGGCGCCGAGGTTGTCCGCGACTTTTGGGAGCAGCATATTTTCGTCGACAATGTCAAAGAGCTTCTCACGGAGGTTGGAAACTACGGCAAGTCATACCTAATAACCTCTCATTATGATTTCTAATTGAAATGCGATTCAGGTTGGGAGGATAGTATGGAAATTCTCTCTAACACATCGTGGACACGGACCCTTCCCGAGAGATTCGAGAAGCTCTTTGGCTACGACTTGCGCCCCTACCTCCCTCTCATCATATTCAACAACAACAATATCAACCTCCAGAATGATGCCCCTGGTCATACGCGATGTTTCCTAGACACTCATGACAAAGGTCAGGGCTACGTCAACGATTACCGTGCTGCGCTCGCCGGTGGCTACCAGGAGTACGTGACCACTCTTGCGAATTGGACACACTCTCTTGGTCTAGGTCTATCTGCGCAAGTCTCATACAATCTGCCGATGGACATGGAGGCATCCATCCCATTTGTCGACGCCCCCGAGTGCGAAAGCTTGCAATTCCACGATAACCTCGATGGGTACAGGCAATTCTCGGGCCCAGCCAATCTGGCAAGAAAGACCGTCATCTCCAATGAGCTTGGTGCGGTGTTTGGAAGTGCATACCGCTTCACTATCCCAGACCTGCTTTTCGCCATGAACCGCGCTGTCGCGGGAGGGGTCAACCAGCTCGTCATTCATGGGCAATCATATTCGGGAAACTACCCTCAAACAACTTGGCCTGGGTACACGGCATTCAGATACTACGTTTCCGATTTATACTCCCCCAAACGTCCCGACTGGGACCATGGCCTTCAAGCTGGGCTGGACCACATGGGCAGGGTTCAGCACATCCAGCAGACAGGCGTCCCAAGAACCGACGTTGCGTTTTACAACAAGCAGACAGCAACAGATCCTAATATGGGTACACTTTATACATCTGATGATCTTATCTTGAAAGGTATGCTGGAACATGTCGTAGGAGTCATGTTGCGATTACTAAGTATATCCAGGGTGGTCCTACAATTACTTGTCTCCTGATAACTTTGCCCTCCCACAGGCATACGTAGGGGATAACTTGCTCGCGCCCCAGGACGCAAGATACCAAGCGCTTGTAGTGCTTGGATCACAGAATCTTACCTCATCGGGTCTCCTCAAGCTGACTGAGTTTGCGGAAGCTGGGCTGCCCATTATAATTGCTGGCGGCTCCCCCGGCGAGTATCCGACCGAGAACAAAGCATCCAATGTCAGCTTTTCTTTCGACACCAGCTTGCAGCAGTTTCTTAATATTAGCTCTGTCTACCAGGTTGCAGAGGGCGAAATCGCGGAGAAGCTGGAAGGACTCGGTCTCAAACCAAGAGTTGGCGTCAAGACGAACGGAACATGGCATACCACCTGGCGCCAGGACTCGTCCGGTAACATCAGCTATGCATATGTCTTCAGCGACGCTGAGTACTCAAATGGAGAGCTCATTGTCCAATCTGGAGGAATTCCTTACTTCTTTGATGCCTGGACTGGAGCTAGAGAGCCGGTGTTGTACTACACGACGGAAGGCTCGACGACGACTATCCCTCTCACTCTGGCTGGAAACCAGACCAAGATCATCGGCTTCGCTAATTCTTGCCTTGGAGACGTTGTGACACCTGAGTTTCACTTTACGAAGCTCTCTGACAATGTTCTGGGCTATCGCGCAGATGACCAGGGGATCGTCGTCCATGCTGCTGCGTCCGCAGATCCCACAACTATTACGTTATCAACGGGCGGCAACTTCTGCTATTCAACAGATGCGGCGTCGTCATTCGAACTTACTTCTTGGGATCTGGTCCTGGAGCATTGGGAAGCCCCCGAAGACATGTACGATGCAGCAGTGGCAGCAGTCAAGCGGAACACCACGCACCATCTCGACGGTCTCGTATCTTGGACGGAGATTCCAGCAGCCACCAACACGTCTGGTGTTGGCTATTACTTCGCCAACTTCACCTGGCCACCCAGCCCATCCGCCGAAACGAATGCATCGGTCGGTGCCTACATTCAGTTCTCTCCGGCTCTGAACTCGATCACTTTGGAAGTCAATGGTGCTCGCGTGCATCCTCTCGACCCGACTAATCCTGTCGCCGATATCTCGACTTATCTTGTTGAAGGAGACAATCATGTTCTTGCGATAGTTCCTAGCACGATGTGGAACTATCTCCGTAGCATTCTAGGGGACATCAAGAACTTGGGCGCGACGCCTTTTGGGCCTGGAGAAACCCTTTCTGTTGATATGATCTCCAACACAGAGAACGGGTTGGTGGGTGCTGTGAACATTATTCCTTACGAAGCTCTGCGGGTGGGTGCTTCGGATGGCCAGCAAGAATGTTAGGCACCCTAAAGGGCGGAGTCTTGGTAGGACAATGCGAATTTTAGAGCTGTCAAGTACTTTAGGCTTTGCGGACAGATGGCCATGGAAATCAAGTCACTCAGTGCCCGCTTGTAATCTCCGATGCATTCGTGATCATGAAGCTGTACCCAATTGCCATGGACACCGAAACTTGGGAAAACAAAACCCTGCCCGGTGTTGTTCTTAGAAATCGGGCAATGGAAACGACTAAACAGGGCGAGCGAATCTGCCTTGTGCTGTGTCCACAGAAGCATACCAAGCTCAATCAGGGACATGAATGACACTGAACAGCCTCAATCGGGCGCTAGTGACCGGGGTACAATACGCTAAACCCATTCTTCCGTGTGAGTTGCAGTGCAAGCGATCAGCTGAATGCGGGATTAACGTGCGACGTCCGCTAGGCACACCAGCGCGGAACGTCCGCCGCTGTTTAACGACTTGGCGGTCATTCATTGACTCCAAGGCTCGTATCCGTACAGCATTAAAGAGATCGTGTGTAGACGCCCCCGAGATGACCTCAGATCTGACCTTCTGCAAATCTATGCGCTTCTCCTAGTTGAAGATGACCCCGATCACTGTTTTTGAAGATCCTTGGCCAAAGGACAAGGCCAAAATTCCGCTCGAGACCGTGTCCCTGGTGAGCAATAGACGGGCATTGCCGTGCTCACAGGGTACTAGATGCTAACCAAACATAGAAACACTTGGAACTCATTGAGATATTTCTGAAACTTATCCCCCACTTCCAGAAAGATGAAGAGGGCCAGATTTCGCAAGAAGCTCTGGTCTACTCAGAATGGCGTTACATCAATTACATACGATTCCTGCACCTGAAGGGCTTTTCAGCCTACGACTGCCCACCGCCCTGGTCCGTCTCTCCCAGAGTGACCCAGACACATTCGATGGGCCGGACTAACAAGGAGTCTAGGGACGTCGCAATGATCTGGTACTGCCACCTGTTATCTCCATATCATTTCCACCGGCATCTCTGGGACAACGATCACATATCCTACGGCCTGAACCACCACCAATTTCCACTCACGAAATTGGTGCGACTCTATGAGTCTGGCAAATGGTCGGATAATAAAAGCCAGAAAGAATGGGAACGTTGGCACAGGAAGCCAGCATGCCCACGGCTTCCGTTTCAACTGTGGCCATCGCCGCCTTGGGAGAGCAAGCGGAAGTCCCGGCTATCGTCCCTGTTTTCCAAGAAAGATACACCAACGGAAAGTCCTGATGCGGATGACATTCTCCAAAAACAGTTATGTTTTTACGGAAGACTGTGCCGGATCCCACTTATAAAACCATGCTTAGTGGGGGACTATACATCCCTGAGGAGACGAGAATGCAAGATGCCATGTATCAAATCTTCGCAGCATAGTCTATCCGGACATCGGTGTGAGTTGACGCCATGGCAAAACGTGGAGGATCTTGCAGAGGTCTTCAACCGTCAAGTCGCCTTTTGGAAGGCTCTGCTCAAGGCACGCAGCTCGGATCCGGATTTCGCCTCGCGACAACACCTGGCGGCATCCTTAGGGGATTACGAACGATTCATCAAGCTCCATGGAATACCTCCGACGATGAAAAAGACACCTTATAAGGATATATGGAAGCTCGATATGGATGCGCTCCCAGTACGTGGGGCTATCATGTCGGAGCCGAGGGACCGCGAGTTCGTGCCTCCCAGCCTGATGGTGGATTTTCTCTGGCATACGCATCGCCTCTACCCAGCCAGCTACTGGGTTTGGAGTTTCACTACGGCAGGGAGACTGATAGACTACGAGCCGATGGCTTCGGCCGAGGCAGCCAAGCAGACTTTGCGAGAGACTGATCTAGAATGGAAGAAGAGGAACGGCATCTGGTATGACAAGAAACACTCTTTGCACCAAGGTGACATGGAGGGGTATTTCCCAGACGCGGCTATTGTTCCACCGGGACACCCTGCCAGAGCTAAAGTCCAATGGACTCTAGGTGGAATGAATCCTGTGAAAGAGAGAAGAGTAGGAACTAGAGGAAGGTACTATGTGTTTGAGGGGCTTGACATACCATTTGACGGGGGCACTTGGGACTTTGGTGGCAGCGGTGATGGAGGAGGCGGAGGAGATGGAGGAAGTGGAGGAGGAGACGGCGGGTGTGGCGGTGACGGTGGAGGTGGAGGCGGGGGTGGTGATGGTGGAAGCTGATGCTCACTTGCGAATGAATGTCATGAATATCGTGGTAGTTACATCATAAAACGTCTATTTAAAGTATATACTTATGAAATTAAATCTACCTCCGTCGTAGACTTAACTCAGAGGGTGCTTGGAGAAGAAGTTCATGATGTACGACGAGGCGTTGTACGACGCCGGACCATCTCCGTGGGCCTTGTTGTCGTCATTGGCTCCGGTGTAAGGCCAGCTGTGGTCGACATCTTTCTCAAACACATGAGTGACCAATCCCTTCTTATCTCCTGAACCCCATTGATACCTCTGTGCCCTGGAGGTGATGTTGCACTCAGTCGGCTTCTCTCCAAGACCGTCACGGACCGCCCACTCCGTGACCCAGTGGAAGACGTCTGGCAAGCACGCTCCTCGTCGACTATCACTGCCGTTGTACGGAATAGTGCCGTCGATGCCGCCGTGAAACTCGATCATTGGGATGTTTGTCCTGCCGGCGTCGCAAGGGATTTTCACGGTCTTCGGGTTGCAGTCCGTCACATTTTCGATGTAGTAAGACCCGGAAACTGGAGCGAAAGCAGCAAAACGCGTCGAAAGCTGGTTGTTGCATGCAGCAAAGTTGGTGAAACCGCCTCCGTTGGACTTGCCAGTCATGAATACGCGAGATTTATCGATGCAGTATGTCGACTCAAGATCGTCGAGCACCGTGTTGGTATAGAGGACATCATTTCGCGGTGTAATATTGGGCACGCCCTCCCATCGTCCCTAGTTTGGTAAATCATTACTGTCCGCGATATTGTGCGCAAAGGCTCTTACCTCGTAACCCCGAAGATACACAACAATATGGTCCTTATTGAAATAAGGCGTTTCTAGAAGATCCAAATCCCTTTGCTCTTCGGGAGTCTTGGTTCCGCCATGATATGAGAAGATGATCGGGTTGGGACTCGTTTTGGAGTATTTTGGCGGGATGAACAGCAAGTAGTCTCGATCATGACCTTGATCGTCCTTGTAGGGTATCAGGTATTCGTGCCCAACTGATCGGTTGCTCGGAAGCTCCTTTTTGCACCCATCGGAGGAAACGTCTCTTTTGACCGCATCCTGAATCGCAGCTGAGGCGCAAAGTCCTGCAAGCAACGTAACAAAGTTGAAGTTGACCATGATGGATGTTGTTGTCTGTAAATGCGCATACCAGCCGTCCAAAGTATTGAACTTTAGTTGCGAAGCCACGGCCTTTTAACATCGGACGAAGCATGACCTTGAGGGACCGTGACGCGACATCGAAGGCTTGGACGGAACCTAGTGTGTTAGTGCCTCCCCCAATCTTACGAACCGTCGGTGTGCTAATACGAGTCAACGGGCGGCGATCAAGACTAAATCCCGTTGGGCGTCAGCCCAGGCACCAGCGCGCGCAGTTGGCCAGCAGTCTAAAACCCCCGTATTTTCGAAAGTCGATGCCGCGTTGAGACGAGGCTTACGGCACCAGCACTACCAGTTCGGGACCGGGTGCCACTGAATCCCTCCGAAGAAAGCTTAGTTTTCGGCAGAAGGCGCCACGCTCTGGCTCATCATTTCCTGGCCTGGCGCCAGGATCGGGATCCCGGCATTGGAATTGTCAGCACGGCACTCCCGGGATTCTCGACCTCATTGTGTTTATTACAGCCTTATCTGTTGATTGAGCCGGCTGTGGGGAAAATGTTGTTGGTCGAGCGAACTCATTAGTTATCTTGGATCTAACTACCTAGCCTTAGTCCCGTACCCACTGGATGAGAGTAGTGTGCTACGCGGAGTTTTCATATGCATTAGAACCTGCATTGCAACACATACAAACCGCTCTTGCTACACAGTATTCGATGGAATTGTGTACACTTAATTATTAGTACTGAATCAAGTCAAGCATACGGAGTAGATAGACTATGCCGAATAGCCGACTACTCCGATTACCCCATGTTGTCCCCACTCTTCCATTCCCATGAGGGCGAAGCTGTGCACCATTTCCCCGGAGCCATTTTGGATTCCTGTCTCTTTCTGTGACGACATTTCACAATCCCCCACAGTACCAATCTCTCGAGTGTCCCCGTGACGAGATGGCCAGTGTCGTTTCAGCAAGTTCCACCGGGCCAGTCAAGCGGCGTAAACTGCCGGCTTGTGACCCTTGTCGCTCTTCCAAAATGGCATGCGACCACGGACAGCCTGTCTGCGCTCGATGCACCGAGAGAGATCGCGCCGATAGTTGCACATACCGCACAAGACCGTTCAAGAAGAAACGAGGCGAGTGTAGCTATGTAGAGCCTATATTACCACAACCTGATCCAGAGTTAGTATAACAGTTCTACGACTATGCCATCGCACCGTCAATTGACTCAAACTACATCAGTCATGATCCTCATCTCCCCAGGAACGCACCACGGCCAACAGGCCATATTCCTAGCATCCTAGTCAGGCCCCATACATATCCAGACCCAGGATACTTAGGACACTCGAGCCATACAACTGTCTTCGGACACCTTTCGCTAGAGCAAAGGGGTCCACGCAACGGTAGACACCGGATCGACAGACCGGGACGGCAGATCAACGAAGCGCAAGTAGCTCGAGGGGCGGATCTGATTGACCAACTTTACCGACTTCCACACCTCAATGCCTGTTTTAAACTCGTCAAAACATGGCTTGACACTGGAGCAAACCTTGCACTGGCTGCCTCTTTCACCGAACAATGCACCTTGACCGCCGAGCATCTACTATCACCTCCACCCGACAGATTTGATGCTGCCGCTATTTCCTCAAGTCTCTTCAAGTTCTCTTGTCGACCTTTGGAAGTGGTCACTTCGACCACACCAGAAACCTTTTGCAGTCAGTTCAATGGGGATGCTGCCAGGTGGGAAACGTTAGCCTTGTTCTGCATCTCCGTTAGCCGCGCCCTTTTGGCATGCCGGTCTTGGGCGATGCCCCCTTTTGATACTCAAGACGAGCGTCGCAGGGTTCAGACATTGTTCATGCATTTTGCAGACTCTTGCATTGATATATGCCTTTCACTCGACTGTTTAAACGACCTTCATCTAGTATTACAGTACGAGAACTACATCATCCATTCACTCATTGATGGTGACCAGGGTAAGCCCAACCCAACTGCTCATTGCGCAGGCCATCTGACGTCCAGTGCGCATTAGGCCTCGTAACCTGGCGAAGGCTAGGTGACCTTATCAGCTGCCTCTTAGCGCTCGGCTATCACGAAGAGATGGATAGCACCAACTCACTACCTGGTTTCGTAACTAGTCTGCGAAAGAGCGCATATGCTTACTCGTATACTGCTGATAAGAACCTCTCAATATTTTTGGGAAGACCACCACGCATTCACCCCAAGTTCTGCCGATTTCATGTTGCTCAACTGAACGTCTCTGGCGAAATGGAAAGCGAGGCTCAATCATCTCTGTGGGATGCAACTACACCTTTAGATTTCCAAGCTGAGGCTCAGTGGTCAGCAGCGTGTGCAGCAATCAAGGAAGAAATCCTCCATCCTTCCTCTGAGAGTCCCAGTGAACATCGCTCACAGAAACTAAGGTATGTTTCAACCTACTCTCGCGTCAGTCAGGGCATTGATGAACATCCGGGTCGAAGGCTCATTTTAAACGAAATCGAGTCTCGCTGGGCTTTGCTTCCGCCACACTTTCGCCTTGAGGGAAAACTCAAGTTATGCGACCGCACACCACTCGAAACAGCTCTCCTTCTAGATGCTAAGCTCAACTACCTACATACGCTGTTCCTTGTCAGGCTTGCGCTTATGCGGAATGTTCTTGAAACTGATAACGACTTATTCGCTATCGCTTTTGAGATGTTTAACATTTTGTGAAGAATTCTTTTGTGAATTTTTATATAACTACAGGGAACATAAGGACCCTTTTTTCCTCTACCCTAACCTAAGCTAGTCTTTTTAACTACTATATCCTTAAATAAGGGTAATAATAGTAATTAGCTCTTAGAGCTATTTACTATACTTCTTATTAAATATCTTATTAATCTCCTTTATATTATTCTTATCTTTTAAGTTCTTAGTAATCTTTTTAAATCTCTACTTAACTTAATAGAGAGCTTAGTTCTAAAGGTCTTCTAAAAACTTAATATATATTATAAAGAAGTATAGAGATATTATATTATTATTCTTAGTTATAAAGATATAACTAAGCTATTATTAAATATATAGTAAACTAATCTCTTTTAGATATTTAATATTACTAGTAGTAAAAGCTATATTAATTAAATAGGAGATATATATAAGATTTATTTTAGAGAGCTTTAAATTTAAGCTATAGTATAATAAGGGGCTACTTCTACTAGCTTAGCTAAGTAGCTTAAAAATCCCCTTTATATACCCTATAGGTTAGCTATAGAGGTTATACTATAACCCTCTATATATTTCCCTATTAGAGTTATATAGCAGTTAATAAAGTACGCCTCTAGGTAGCAAACTATAAAGAAGAAAAGTTAGAAGGGAAGAAAGATTAAGATATTTAATCTTATTATTAAAGCAGTAATACTTAAAAATAAAGTAGCTTATAGTAGTATTATAACCTATAAATAAGGATAACAGCTAAATAACCTACTTAGGCGTTAGGTAGCTAGGATAGGACATTTATACTATAGGATTATAAGAATAGTAAGAATTCACTTAATATAGAAGAACTATAATATAAGTTATATAATAATAAAATAGGAGATTAAATCTATATACTAAGGATATAAAAGCTATACTTAGTAAAGATAAACCTTATTAAGATTAGGAATAGTAGTTAGGATAAAAGTATTATTTAGGACTTATATATAGGATAACCTAAGCTTAGTTTATAGTTAGACTTCTATAGTTCTTTAGTAATTAACTTAGTATTTATCCTTAGGATACTCTTAGTTTATTTTTACTATAAAATACTTATTAAGTTTAAAACTAATTACTTTAGCCTCTAAAGATTAATCTATTATAAGCTTATAACTTATAACTTAGATTATAACCTTAATATATTATTACTATATATTAATTCCTAGTTTCTATTAGTAAACCTTACTATTAGATAGCTAACTATAACACTTTAATTGCTTTTATTTAGTAAGTTAACTATTAATACCTACTAATAGTAAAATAATAAAATATATCTTCTTATACTTTAGCTAAATCCCCTACCTTAAGATCTTTATTTTCTTTATATAACTAGCTTTAAAATCTAATATAAAAACTTACTAATATTAAGAACTATAATATACTAAACCTTAAGTATAACTCTAATAGAGAAGGATCTTTTACTAAAGAAAGATATAAAAAACTTTAATATATTATTTAAAAATAAGAGGCTAAATCTAAAGAAATATAGATATTTATTAATAAAAATAAGTAAGTTATTAAAAACCTTAATAAATAGCTCTAAAATACTATAGTAGCCTTTAAGAAATTAAAGAAAGATATTAAAAAAGATACTAACCTTAAATAAGTTTAAAAACTCTAAGAAGAACTTAATACCTTATAAGTAACTACTAATATTATTATAACTCTTATTAGAGGATAGTAGAAGTTTAAGCTTAATACCTCTATTACTTATAATAGCACTTTAAGACTACTTAAGTTATACTTAATCTAAATTAAAAACTACTAAAACTTTCACTATAGTAACTTTACTAATTAAACTAAGAAAGTAGTTTATATAGCTACTTACCTTTATAGAAGAGTTTTTAAATAGTTTAAACCTATCTAAAAAGAATTCCTTAAGTATAAAACCCTTAATAAATACTTCACTAAAATATATAATATCTATAGTAGCTTCTAAAGATATAAGGATACTTTATACTCTCTCTTCTAAACCCTTAATAAAAAATAATAAGCTAAGTAAGACCTTATATAGCTATAGTAAACTAAGTTATAAAAGAATATACTACTATATTTAGATAACTTAATATCTAACTTAATCTCACTAAAGAAACTAAAATCTTTATATTCTACTAAGGACTTAAAAATAAAATTAAAAATAAAATTATTAAAATTAATTACTTTAAGGACTTCCTCTAATATACTAACCTAGTAATTAAGATTAATAACTAGTTATTTAAATAATATAAAGAAAAAGGTAAAAAACGCTATAAAGCTAATTTAAGATATAAGTACTAATAGTAACCCTAATATAAGTTTAATAACTAATAGAATAATAATAAACCTTATAATAACTAAAATAATACCTAATAAAATATTACTTATAGATAATATAGTAGACCTATAGATCTTAGTATAATAATTAAACCTAATAATAAAAAGCCTTAAAACTCTAAATGCTATAACTATAACTAATAAAGTTATATTATAAAGAATTATAACTAGCCTAAGAAACTTCCCTAAAAACTAATAGCTAAGCAACTTTAATAAGTTAACATAATTATAAAAGCCTTATATATATCCTAATCCTAAATCAGATATTATAATAATAACTACTAAATCCACCTTAAAGATAAAGAAATATTAAAACACTACCTAAAGGATAGTAACCCTAAACGCTCTAGATATAATATAACTACTCTAGATACTCACTTTAAAACCTTAGCAATAATATATTCTAATAATAATAGGATTACTAAAAAGCTAGCTAAATAACTTAATAAAATATTATAAATCTAACACTTTAAACCTACTAAAATTATACAAACTAACTAAAAAGTAGAGGAGTAAGTTAAAGAGGAATCTAAAGAAGAACCTAAATATTAATATAACCCCCTAATAGAATAATAACTCCTTAGTATAACTAGTAACTAAACTTTTAGAGAAAGTAAAAACTCACTTTATAACTTAGATAAACCTTATAATATTACTTAATAATATACTTAAGTAGAAATTACTTATAGGTTTACTTTTAGTATAGATAACTCTAGCTCTAAAGAAAGAACTAATAACTAGAAAAGTAGAATTAAGTAACTCCTAAAGTATTAAGAAATTAATATAATAAAAAATAGATAATAGCGCTACTTTTATAGCACCTTAGTAGACTAATAAGACTAAAACTACACCTCTTAGCTATATATAGAGGACTACTTTATATTAAGAAGCTATTACTAACTTTATTAAACTCTCTTTTAGCCCTAATATTTTTATAATAAGTATAAAAAATATATAAGAGATAAGTATAACTATTAGTTCTACTCTAGAAGACTTAATAAAAAACCTATTAAAAATATTTACACTATATATATTATAATTAAGTAAATAATAATAACTTTTAATAAAAGGATTACTACTTTTTAACTAAGCTTATAGTTCTCTATAAAATATTAATATAATAATAGTATAAAATAGAATAAATACTAATAAGATAAATATTAAGTATATTACTAAAAGAAAGTATATACCTAGAGAATTATAAAAAATAGACTAAAACCTCTATAAGTTAGAATCTATAAAAATAGCTTTACTAAAGTAATATAAAAAGGAAAACAAATTACCTATTTAGGATAACTAAAATAGTTAAGAAACTAAACTTACTTATTAATAATAAATTATAATAAATAACTAAAAAAAGATCTATCTATTAAATATTATAAAAGTATAAAAATAATATAAAACTTAAAATTACTATTAATAAGTAAATAATACTTATACTAATTAATAGTAAAGCTAAAATAAACTTTATTATTTTTTAAGCTATTAATAGGTTAGAAGTATAATAGGGAGGAAAAGAATAACTATACCCCCTATATATAGTAGAAAGAGAAGAATTTAAGTATAAAAGAGGTATTATCTATAATAAGATTATACCTTTTAAGATAAGCTATTTAGATTAAAAAGAAAGAATTTAATTTAATATTACTAATATAAGAATATATAATATAATATTAAAGTTATTCTAACTATAAATAAATAACCTATAGATAGATTAAAGTAAAAGCTAGTTCTAATAAGACTATAATAGTTTAATCTTTAAGTAATACTATAAAGAATAAACCTTAAATAAGTTAATAAGATAGGAAATAGTAAAATAATATATTTATTACTTTAAAGTAAAAAAAGCTATATTATAACTATTAATAATAATAGATCTTAAATAAAAGAATAATTTACTTCTATTTATTCTAAAAGAATATAGAGTTTATAAGAAACTCTTTATAGCTAAATTAGAAATTAAACTACCTATATATATAAATTTTAACTATAAAATACTTCTTAAAGAAGAAAAAAAACTATAATTTAATAAAATCTATAGCTTTAACTTAATAGAAATAAAAATATTAAATAAATACTTTAAAGAAAATCTTAAGAAGAGATATATTAAACTTTTAATATTACTAATAAGAAGCTTAATTCTATTTATACTAAAGAAAAATAGAAAATTATAGCTATATATTAACTATTATATACTTAATAAGATAATAATTAAAAATTATTACTTATTACTACTTATTAATAAAATAAAAAAACTCTTTTATAAAGCTAACTAATTTATAGCTTTTAACTTTAAAAATACTTATAATTTAATTAAAATAAAATAAAGAGAAGAATAGAAAACTATATTTAGAATATATAAAAAACACTTTAAATACCTTATTATATTTTTTAGTCTTACTAATACCTTAGTAATATTTTAAAATATAATTAATATAATCTTATAAAAGTATATTAATATCTATATTATTATCTATCTAGATAATATCCTTATATTCTCACTAATACTTAAGAAATATAAAGAAGATATTTACTATATCTTATAAACTTTTTAAGAAACTAAACTTCTAATTAAACCTAAAAAGAGTAAATTCTATATATAAAAAGTAGAATACTTTAGATTTATTATTACTTTTAGAGAAGTATAAATATTAGAAAATAAAGTTAAAACTATTAAAGAATAGCTAATACTTAAAAACTTTAAAAAAGTCTAAAGATTCTTAAGTTTTATTAATTTCTACTAAAAATTTATAAAAAACTATAGTAAAATTAATATAGCTTTTACTAACTTTAACTATAAAGATACCTCCTTTATATAGAAAGAACTATAGTAAATAGCTTTCTAAAAAGTTAAAAACTTTATTAGTAGTAAATTAATCTTAATAATATTAAACCTTATAAAATAGTTTAAAATAAAACTAAATACCTTAGATTATACTTTTAGAGTATAACTTTTATAATAAGACTTAAAAAAATAGCTCTATCTATATACTTTCTTCTTATATAAACTTTAAAAACTAAAGCTAAACTATTAGATCTATAATAAAAAATTTATAGTAATTATTAAAGTATTTAAAGAATAGAAATTTAAACTTTTAAGAATAATTTATAAAATACTTATATACTTAAATTATAAAAACCTCTTATATTTTATAACTTTAAAAATACTAAATAAATAATAAGTTAAATAGTTAGAGTTTTTTTTAAAGTTTAACTTCTAAATTATCTACTAAAAAGGATTAAATAATAGTAAAGCTAATACTTTTAGTTAATAATTAAACTATAATATCTTAATATTTAAAAAAACCTAAGTAATTCTTAAAAGAAATAATAATAGAAACTTAATATTAATAACTAAACTCTTAATAATAGCTAGATAATTTAATATTAGCTTATTTAGTAAATTAAATAATAAAGTAATTAAAGAGTTTTATATTTACTCTATATATAATTATTAAAGAATTATAAAAACTTAAAAATAACTATAATAGTAATATAGAGAAAAAGTTACTAGAGAATATATAGTAAAAGTAATTAAAGATTATAAGGTTTATTTTAAAAGTAAACCTATTTAATATTAACTTTATAGTATATTATAACTTTTACTTATATTATAAACTACTTAGTAGTTTATATTACTTAACTTTATTATTAAATTACTAAAATCTTAAAAACTTTTTATAGGAGTATATTATAATAGTATTTTTATTATTATAAACTAACTTATAAAATATACTTACTTTATTTTATATAAAGAAGTAAGTAATACTAAAAAATATACTTATATATTCCTTAAGTATATTATTACTAATTATAAAATACTAAAAGAAATTATATTAAATAGAAATAAAATCTTTACTTCTAATTTTTAGAAATTAATTATATTATAACTTAGTATTAAATAATTAATATCTATTATATTCTACTTATAGATTAATAGATAAATAGAATAAATTAACTAAATTCTTAAAACCTATTTTTATATTTATATTAATTATAACTAAAATAACTAAGTAATATTACTATTAATAGCTTAGTTTATTTATAATAGTATTATAAGAGAAAGTATTAAAGAATCCTCTTTCTACTTTAACTATAGATTTAAACTAATAATATATAGAGAACTTTAGCTAAGTCTAAATATAATTAAAACTATTACTTTAATATAATAGATAAAAAATATCTAAGATAATATATATAAAGAACTTAAATTTATATAATAAAGAATAACTAAATTTAGTAATAAATAAAGAATTAAAAAACTAACTTTAAAAGAGGGAGATAATACTTACTTTATATAATAAAATATTAAAATAAAATAATTAAATAATAAACTAAATTATAAAAAACTTAAACTTTTTAAAATTTTATAAATTATTTCACTAATTAACTATAAACTTAAACTCCTTAATACTATAAAATATTACTTAGTATTCTATATCTTACTATTTAAACTAACTTTATAAAAATTATAAATAAATAACTTTATTATTATAAAAAATAATAAACTAAAATATAAAGTTAAATATATTATTAACTATTTTAAAGAACTAAAAAGATATTAATACTTTATTAAGTAGAAAAGATATAAATATAAAGATAATATATAAAAACTAGCTAAAAATATTATAAATATAATAAAAGAACTTATAATTTACTAATAATAATATAAAAAACAGAGAATAATACTTATACTAGATAAATAGGTTTATATTATAAACACCTTAAGTTACTAATAAATTAGATATCTATATAAATATATTAAACTACTAATAGAAGTAGATTAACTATAATAAAGAAAACTATTTATTTACTTAAAAACGCTAGAAAATAACTAAAAACCCCCTAAAAGTACTAACTAATTACCCCTAATTAATAGACTAAGATCTATAAACTCCTCACTAATACTAAAGCTTTATTAATCTAAATTATTTTCTATATTAAGAAACTAAAAATTACTTACTATATTACTTTTATATATATCTAATATAAAAAGGATATTATCCTCTTCTAACTCTTATATCCCCTAAGAAAATATCTCTATATAATACTCTTTTACTTTCTTTTAAATTATATAAATATATAATAAATAACTTATAGCTTTAACTATTTTAGCCTAAACTTATACTAGCTTCTTATAAAGATTTAATAAAGTATTATTAACTTACTCTTCTTTCTCCTCTTATTCTTAACGCTAATTACTTAGCCTTTTTATTATAATAAATTAGTTAGATAAATACTATTATTATACTAAGAAATTTATAACTTAATACTACTACTAAACTATTATAAAGACGTTTTAGGTTTTTATAACTTTAATAAATCTTTATACCTTTAGCTATCTAATATATATACTTTATATAGAAATACTAAATATAAAGTATAACGTTATCTAAGCTAAAATAATAGAAAATATCTTTATAAGCTAAATATAATACTAATTTAGCTTAACTTAATTTTTAAATATAACTTAATATAATATTAGTATTATAAATAAATTAGAAAATATAATTAATAGATCCCTAACTTAAGACTAATAACTTACTTATATTAAGTCTTAAAAATAAAACCTTTAGAGAGGAGACTTAATATTATAACCTATAAATAAAAATAATAGCTAAATAACTTACTTAAGCGTTAAGTAGCTAAAATAAGATATTTATACTATAAAATTATAAGAATAGTAAGGATTTACTTAATATAAAAAAACTATAGTATAAGTTATATAATAATAAAATAGGAGATTAGATCTATACGCTAAGGATATAGAGACTATACTTAGTAAAAATAAACCTTATTAAAATTAAGAATAGTAATTAAAATAAAAGTATTATTTAAAACTTATATATAGGATAACTTAAGCTTAATTTATAGTTAGACTTCTATAGCTCTTTAGTAATTAACTTAATATTTATCCTTAAAATACTCTTAGCTTATTTTTACTATAAAGTACTTATTAAGTCTAAAACTAATTACTTTAGCCTCTAAAGACTAATCTATTATAAGCTTATAACCTATAACTTAGACTATAACCTTAATATACTATTACTACGTATTAATCCCTAGCTTCTATTAGTAGACCTTACTATTAGATAGCTAACTATAATAGGCAGTATATTACTAGTATAGAAGGTAAGCACTCAAATTTATATAATAATAACTTCCTAGCTTATAAATACTTAAGGTCTCCTACTTCAAGCTAGTATCAGCTAGGACTATTTGTTTATCTTTACTATAGCCCTCATTTCTAGCTAAGTAATATATATCTGTTTAATTTAAGATCTTCCAGAATCTTACAATTCTTGTCGCTGAAGTTAAGTTGGGGACACTTGTCGCGCTGGAGGACGCCAACTACGCACTTCTAGCCAGTGCTACTCAAACGATAACTAGTGTTCTTTAGAGCTTGCTCCTGTGCTGGAAGGGGCGAACAGCAACAGCAAATAAGACAACACCAAAACTGCGAGGCCTCGCCTTGGGAACTTGAAGCCCAGAATCTAACGGAAGAATTTCACGAACCTTGGAGCCCATGGCGACATAGCGGTTACCAGGACTTTAAGTTAGATTTCTGGAACACTCTTGCTGAACATCCGTCTTTGGTTGGAGACGAAGCTTACCACAACCAAGTGTAGAATTCTGTGAGTCAAACCAAATCATGTCTCGGTGTTGAGGTCAAACTCTTGGTCAATAGCACTCGAGGTCTTTATGTACATCTCCTTTTGAATACGGTGTCTTCGAAGCTGGTTTATAGTTGCTTTCACCAAACTTTAGCCCGTCGAATAGGCTCGGTGAATGAACCTTCGATCAGATTTCACGTAGCAGTAGCAGACAAATTTAACCCAGTGTTCTATCAATTCGCAATCTATCAAAGATTACCTGGGCTGCAATCCATCCTTGGCAGCAGAGGCAAAACACTCTACCGCAGTATCAAACTCCTCGTCCGAAGCATTCGCAAAGCTTAGCCTGAAGCAAACCTTGTCTAGATCTAGATCAGTCGCGAACCAGCTTCCCCTGCTGACAAGAACACCATTCGAAAGAGCTGAATTGTAGATATTGTCCTCCACCATCAAAACAGCGTCATAGTCCCCGGCCGCAACATGTTGTGACAAGGTAAACTCGATCCAGAGGAACATTCCCGAGACAGGTGTGGCCCAGTGGGAAATCTCCAGAGGCAGATAGCGTTGACAAGCTCGATGAAGGACATCTCGACGGTGTCGATATTCGGCCGACAATCTGTGCAACCAGTTGAACAACCCTTTGTGCCCCCAAAATTCATCTAGCAGTTTATATGCCATAGCCTGCGAGGCTCCGCTAGGTGCCAAAGGCCCGGACTCCATTTGATTCACAAACTTCTCAACAACTTGTGAGCTTGCTGTGATCCAACCGAGACGAAGACCGGGCGCAACCATCTTGGAGGTGGTATCCATACGCATCACGCGACCGGAAACGTCGAGAGAAAGGTATGACTTGGGTAGTTGACGCAGCCAGACCTCCAGACCTTGATCCACGCCGCACCTCTGATCAGAAATCTCTCCCAGGTGCAGAAAGAAATAGGGGTCATCTTCGAGAATATAGAGGTCATGTTTCTCGGCAATGTTGTAGATAGCCTTGCGCCTCTCCAGGCTTTGTGTCGTTCCAGTTGGATTCTGACCAGAAGGGATCGTGTACAACACAAACGGCTTCTTTCCACGTTGAACATCCCAGTTACAAAGCTGCCCGTCCAGATCGTCAGGGCAGAGACCAAGGTAGTCTACTTTGATACCCAATATCTGGAGACCCTGGCACTTGGCAGTCGTTACTGATCCTGGGTATGAGTCTTGCTCCACAAGAATCCAGTCGCCTCTGTTACAGAGAAGTCTTAACGACAGTTCAATCGCAGAGGTTGTTCCGCATGTGATAGTGGACTCCCAATTTGCGTAAGGGGGGTTGTGCACAAGTTCGATGTGTTCGGTGATCCATCGGAGCAACTGAGGTGACCCAGCCGAGTACCCATAGTTCATGGCGATGTCCAGATCGTATGCAGTCTCCCCTTTGGTGCAAACCATCGTCGGCTCAGCGTCGATGGTGTCCGAGCCCGTGTCTTGGGGGTTGTTCATAGCATGCATCTGAATTGAAATGAAAGGGAAGTACTGCGGGGCTGGTCTGCCCGTTCCAAGGGAAATCTTGGGTGCTTTGCCAGTCGGGCCGCCAGCCCTTGACGCGACCTTGAGTTCGGAGGTGAATTGTGTGAGAGCTTCAATGCTCAAGCGGTGGTCCCATCGCTTCGCCTTTGGCTTTTCGCCAGACGGCGGTTCTCGGAAATGAAACGAAGACGTGTGTGGGCCGCTACCACCAGGAAGTGGAAGTGCAGCAGCGCGCCTAGCCTCAAATGAGGCCAGTTGACGGTCCAACTGCGTACTCATAGTCGGTTCTCAAAGGATTGGAAAAGTTGGTCTTTCGATATCATGGCTTAAGTTGCATCTTCCTCCCTTCATAGGAAACACGGCCGTTTAATGATCACTTATCGTGACAGCCTTGGCGTGCCCACCACGGGATAGTCTAACGGAGTAGTCTAGCACAGAGATAACCTGATGGAGTAACGCAACGGAGTAGTCTGACGGAGTATTCTGGCGGAGTGGATCCATAGAGTAATTTGACGGCGTAGTCTTACGGAACCCTGTGATTGGGGACCAAGAATATACGTGTTCTAGCCAAAGTACTAGCATGAGGAACAGGTCTGTTTTGTCACGCTTTATGAGCATTCGGATTGGTTAATGAAAACGTAGTTTTCTTCGAAAGTAATTAAGCATACCCCTTATCGCATCTGCGGCCGAAGTCGTGTTCTTGCATCCAATTGCCGACTACTCCGTTCAGCGGCATCTACCGCGATCATCGACTTTCATGTTCAGAACACACCAGATCAGCAATCAGCGATTGTGTTATAAAATACTAGCATCTGTTATCATAGACTTTGCTTCTCAATCTGCTACAACGCGCTCGAGTAAAAAAACAAAGCAAAACCCATCAACCTGCTTTTCTATCCCCTACTTCGTTTTCCAATAGAGCTTTTCCAATATGTCCAACCGAGCTACCCCTCCTCCCCGCGGCGTGCTCGTGCCTGCCCCCACATTCTTCAAATCCGGGGGCGAGCTTGACCTTGAGACTCAGTGTACCCACGCCGTCTACCTTGCCAAATCTGGTATCAAGGGAAGTGTTGTACTGGGTAGTACCGGTGAGGGTGTTCACGTTCACCGCCGTGAACGGATCGAGATCATAAGGGCAGTTCGAGAGCGTCTCAACGTTGAAGGCTTCAACGACTTCCTTGTCATCGCTGGAACCTGCGAACACAACATCGAAGAGACAGTTCAGCAACTTCATGACGCCAAAAAGGCCGGCGCTGCTTGCGGCCAGTCGCTTGTGCCGGGATACAACGCTGCCGACACCACTGACGACGGTCTCGTGAGCTGGTACACTGCCGTCGCCGATAAAAGCCCCATCCCTATTATCATGTAAATATTTAACCCCGACTATTTTGACTGTCAAACGTTTGGCTGAAAAGGTTGTAATAGCTACAACTTCCCTGGAGTTGCCAATGGCCTTCGAATCAAGGCAAACGGCTTGTCCAGGCTCGCCCAACACCCCAACATCGTCGGCGCCAAGCTCTCCCACGGCGACGTTTCTCTTATTACCCAGGTCACATGGAACCCTCAGGTCAACCATGAGCAGTTCCATCTCTACACTGGCTTGGCTCAGATCCTTACACCTTTTGTTTTCCTTGGTGGTGCTGGTGCTGTTGATGGAACCGCTGGCTACTTCCCCAAAACCCTTATCAGACTCTTCACGCTGGCCAGCAAGGCTCACCTGAGCGATTCCGAGGTAGCCGAGCGGAAGAAGATCCAGTACCGCGTCAGCTGCATGGCTGAGTTCGTTGTCAAGCACGGTGTTCCCGGTATCAAGGAAGCCACCAGCCGCCTCCGTGGTCTTGGCCAGATCGGCGGAACTCGACTTCCTCTTCTCGGCGGAATCATCGGCGGAGATGCTGAGTGGGCCAAGTGGGAGGAAACTTTCAACGTTGTTGAGGAGATTGAAAAGTCTCTTTAGATATACTAGATACATAATATTGAGGAATACAAGTTATAACCCTCGCTTTCTCTTTTCATTCCCATCTTCAAATCTCATTGCAGAAAGTGTTAGGGGGGTTCAGCTATATTTCATAACTTCATGTCATTCACAAGACGCGCTATGAAAGAAAATGTCTCGCCACTTCACTCTTTGGCCCGGTAGTCGTTATGTCAATGAAGCAGAGGTCTGGTCTATGGCCCGCCCACTGCCGTCTTTGCGGTGGTAGTACGATATCGCTTCACAAGGACACGGTTTAGACGGCACTGGGCCTACAGCATTATGGGGCCGGAGTATATAGGGAGGACATCGCGGACTATGCGGAGTAGATTCCGGCGTAGACTACATCAGCGGGTCCGGAGTAGAATAAATAAGCGGGACTGGTGTAGCTGCTATCAGATCTACTCCATAGTACTCTACTGAGTAACCTGGTGCTAGAATTACAATATCCTGACTAGTACAAAGAAGGCTGACGCCTCGTAAGAGGTTGAGACTGGCAACAGCAAATTAGTCAGCGGACAAGTGATGTTGAAATGGGGTGGGAGGTTGCGTCGCAGCATGTCTGCAGGGCGACGTATGATCTGAGCACTTGGAGTTGGAACGCGGGGGATTAGATGCGGGGGACGTGGACAGAGTCTGGGGTCTTAGGCCTAGCGCACAAGGTGAAGGGATAAGAAGTAAAAACGGCGAGAAACAGCTGGTGTAACTTAAAGATAAATAGGTGAGCCTCCTTATCGTGAGTCGCGAACTTTGGTGCATGCTTGTTTTACAAAACATAACTGACAAGGTGTTGATCTTCCCCTCACTATCCAGCTTCTTATCTTCAGTTCCTTACATAAATCATGGTTGACTGGTACACTGCGGGAGTCGCCTTGATTGCGGCAATGGGCACTTTATTGTTCGGATTTGACACTGGTATAGCCACAACAACTATTGCCCATGGTAGTTGGAAAGAGTACATGAACCACCCTTCTGATGCCATGACCGGGGCGGTTGTTGCGCTTTATGTGAGCCTCAAATGCATATTACTTTTCACTGTGCTAGTGCCAGATTTAGATCATGGGGGAGACCTTGGGTGCCATTACTCAGAGTCTTCTAGGCGACAAAATCGGTCGGATCCAGTTCATGCAGATGATGTGTGTCATCGTGACTATCGGAAGTACCATACAGACAGCTGCAATTAACATGGGCATGTTCCTGGCCGGACGAGCTATTGCTGGTATTGCAGTTGGAGGAATGGTCGGAACCGTTCCGATGTACCTGTCCGAAATCAGCCGACCGGAACAAAGAGGACTCATAGGAGGTATCGCAGGAGCAGGCATATCATTCGGGGCTATGCTGGCCAACTGGGTCGGATACGCAGGTTCCTACGCTCCCGATGGCGCTATCCAGTGGCGCCTCCCGCTCGCCCTACAAATCCCTTGGGGGCTTGTAATGTTTCTTGGCCTTCTCACCTTCATGCCCGACTCTCCACGGCAACTCATTCGTGCTGGCAAGATCGAGGCTGCTCGAAGGGCGCTCTCCAAGATGCGGAGCGACACCTAGCCTGACGAATTTGTAGCCGAGTTTAACCAGATGCAAGCTCAGATTGAGTTTGAGATGGAACGCGAGATTGCTTCCTTTGGGGAAGCTTTACAACTGTATCGCCACCGTTGTCTTGTCACTATAGCGGTACAGGTCATGACAAGCTTAACCGGAGTGAACGTGGTTCAATATTACCAGACGATCGTATACAAGTCACTAGGTATGGAACCCAGGACTATCCTCGCGCTGGCTGGCGTGTATGGCACGGTCGCATTTGTTGTCAACTATATCGCCCTCGTATTCTTCATGGATCGATGTGGAAGACGCAAGATGATCATCGGTGGCCTTGCCAGCATCGTGCTTGTCCTGATCTACACCACTGTCATGCAACGGCAGTTTCAGGAGACGGATAATCGCGTCGGAAAAGGTTTCATGATCCTTGGCATCTACATGTTCGTCACGGCTTACTATGGTCTCATCAACAGCGCTACATGGCTCTATAGTGCTGAAGTATTGCCCCTAGCTCTGAGGGCCAAGGTTATGGGTCTTGCATGCGCTTGCCATTTCATTGTCAACATTGGAGTCACGCAGGCTGGTCCGAGTGCCTTTTCCACAATCCACGAGAACTACTACTATGTATTTGTGGGATGTACGGCATTCTTCACAGTCATAGCCTATCTTTTCTTCGAGGAAACTCGACACAAGACTCTAGAGGAAATCTATGAGGCTTTTGGTGACGAGGTCACATCGAGCGAGGATATGCATGTTGCGGGAGCTAAACTAGATGTTGAGGAGAAAAGTCAGCAGGTTGAGCATCGTGCTTGATAAATAGCACAGAGATATTTCTGCGTTGCGAGCAGTCCTATCAAAGATAGTAACTATGCCCAGGTAGAATACTATGGTTCTGGTCTATTGATATGTAGCGAAGTCTCACCAATATCCAGTGAGTATTGTCTACGTCTGAGTACTAGGTAGGTAGTGAAAGTTGGGCGGATTCCGATTCAACTCTCCAATATATGCTTAGGGATTTCCATCATCCAGGAGTATCCAGTCCGCCATACTAACACCCTCTTGAAAGCTGCCCGGATCTAGTTGCAGAGACGTGTCATACTGTCCCGTGAGTATTTGATCACAGGGGACTACAGCGGTTAAAATGTCTGCCACACGTCCAGTCAGCCTATTGCAAAACAAACTCGCCACCAGCCTCACCTTGATCAAGGCAAAGAGCTGCTTCGAGCCATTCGTCGTCTTTCCAAACTCTTGCAACCTCTTCCTCATGTGCATTCTGGTGCGAGCCAGTCGTTTCTATCGGCACATCTTCCATGCTGCGAGACATCAATTGCATATCAAACCTCGGACCTCCCGCCCTAGCGAGAACGATGCCGACTGCTTGGGCGGCCTTCTTAGCCTCCCTCGAGTGTTGGCCTTTTCGCATCCAGATTGCTCTAGAGTTTCGAAGAGCTTCCATAATCTCCTCATCCTGCCCAACCATGCTTTTCCGGTGAACCACCGCGCATAGGACCATGGTGGCTGTCAGAAAATGATGGTTCATAAGCGATCCAACTCGCCAGTGCATGATGTGGAGTTGTCCTCCCGGGCGGGTCTCTTCGTCCAGGACCTGTTGAATACGCAACGTCTCCAGCGCCGCGTTGATGCAAGCCTTCCTGGAATAGGTGAATGTGTCAAGATCATGCGAGATGGATTCTGCGAACAGGAATTTTCTATGAAGCATGATTTGTCCCTTGTAATAGATGTGGCTCAAGAACAAGCGGGCCATGATCGTTTGTGGTGAGTCGGTGACGCTTGATGCCATTGATTTGGGCTGTAGGAGCGGTGGGATACTTGCTTTTGCATCGTTCAAGATCTTATCGACCCTCATGTACTCGGCATATCCTGACGGCTTGAGGGACGAGGTCAGATCTGAGACGGCACCCAGAGCCATGAGAATCCGCCTCCTTGCGATGATACCCAAGGCAGTGGTGTGCTCCGTTTCCGGGCGAGGCGGAGGCAGCTCTGAGATGTTCCCTTCAATATCTGAATCATTCAGATTTCTTGGTTCTTCAGTGTCGAATTGGTCGCTTGTGATCATACGGGGCATGCCCATCTGGCCTGAAATGAGACTATCGCCGAGAAGAACAGTCGCCCACACCCTTCGCCTCATTTCTCCTTCAAGTGGGGTGATGCCAGGGAAGTGCTTGGGATCGCGATGATATCCCATGCGTTTTGCCAGGTTCACCTCAATCCCTAAGAGGAACCAGACATCCTTTTCGGCATCTTCGCGGATTCGAAATTCGATATAGACGTAGTTCATGAACGTCTCCAAGGTATGGCTGCCGCCATTGGTGTATTCGCCCATGATGAGACATTGAACTACCTTCTCCCTGTACACCTCAATATCTAGATCGTAATGAGTCATTTCCTTAGAAAGCCCCTGGCTGTTGGTGTCTGAAGCTATCAGGGCTAGGCAAATCATGCTATACAGCAGCCCAATCCACATGATGCTGGCATTGGAGGGATCGGCCCAGAAGGCTTCATACTAATTCGCTTGGTCAGTCGTAGCGAGAGGCAGATGCCAAGTAATGCGGATCACAAACCTCTCGAAGAAACATGGGACCATGGACAGAAGCTTTCCGCCTGAGGGTTAGCGACTAGATCATCGAAGAAGTAAGAGAACACTTACATGAAGCTACTAGGTCTAGATGGTTGAAGTATCGGGAGACATAACGATCGACAAGAGACTTGGGCGGTAAAGCAGATAGAATCTCTTCCCTACATCTTGCGGGTCTGCATCCGTAGAGCAAAAGCGCTCGTTGCGGAGGGAAGGATCCCGAGGCCGTATTACCACAAATGTCCTGGGCTCGCTCTGATGCAGGCCCCGGGCTTTCAGCAAGCCTGAACTGCTCCTCTCGATTGAAGTGGTCTCTGAGGTCCGCGATGCTATCCAGAATGGCACCCCAGTGGTCACCACTCACGTAAGAGTGATCTGCAGCGCCAGTGCGGAGACTTCCAGTCTCAGAGCTGTCGTCTATGGGCGTGCCAACAGCTGCCTGTACCGATTCCGCCTCCGCCAATTGACTTGAGCTCTTCTCAGGCCCGAATGTCATCACCAAGCGCTCAAGGTGCGCAAGACGATCCTGCAGTGTTGCATCGTTTGGTGACACTGTTGATGATGATGCCGTCGCAGAGTTCTCTGCGTAGACGCACGAATGACCTCGTGAAGAGCAGCTGGAACATGGCTTCTTGCGATCGCATCGCAATCTAGTACAGTGGTGTCAGTGACATTTTATATGAGTAAGGAAGTATCAACTTACTTCCGGCGACGACATAGGTTGCAAGAAAGCTGCGGCTTATCACGTCGGCGACTGGCAATGGGTCGCGGACGATGGACGACCTGTTCATGATGCGTAATTATTGAGGGCCCATTTGCCACTGATACCGGTCGCGATTGAGGCATTTTGTTTCTGGCCAGCAGCGGTCCGATGGATACCTCATGTAAGCCTCGGGGGAAGGAAATATTCCTCAAAAAAAGGCCGGGAAGCAATCGTTCAAGAGAAGCAATAACTATCGGTGCAGATGGGAAGTTGATGAATGTCAACGTATGCCGCGTGAATGTAGTTGACTGACCTTGAATCCTCGAAAAGTAAGCACTAAACCCGGTGGGATCATTCGCCTTAGTGCGGCCGGGAAGGACTTAATGTCCTGACCCTCCGAACGTCCGGCCGATGCTCCGGTCCCAGACAGCGGATGAGATAGCTATAGTGCACATGCATTCATCAAATGGCATGAAAGGACTAGATTACACACCCTTTGCAATTGGATACCCCCGAAGGCACATCACGGCGTAGAAAATTGAAACCATTTTTTAAGGGCGCCCGGAATGAGTGATGTAAATTGGGTTGCCGCCTGTTCTTGCGGCAAGAAGTTAAGAAATACGACACAAAGAAACATTTCTAGATAATGCAGCCGTGTCCAACAGCTAGCAAAGTTCCTGAAATCCTATCATCTCTTCAGATGTCATGTGCATACTTAAGCGTAAGCGCGGAGAGCATCAGCGAGTTGGTTGTACTGCTCAGGGGTAAGGTTGCTGTAGGAGAGGCAGTCAGAGCCGCAGGGGAGGGCGAAGGGCCCGGTGCCGTCGCCGACGAGGACGTTGGCCAGGTTCATGCAGGTGGCGGGGACGCCCGAGAACTGGATCTCTGTGGTGATTATTAGCAATGAGCTCAACGTGATGGATGATCGAGTGCCTTACCAGTGTCAGACGGTGCAGTGGCAGTGATGGTCAGGCCAGAAATGTCGTCGCGGCAGCGCTGGTACTCGAACTCGGGGACACCTTCAACCTGGCGAGGGCGAACAGTGGTGACAAAGCCATCGCGCTTGCCAAAGATTGTGGTGAAGAGCTCAGCGATGCCGCCACCAAAGAACTCGGCGGCCAGACCAATGCCGCGGCCGATGTCAGCCTGAGCGGGCTGAGCGACCATGAGAGCGACGGGGACGATGACAGCGGAGGCCTTCATTTTGATGGTTTGAGGAAGATTGATGATTTAGAGTAAAAGGTTGTGTATGAGATTTGAGAGTTGAGTGTGAGAGCTGTGTGTGGAATGTTTGTGTTGATGCGGATGAGGACAGAAGAATTGTTTCCATGGAGTGTGCAAACTGATTCTTATATACAATTTCTCGACCAAAAGGAACTTGTTCAACATGCCCGTGTTGGGTCGTCAATATGGACAGCTCCGGTTCACAAGTTGCATGCAGAATCACTGGCAAAGATCGGCGATGGATTCTATGGGCCTCACAACCATGAACGAAGTTCTCACGAGGCGAAGCCATTCAGGTGTTGCCTACAGCCTGCTCAGTTTCAAGTATACGCGTAAGCCAAGCTCAGAGGAATCAAATCCCAAAACTATTAGTGAGATAACTCAACACCATGAACGGTGTCTTGAATCGTGCCCTGGAACTAGCAAGGCCATCCAGCATCGTGAATGCTCTGCCATCAAATTCGGCAGCGGCGTGTGTCAATGTCTCCACAGTTCCTTGTAGATTCGATACCTTAGTGTAGGCTGTCACCTATCCTTCGCCAAGTCTACAAAACCAGGTTCGACGCCGAGAACCCGATACTTGTGATGACACTCAGAAAGCTCGAATGTGTGGTTACAGCCTACCTGCCAAGATTCCTTCGTCTATACCCACAATCTATATGTCACCGGGGGCAATCGAAAGGAATTACTGTTATGAGGCGTCCTGAAGATGTAGACTATCCCGAATTGTTATCGTTAAAGTCCTTGTTAACGTAAAGCCTTTGAATGTGACCCACCCCACACCAACTAAAAGACCAGGGCAAATGTATCAAGGACAATAGTGTAAACATACTAAGCGCTTTGTATCGTCTGATCTGCTGTCATTTCCCGTTTTCATAGTACTTAGCAGACTCAAAACCGGCAACCAGTGTAAATAGGTCTTTAGCAGCGCACTTAGTTGAGTGGTGCGAGCGCGTGTTCAGCCGCATCTCTTCAACGCCATGTTTCATTTCAAGGGAAACACCCATTGTCTTACGCAACCATCTGATGTGCCTCCAGGTATGATAGGTTTGTGGGGTAATTTGCGCCAAGCATCTCGGGCCGCACCATGGGACAGCCGTCCTACGAGGCGAGGTTGGACTGACCCACTAGAGACTTACCTGGCTGTCAGCCTGCTATCTCCTTCCGGAACACGAGGCCAGATTCAGTCCCTCACTTCATCCGAAACTGGTCATCTCTGATCCGATTATGCCGGGCCAAGACCACGTGTGGCAGCAATAAGTCCTTTAGGCAACCGTTCTGCACGTTTGAGGCAAAGGTAACAGGGGTTTTGTACCTGACTTAAGGTTGGTAGGGCGAGGCTTTAGCAAGAAGGAGTGTGCTGAGATTCCTTCGGGTCTGGGCAACCCATGTCCAGAAGAGGATGGAAATATGGACTTCTTGACATGGTCCAGTGGAACCCAAGAAATCCTTCCTTCTCGATCGAGTTTCATCTCGCGACGCAATACGCTGAGTTTAGAAGAGTTCTAGAACGTGCGGCTTACAGATCATGGGACACAATCGACTCCAGTCAGTCTTGATGGCCCACTCCCTTCGCCTCGAAATTCCGCGACGATGTCGTGGCAACTGAGGCCGAAGTTATTTGTTTCCATCAATTATTATTTCAGAATAGTGAATATTCTAATAGTCAACCGAGCGTGTGACGGTCTCCTCGGAGTCAGCTAAGTTGAATTGGATACTAGCCTTCTAGCCTGACTAAGGAAGATTTGAAGCCCTCCAAAGCGTAACAGGCTGCGTGAACCATAAACCAAAAGGACCAGGTCCACAATCAGCAGCTAAGCATACTGCAACCCCAAAAGTTCATCCTTCACCAGGATAAGCCTAGATTCATCCCATCATTCGACCGGGACAGCCCCATAAAATCCTCAGTTGTCAAAGTGGAAGTTCGGTGCCTGGCCTTGGCCATTTACATCCTTGCCAGCGATCGGCGATCGTCGCCTCAGCCGCGATGGAGCCGTTGCATGAGCCCGCAAAAGTTCCGGGCGAACCATCTCTCAGCTCATCAACTGCAGTCAAAGGATTCAACGTCGGGCTATAATTCCTGCTGACTCAAGGCACATTCGCGAAGGATTCAATTTTAGTTCTGACGGTGTCGTCAGCCAAGTCGACGACGAGGCCGTTTCCGAAAAGGCTGACTGGATGTAAGTGATCTAAAGTCCGGATGACTTCGTCGACTTACAAACGCACTCTTTCAGCGCGAAACTCGCCCTCATTCAGCGCATGCGATTATGGAGATTGGTTTTGTTAAGTTACTCCGCAACACGGAGCTGTCCACCGTTGTACACGGACTAGGCCCCGTGGCCTGGTTCTTGACTTCCCTCCCAGCCTTCGTCATCACCGTCCATCAGCGACCTGGCCTTCGACGATGGTTTCTGCTACCTTTCAACGCCGCCGGACCCATTATCTGTTTCCTGCAGGTTGGCAGGCTTAAGGCAGGTCTTGACTGGCTTTGGGCTTTCACGTCAATCATTTACGTTTTCCATGCAACTTCAGGCCTTTATCTTGAACAATGGACTCTGCCTGTTACCGCGTCAAGGCCAGGAGATCTCCCAGCAGAGAGAATCTACGCTTCAGTCAAGGCATGGAACAACCCTCGGCGGCTACCGCTTCGTCCGTCCCCACACCAACGCATCATTACTCTACGCCAGCGAGCTTACTTCACTTTTCGCAAGCTCGGCATAATCTGTGTTCATTGGGTCATCTATCTTGTCATTGAAGTCGACACCTTATTTCTCCTACGACCTGCCCCTAGGGAATTTGTGTCACCAGGATATTTCCATTTCGCCCTCGACCGCGCAACTCTCTTGCGAACAGCCTACTGTCTCCAGTGGGCCTGGCTGACATACTTCATTCTCACCGTCGCGAACGCGGTCGTCGCGATACTATTCGTCAGCATCCTGGAGCTAGACGCGCCAGACGAGTGGCCATCCCTCTGGGGAAATCCTCTCAAAGTCCACAGCATCAGAAGCTTCTGGGGAGTATTCTGGCAGAACATCGGAAGTCCATCGCAGTTAACATACGGACGCTCCATTACTCGAAATCTACTAGGCATCAGGCCCAAAAGTACAGCGGAGAAGTCGTTTCTGGCGTTCTTTGTCTTCACGGTATCGGGGACGATCCACGTTGCCACCAATTGGATGACGAGGGATACGGCTCCGGTCGAAGACGTCTATGGAGACATGGTTTTCTTACTCTTAAACTTCGCGGCCGGGTTGCTGGAAGTTTTGATGCAACAAGCTGTCTCCACCAGACTGAACATCAGCAGCGGCAAAGATAGACCGCACTCGATCCTTCGCAGAGCGTTTGGTTTCTTCTGGGTGTTTGTTTTCTTTTATACTATTGTACCCCCTTGGCAGTTCCCTTACATTGAGGCAGACCTTCGACGCCGCTTTGTCCCTTTCAAGATGAACGTTCAGCTTGAAAGACCTCAGATACAATAGTCATTAGACAGTCAACCATGCGGCAGATAAAGAGAATAGAGCGATGAGCCAAACGATGAAACTTACCGGCAATGATGAAATGACCAGTTCTCCTATCTGTTAGATGTACCCAAGCTCCTCCATAGCCTCCTCCTCCAGCCGAGCATCATCTTCAGGCTTGAACACCTTGTCAACATTTTCCGGTCTCACAAAGCCATCCTGTCCATTCAGTCCCCTCACAAACCTTTCTCTCTCCAACCACTTCTCTTGCACTCTATTACCCACGTGGAAGCCCTGAGCATTCTTTCTCGCCGCATCCGTAAGGACAATGGCTCTTATTAGCTTCTCCTGGCTGCTCTCATTTCCAGTGGGATTCTCGTGCACCCACAGGAATCGGTGGGTCATGTCCTTGTACAGCTCGTACCAGCTCGCGCACCGGTTCTGCAGCCCAAGGAGAGTGTCCTTAATAGCCGTCTCATAGGCGAAGGGAAAGAAACCTGCCGAGTCAAAGTTGGTTATGGCCACAAGCTCATAGCCCGGGCCAAAGTCAACCTGCCGTGGTCGCATGAGGATGTTACGAGGTTCGAGGTCGTTGTGGCAAAAGGCGCTGGAATATGTCAGGAGAGCGAGGTTGTCTGGGGTGAACTCGACTTGGTGGCGCATTGAGCTGTCCTTCTTGAAATCCCCGTCGAGGAGGATCGATCCGTCGTTGGAGGTTGCGAGCTCGTACCTAGCGTTTCCTGGTGAAAGTCTCTTCGTTAGGAACGAGGCCATGTCACTGAACCAACCCACTTGCGAATTGCCTACCGCAGGTATGTCTTCCATTTCTTGTGTCTGTAGGCCATTCTCGGAGAGGATGACCCAATCCTCCATGTCGAGATCGCCAAAGTTGATCTTCTGCAGCTCGGACATTATGTCAACGATGTCCTTCATGAAAGCTTTCTTTACGACGGGGTTGAATTCGTCCCAGTACTTCTCAGCAGGAACCACGTCTTGGTAATGCTGGCTGAGGAGGTAGTGAAGCTGAAGCCCGTCTCGGGTACGCGTAGTCCCGGCGCCCCATACCTTGGGCACAAGCGAGGGCAACTTCCGGTGGGCCAACTTCTGGAACGCCGCCGAGCACAGGAGCTGGTTGTTACGGCGGGGCTTCTCGATGCGAGCCATGAGGTGCGTGGGGAGTCCGTCCGGGGGCTCTTCGCGGTCGGTGAGGTCAATGACGAACTCGCAAGTGTCAATGGTGTTGAAGATGATGGTGTGCCTTGGGGAATGCTGCCATTCGCTGCCGAACATTCCCTGAAAAACAGCAAGATCGGGAACGATAACCTGCTCGCCCATATTATTGTCAACGTGAACATAAGGCCCAGTGGGCCCGTCGACTCTCGACCCCGTAATGTGGAGGTTGGAAAAAAGATTCTCGATATCCCAAGCCATGGAGTCAGCGGTCCTGCCCCGGGCAGATCTGGATACATCCGTGAAGCCGTAGTCAGCGAATCGGCTGGAGATGTAGGAACCCTCGCTGTCGCAGTCACTTTCGAATCGGTAGGCCATGATGAAATTGGCCTTTTGGTTATTCCGATACACAATAATACAGGTAGAGGCTTGTGTGTTTTGGGGTGGAGACTCACCGCGTCCAGGAAAGTTGTTGGGGTCTTTGTGGAGGTGATTGAGGGCTTGAGATTGGAGATGTTTGAATTGATGAAGAAATGGAGCAGAGGACATGAGAGTTTTGATTGCATTTGTAGGCTACCACTCACGAGTGTTTTGGAGGTACCTAGAAGGCTCTTGTCAAAGCCCGGGTTGTAACCTGTTCCCTACAATGCCATGTGTTCTTCACTCGAACAATGCAATGGTCTTTAGCATTGCGACTAAGGTGCTGAAGGCTCTGTTGGCAATCACACTCAGAAGACTTCTTCTACGTGGACAGTACGTTGTTTGTTATCGGTCTTTGTCATTTTCTGGAGATTATTCGAGCTGGTTCAACACAACAACTCGGGCCTTCCAAAAGACAAAGAAGCGAGTCATCTGTTGTGCAGTAGTACCTTAGAAACACCACTTATGCTACGATTAAAGTATCAGTGTTCACACTAGTCTGAGAAGAAGCCTGGACAATCCGTGGTCCCAATGCGTTGGCAGTCGGAGTCGTGTCAGCCACTTGCAATTTGCTGAAAATTGTGACATAGGAAAACTTTTAGGTAAGAGTGAGGTTTGCACAATTTGGTCATTGGCTTGGGATTCTACAACAAAAGAGACACCAGAAAAATTATACAAGACTAAAAAAACATTCAATCCAATTTTCTCCCCAAGACCGGTGAGCCTAGGAGTGAAATTGCCGTCACTCCTTCATGATCATCGCCTTCCTCACCGAAGGGACCTCCCGGTCAACACGCTGGCCCAAGCTTCTGCTCACCGAGCCCCCACCAATCCTGCCCCACCACACCTCGCCCATCTTCAGTGCTCCTTCCTCATCTCAACTCACCAACAAACTCATCCTCCAACACCAACCACAACCGCCGCCATGGACACCTCACGAGACTCCTCCAACCTCCTCGACACACACAACCGTCTCATCGCAGACGTCCTGTCGCGCTTCCGCATGCTCACCATGCTCGCGACAATCCAGGCCGAAGGCGAGCGCAAAAACGCCGAGCCGCAGACCGTCGCGGTGACGGGCATGTCGATGCAGATGGAGTTCGAGGGCCTGGTACGTTAATCGCCTTTCCATTCACTCCAAATATCTCAGTTTACCTTCTGGACGAAATGTGATTCCGACAGAAGAAGACAGGGAGAATATCTACTGACACCAACCCCACAGCACACCTCAGTCAAAGACCTGCTCGCGCTCTCCCGCCGCCTCAAGGAGCTCTGGCTCTTCGGCAAGCTCGGCGCCGGCGAGAGCGACGCGCGCATCCAGGCCGACAAGCTGCAGGCCGACGTCGTGCGCTGCGCGGAGCTGCTCAACGCCATCCAGGAGACGCGGTACAGCGGGCTCGCGGCCGCGGCCGGGGGCAAGTGGGCGCCGATCGGGAGGCAGGATGCGGCTGCTGCTGCTGCGCCTCCGCCTGCTGCGGTACCTGACGGAGGAGCTGCGGCAGCGACGCAGCCTGGTGGTGCAGGTGCTTCGTGAATGCGGAGGTAGAGTGGAAGTTACGGGGGTGATGCATTTTATTGGCGTTTGGGGTTTCAATGGGGGTTTTCACATTGCGATGGGACTAGCTGATACCCACGAGGACGGGGAAAAGAACTATTCATGCTTTTTGAAATTGGTCTACGGTTTGTGTAGCCTCGTCATTGTGATGCACCATCTACTGTATACAACGACCCGCAACGAGAAAGAGGCTCGTTTAGCCCTCGCCGTTCTCGGGGTCCTCATCCTCGTCACCCATCTGCGCCTCCAGCGTCTTCTGCTTCTCCTCGCCCTTGGCGGTCATGATGGCACCGGCATCAATGCCGGCGGCCGTGAGCCAGAGGAAGTAGTCGGACTTGAAGTTGTCCACCTGCTGGAAGAAGGTGTGAAAACTGTTTGACACGCGATCAGTAAAGTTCGTCGACAAAAGCGCCCCAACTCAGTGCGCAAAACTTACACGTTCTCCTGCTCCTCAACCTCGAAGATGCGCTGGTAAATCTGCTTGTCCTTGAACGCCTGCAGCTTGTCGTCGTACTTTGTAAAGTCGATCGTCTCCTTGCCAAAGTTGTCCTGCGCGCGGCGGTTGTACGCGTCGAAGACGGGGCGTTCCAGCAGCAGGCCCAGGCCGGGCGCCTTCGGGATGGCGATGCGCGTCGGGCCGTAGCTCTGGCGGACGCGCTCGAGCGTCGTGCCGCAGCGCACGACGAGCGACGCCATGCCGACCATCTTGCGGATCTGGTGCATCATGAAGCTCTGGCCGTGCACCTTGAGCGACACCCACTCGGTGTCGCGGATCTGGATCGGGCTCATGTTGACCTTGAACGACTTGATGTGCCGCTTCGCCGAGGGGTCCTTGAAGGTCTTCTGGACGGTGTAGTTGTGGAAGTTGATGGTGCCGCAGTACTCGTTCAGCGCGGCCTGCAGCTGGTTCAGCCGCTCGGGGGTCACGCGGTACCGGCGCTTGGCGTTGATGTAGGCGGCCTTGATGTCGCGGAGGGCGAAGTCGACCGGGGTCAGGTCGCGGTTTCTAGGTTTGAGGCTGCCCTCGGGGACCTCGGCGGGCGCCTTGTCTTCGGCGGGCGCAGTCTCTGCGGCGGGTTCAGGCGCGGCGGGTTCAGCAGTCTTCTCAGCGGGCTTCGCGTCGTCGCCCTCGGGCTTCTCGTCCGCGTGTATCCTCTCGAGCACCTTAGCCTTCGTCTCGGGATCGAGCTTCGCGAGGATCGGCTTGATGTCCTTCTCGTCGACCTCCTCCCAGTAGTTGATGACATCCGCCAGCTTGGCCTGGAACTCGTCGTAGTGTCCGTGCTCCTTGGCCTTCTCCACGAGCTGCTTCCACAAGAAGCTGTCGGGGTGGGGAGGGAGCAGACAGTACGTCGGCATAAGGTACTCGTACCACCTCGAGTCGCAGGTCTGGTAGCAGCTGAAGGAGTTGTTGGTGCGCTGGATGCCCCAGACGCGGATCTGCTCGGGCAGCGCGGCGTTGATCTTCTCGACGACGTCCTCGTCCTCGATGATGAGCTTCAAGCTGATGACGTTGCCCGCGGCGTGCACGCCCTTGTCGGTTCGCGCGCAGCGCACGAGGCTCGATTTCTTGTGGTCGTCGGCGTTGGCCTTGGAGATGGCGCCGGCGGCGACAAAGGCCTTGAACAGGTCGCCCTCGATCGTCTTCTCCTCGTTGTTGATCTGCATGCCCTTGTAGCCCGTGCCGGAGTACCCGACCATGACGGCGACCTTGCGCTTCGGGCGGCGGGCCTCGGCGGCGATCTCCTCGGCGGAGAAGGGGTTGGCGGTCTGCTCGGCCTCGCCGTCCTCGTTCACCTTGCGGCGCTTGAACTCTTGGTACTCGGTGTTGCGTCCGCGCTTGTCGGTGGCCTCGCGACTGCGCCGGCGTACTCGTCAGCAAGACACGGCCAGCAACGCACATTGGGGCGCGAAAGTGACGGACAATTCGCGGTAAAAGATGTTCAACCTACCTCCAAGACGACCTTCCCTGCTCTTGCTTGCGCTTCGGGTGCCGCTTGTTCTGGTTGCGGCCTCCGCCACGCTGACGACCGTTCTGGTTGCCATTACCGGGCGCAGGGGCAGCCGGGGCACTGCCGCCGGAATTTGAGGGATTGTCTGTCGCCATTGTCTGGTTGCCGTGACGGACGCTCTCATCGTCCGGACGGTGTAGGTGGAGTGGTTGTGCGCGCCGGCCTGCGACAGAAGGCTTCGTCCAGATTTTTTTTTTGGGCCAGCTGCAAGGCTGCACTGCGGAAGGTCCGTGTGGACCCTTGGAGGTGCGGGGCTCTTCCGGCTGAACACCGGTTGGTGGACCCCACATTAGTCACTTGAGCCTTGCCACTTTGGGACTAGAAAGGATCACGGACCATTTTCAACTTCTGGCATCGTCTTGGTGTTTTTGCGATCGAATTTCATCCAAGCCAACATTTTTGGCAATGCAAGCAGACATGGACTCGACTGAGAGGAACAGAACACAAGGCTGAAATCGATCATCACATATCAGGCACGAAGTGAACCAAGGGTAAGGTACTCTGTCAACCTGTCCAATCGACAATGCGTGAGTGGAGCGTAAGCCACAGTCAAAGTGGATACCTTCGGACAGAGATGGACGCTATTGGTTCGCATTCAGTTCCGCGCATTCACGCCTTCAGATGGCGGTTTCGGTCTCGGTCCCCAACATCAGCATGCGAGACTCTCTGATCTTTAAAAGCACTCGAGCGCAACGATTTCCGAGTCCACGTATTCTAGGAAGACTTTTTTCTCTTAGACCCATTTTCTCGAGCTTTCGACACCCCTGAACCGACTCTCGCTCCGCGGTAACTCACACACTAAGACATACCCAACATGAGGAAGCACAGGAAATCCCGGCTTGGATGCAGAGAGTGTAAGCAGAGGAAGGTCAAATGCGACGAGACCATGCCATCCTGTGTGAAGTGTCGAACGGCGGGAAAGACATGTTCATATGTCGGGATGCAAAGTACCCTGTCCGTTCCCCCAACTTCATCACACCTCTCCACAACATCATCTCCAGGTCCCCAGTCGACTCCAGACTCGGGTGCCTCCCCGTACGCCTTTTCCCCAGGAACGCCTCTATCTGACTCTATCGTCTTCACTCCATCTTCCGCCGCCACTCCAGCCTCCATACCATCCCTTCCTCCACCGACGTCCGTACCATGTGTCGCACCAGATGCCCTCTTCGCAGAAACCTACAGCCTCTTCCACCTTGACCTCCTCCGCCACTTCCAGGGCCCACTCACAGAGGTCACTGTATCAAGTCAGTCAGAGATGGAAATCGTTCTTCGAGTGACCTACACGCAAGCCTTGAAAGCACCCTACCTCATGGACGAGCTCCTCGCCTTCGCCGCAGCACACAAGAGCACTGTCTCTGACGACCCCGAGATGAAGGTTCTCTACCAGAACGAATCGACCCGCCTCCAGAGCCGCGCCATTAGTCGGCTTGGAATCACTAATGAGGACGTCACTGAGGACAACTTCCTCGCCCTGTTCTCCTTTTCCATCCTCCTAGGCCAACACGTCCTGTTCGACATCTTCTCCAACGCTTCCTCCCTGCCCGGCGTCCTGGATAAGTTAGTGAATTGCTTGGAACTGCACTCCGGCATCAAGTTCATCGTTGCCCAGTCCATGGTAAGATTCGGGAACATGCTACGAGACTTGTTCCCCACGGACCCCGTCCACTTCCAAGTCGACGTTACGTCTTCGTCTCACGGCACTGAGTGTGAGAACCTTATCCGGCGCCTCGAGGAAAGCGAGCTGAGCGAGTCCACAAAGAAGGTGTACCTCGAAACCACCAAAATCTTGCAGTATCTGTTCGACACGGTGCATACATCGGAAAGTCGTCGCTTCGTCGCCGTGCAGGAGTGGCCGGTCCGCATATCGCGGGACTACATATCCCTGCTGCAGCAACGACGCCCCGAAGCACTTGTCATCATGGGGTATTACGCGGTCCTGTTGCATCGGGCAAGGGACTACTGGGCCGTCGGAGACTTGGGGAGGTTTCTCGTCAAGACCATCTCAAATCACCTCGGGAGTTATTGGTCTGAGTGGCTGGAATGGCCGAATCAAGAACTTGATATGTCATGAGGTCAATTACCAATTACCTAATGCGCCGTCTATCTGTATGCAAAACACTATTCAAGCTGTGATCAACCCCTGCAAAGGGCTCTGTCTTCAGCGCAGCTCGAGGTGTCTAGGCTCACTCCGCTTGGACGCAGCAGCATCCTCCGACCCAGAACAAGACCAGCACTTCTCCAACGCGGCGTCGCCACACGAAGCAACGTATTGAGCCTTTTGCGGGTAAGGGCACAGGATACGGTTCTGGGTCTCATCTGGGCCGACGTTGAACTTGATGGGGGTCTTCTCAGGCGCAGTGCCCTCTTCGACCCAGTTGCGCAGCTGCTGGAAGAGGTTGTTCGGCTGGCCACTCTTACCGCCAAAGCAGTGAGCCAATCCAGGGGCTTCGAAGTAGCGGAAGAAGTCCTGGATGTCGGGGGTCACTCCGGCGACGGCGTTGTAGTACTCCTCTGTGGATCCGGGCGGGATAACAGTGTCGGCCTGTGAGGAACCTGTTAGTATAGATATGATCACAAGATCTTGAAAGGCACATACCAATCCATGGAAAGAGACAATCTTGCCTCCAAGATCCCGGAACCTCCTCAAATCCGGATCCGCAGACTCCACCAGCGAAGCATACTGCTGGCGCCCAGAGCTGACAAGCGCGTCAAACTCCTCGCGGCTCAGATGCCCAATATCATACGCAGGGTCCTTGGCCACAAACAGCTGAAGCCAGGAACCCCCGAGCATACTCGGCACGCCCACACATCCTGTCGCGTTGCAGCTCGTCTGTACAATGCTCAACATCCCCGTCAAATCAGTCCCCGGGACCAGCCCGCCGTAGTACTTCTTCGCAGAGTACCCATGCCACGTCGCATTCGCCACAACCGCCGCGGCCCTGCTCACAGCCATCTTCGTCCCATTCTTCTGCGCACACTCCACCTCCCGCCCGACGACAGAGAAGGCGTCAAACTTGGCCAGGCACGCGTGTTGGTCAGCGACAGCGCCGTCGACGACGCCGTCCAGGCCGTCGCAGGCAGCGAGTGCGGCGGCAGAGAGGGCGTCGAGCTCGCAGGGGTAGGGGTACTCGCCCAGCTCGTTCATGAGCTGCTGCGGCCACTGGGAGAAGGGCATCAGCTCGTTCCAGTGGATGGCGGGCGCGCCGGCGGCGATGCCGTCGTAAAGGTCCGGGTAGCGCTGCGCGATCATGAGGCCCTGGCGCCCGCCGTTAGAGCAGCCGTTCCAGTAGGAGTACTTTGGGTCGCGGCCATAGAAGCTCTTGATCAGGGACTTGCCGATGATGGCCTGGTCGTTTGTTTTAGTGACTGACACAACAATAAGTAGCTATGCAGGCAGACTCACCTCATCGTTCAAGGAGGCGGAAGCCGTGTTCTGCAAGTTGTACAAGTTGACGTTGCCGGGGCTATTGAGCGCCCACGGAGTCGGCTCCTGTGCGTCCCCGAGGCCGGCGTCGGTGGTGATGGTCGCGTACCCGTCCGCAATAGCCCCCTGCATGCCCCCGTACGTGAGGAAGAAGCGGCCAGCGACCCAGCCGCCGCCGCCGATGGCCTGGAAGCGCTCGTTCCAGTCCAGCGGCAGCCATGCCTCGGTGACGATGTGGTCGTTCTGGCCGGGGTGCGTGTAGGCGATGGTGACGTTGCAGAAGGAGACGTTGTCGAGCGTGACAGCGGGCGCGACGTAGCGGAACGCCTCGGCGACGGAGGCGCTGTAGTTTGTGACGAGATTTGCCTCGAGGGAGAGCACTTGGGCGCCGAAGAGGGAGGGGCTGAAGGTGCTGCGGACGCACGACTGTGCTAATGAGAGGTCCATTGCTGGGGATTGATCATGTGGTTTAGCTTATGGGTCGAGTTGTCGAGGTTGGTCTTGTTGTTCATCCTGAAGGAAGTCCTCGACTTCTGGCTAGGTTTATATCCATCGTTGCGATGGCATAGCCTTATGCGAACTGCAGCAACGGTTGCCAATGTTACTTCGCATAGGTAGGTGTGGAATACAAAGTAACGAGACAACATGTTCCACGAAGGATTCGGTTAGGTACGTGTAAGCTTGTTGTTCCCGTACATTCATTCGGTGGGTGAGTCAACCGGTCACATCAGGGCTTTCAGGGGGGGAGCTGTTGGGCAAAACTTCCGGTGTTGGTTCCCGCGTATGTAGCTGATGTCGATCCACTGTGGGCCTGTCGCAGTCGCTGTAATGCGATTCGCTCGCTCAGTCGAGAACACGATGCGACGCTTCTGCTCGCCGTGCTGCATTTGGAAAATAGTGGCTGTGGGGAAATAAGACGGGCTATTCGTGTAAGCTTACTTACATGCTTGGCCTGCGGGCTGTTTGTCGGCGTACTGGACTTGGAAGTGAGATGACCAGAAGCATCATTCAACCAACCGACTTGATTCAGAACGTGGGCTGATTCGATAACAAATACTTGGATGCTTGTGACTTTCTTTACTGAGTTTCACTGAGATTCAGGTTCCCAAAGTGATATTCAATCACCTCTAATTAGAACTCCCTGTAACATCTGTGGCTTAATCCCATTCCTCCAAAACATCATGTCCCTTAACCACCCAAGACTCGTCCCTAAGCCTTCACGCTGTTTCTCAACTCCACGCTCTCCATACCAGACACCAAGTCATTCGCCGACGAAGTTGGCACCCAGTTGCCCTTCCTACCCACAGAAGACGGGAACCAGTACCAAAACGTGCCCATGACCGCAAACATCGGGATCGAGTCAAAGACATACAACGGCCACTCATTACTCAACAAATACCCATCATTCCCCATCACAAACTCAATAATCCGAAAGACCGACCGCGCCATGATCAGCCCGCTCGCCCCGTACAGCATGCGCAGCGCCTGCTCCCACTTGACGTCGGGCCCGATCTCGTGATAGCCCGGGTCCTTCTTCATGCGCGAGTGGAACGTCCACGCCGTCGTCCAGAACACGCCGAACACGCAGATGTGGAAGACGAGCCCCGCGACGACGATGCCCTGCGCGATCTTGGCGTACTCGCTGACGACCATCAGGCCGGCGGCGGAGCCCTGGATCGCGAGCGCGAGGACGTCGCCCGCGACGAAGACCTTGGTTAGCCGCGAGGACCGGATGATGGAGTGCCGCTCGCCGTTGACGATGCGGATCACGCGGCCGAGCGTCATGTAGATGGACGCGGCGAAGAGGACGGGCGCGAGGAGGATGTTGTTCTGCGAGGCGACGAAGGGCATGAGTTTGCCGGTTTTGTTGTGGGCCATGGCGCGGAAGACGTAGCCGAGGAATTCCACTGTGATCATGGATGGCTGGTTAGCATGGAGCTTCGCCTGTCTTGCAAGTCATCTCAGCTTTGGGGGGGTGGTTGAGCTTACTGTAGCCGCCAATGGCCATCGGGATGCAGAACCAGGCGCGGGTTTTCCAAATCTTCCACATGTATGCAAATGTGGTTGTGAGAAAGATGATACAGAAGATAACAGCTGCTGGGACGGATGGAAGGTATTTCCATAGATAGTAGTTGCCTCTGAAAGGTTCAAGAACAGCCATGGTGCCAGTACTGAGGAATCAGGATAACGGTCTAGACAATTATAGAACGAATGGCGCGACGGCAACAAGATCGAAATGGATGATGACAGAGTTAAAGTCTAAAGAAAGAAAAGTTTCAATGATTGGAATGGTGATATTGAAGGGGGGAGAGCTCGAGCTTCAGAGGCAGGCCTCTTCACGAGGATATATGGATTTTCGTACACAGAAAGGCATGTAGTTGACGCCCTCCGATACGGTAACATATCCCGTCAATAATTGTTACCAGTTTCTGAGATCGAGAAGTTGTTCTGGTCTCTTGCGCGTATCCAGCGGATCTGTATTGTAGAGATCGAATCCAGACCAATCGCATTCATCTGTGTGCGAGAGGGCCCGCTTCAACTGTGGCTTGGCTCCTGGCGGACCCGGGCTTCATGCACCACAGGACGCGCAATGGTACAATTCCGTGAAGTCTTGCGATTGACTAGGGTCAAACCTCATTGCTCATTCAGTCTGATAGCTAGGGAATCACAGCTTGCCTCGGTTTTGACAATTGTTGATCTCCGCACTGCGCCACTCTCCCTAGTGTCGGGACCAGCTTGAACCAATCAATGCTGGACCAGTCCGAGAGCGCGGAACCGCAGCATTCAGCTGCCGGTCTGTTGACAATGCTGAATTCGAAAGCCGTCGGTCCAATTTCGGATTGAAGCTTATCACTAGAATTAGATTCTTGGCTTTCAGGAGATATCATGGTCTACCTAGTGATGTGGATATCATTAGGAAAACGTCTTTGATCCGATCTACGTAAGGACTACTCTTGGCTACCGCGACTCGATGTCCGTGTTTATAAAGCCTATCCATCGCAAGAGGATTCGGGACTTAAACTCGTAATTCTTCATGAGTCTACTCCTCTAATAACTCATACGTTCACTAATATCACCACATTCATTATGATCCCTTCCCTCTTTAACGGCACTGTGCCGCCTAGCGCATGCTCTGCCGCCTTCATACCCTACCCCGATCTATTTGGTGCCGAGTTTCTTTCTCTTCAAACCAACTTCGTCGCCAACCACTCTCAAAACGTCCCCCCTGGATACTACTCCAACCACGGCTCCGTCAACGTCCAAAACGCCAACTTTTGCAACGTCACCATCACCTATACGCACCCAGGCCAGAATGACACAATCAACGTCCAGGTCTGGCTGCCCTCAGACACCTGGAACGGCCGTCTTCAGCACATCGGAGGCTCCGGCTGGCAGGCGGGTCTGCACCAGGCCGGGCTGATGGCTATGATGGCTTCCGTCGGCGAGGGCTATGCCACCGTTGGGACCGACGGTGGCTTGGGATCTGATTTTACCCCCGTCAACTGGGGCTTGCTCAGCGAGGGAAACGTCAACCTCTATCTCTTGCAAGATCTGGCGTCCACCACGCTCAACGACGCGGCCGTCATCGCCAAAAGCGTCATCAGCAGTTTCTACAAGACGCCGCCCAAGTACTCCTACTACACGGGCTGTTCTCAAGGAGGCCGCCAGGGATTCCAGCTTGCGCAGCGCTATCCTGATGCATACGATGGTATTGCTGCCAGCGCTCCGGCGATCAATTGGAACCAATTCGTTATGCAGGGCATGTGGGGTATGTTCGTCATGGATCAGCTTGGCGAGTACCCTCCCGCGTGTGAGATCAATGCCATCACAAGCGCGGCGTTGAAAGCGTGCGATGGAGCCGACGGTATTGAGGATGGTGTGGTAGCCGACACCGAGAGCTGTGATTTTGATCCTGCGACTGTGGTTGGAAGCACGGTCAACTGCACTGAGCTTGGTTCGGAACGCAAGGTCTCAGCCGCCGCAGCTGAGATAGTTCGCAGAGTTGTAAGTGGCCCTTGCTGACACTGGTAGAAGAAATTATCATGGCTGACTTTCATCACACAGTGGGATGGCGCGAGACGAGCCGATAACACGGCCATTTGGTTCGGCCCCTCCAAGGAGGCAGTCCTGACCGGCTCTATCACGGATGTCGCCATCGTCCCGACCACCTGCACGGCCAACGGTACGTGTACTCGAGGATCATTCGAAATCGCAGACGACTGGCTCAAGCTCTTCCTCCTTAAGAACTCGAGTGCCAGCACAGCGAACATGACCCACGCCGAGTTCGACGACCTGGCGCACCTCTCAGTCCAGGTCTACGAGTCCATGATGGGCACAAAGGACCCAGATCTCTCGAGGTTCCGCGCCCGAGGTGGGAAGCTTGTTGGGTACCACGGCACGGTCAGTTCTTCTATCCCAAACATCTGATTCCATCTACTGACTGTGCGTAGACCGACACCTTGATCCCCGTTCGCGGAAGCACGCACTACTACGACTCAGTCCTGGCACAGGATGCGCATGCGGATGACTTTTTTCGTCTCTTCCTGGCCCCTGGCGTCAACCACTGCTTCGGCGGCAACGGAGCGTATCCTGCTGGCACATTCGATGCTATGCGCGAGTGGGTCGAGAACGGCGTAGCTCCTGATACGCTGATGGCTTCGACTGTGGGGGTTATCCCGGCTTTCAAGAGGCCCCTTTGCCCGTACCCGAAGAAGCAGGTCTATGATGGCATTGGTAACAGTACTATGGGTGAAGGCTTCTCTTGCGTGTAAGGTGGGCACAAGCCCCTACATCGTGGAGGCGTCTTCAGTGCTGGCAGGCAACCAAAAACTGGAGCTACGGAAAACTGCCATACGATTCACTTTTTTTATACAATTACAGAGGTTACCAGATTAATAACATTGAATATTCGGCCGTCAAAAAAGTAAGAGTTTCTCCCGTTAGGTAAGGTCCCATGAAGAGATTCGGCCAACATGATTAGATCTGTGAGGAAACAATATCGACGCCTTCGATGTGGAGGTGACAAGAACATTGAAGCAGAACTGTGACTTGTTTCCCAGATGATCCTTACCCCTATTGTCTGTTTCCAACATGAACGATAATCTTCCCTCGGGCTCTCCCCTCTCGAAGCTTCTTGTAAGCCCTAGGCACGTCCTCGAACGAAAACGTCGAGTCAATAACAGCTCTCGCCTTGCCCTCCGCCATCCATCCACCAATCCGATCAAAGAATTCGCTGTCGTTCTTCTGATGAACAAAGTAAAATCCTCTGCACCCCATAATCGCCGGTCGCAATTGCCTGCTCAGATTCGAAAAGATGCCAGAAATCGACAGGTCTGCGCCAACGCCAACCAAGACAAATGTTCCCCCAGCCTTCAGGTAGTGGTTGCTTTGGTTGTAAAGCTCCGTGGTGCTGCCCACATTGTCGATAACAAGATCAAAGACAGGACCTCGCTCCTTCAAATTCGCCACAACATCGTCCGTCTTGTAATCAATGACTTCGTCCGCGCCGAGCTGTTTGCAAAGCTCAACGTTTGCAGTGGAGCAAGCCGTGACGACCTCCGCGCCCAACGCTTTGGCAATCTGGATACCCCATGTCCCCGTCCCTCCACTTCCACCGTTGATGAAGACTTTCGCGCCGGGCTGAAGCGTGTCGGGCATTAGAGACTGGTATGCGGTCGTGGCGGCCGTCCCAACTGCCGCCGCGTGGTCCGGGTCGACACCCTCTGGCAGGGGCGCGACATTGGCCATGGGGATAACGGTGTACTGGCTGAGAGCGCCCCTTTGATTGATCATTGCATAGCCGCCGAAAACAAGCTGTCCCTCTTTGAAAGTGGTATTCGACGGGTGTGTGCCGACGACGCGGCCGCAAAAGTCCATCCCTGGGGTTGCAGGGCGGGATATCAGCAGGCGGCCGATCAGAGGCGTCGCGGGGACCTTGTAGTCGGCGGGGTTGAGCGATGCGCTGATGACTTTGATGAGGAGCTCGTCCTGGCGAAGGGAGGAGATGCTTGGTATAGGCGCGTCCTTGTTGAGGGTGAGGCAGTCTTCGAGGTTGCCGTTAACGGCAGAATACTGCCAGGTCTTCATTGTTTCCGACATTTTTGCTGTAATGTTGTTTGAAGTCTTGAATGTAGGAAGCATGAATTCGCATAGATAGACGTAGGAATCGGTGAAGTTTATCTACTCCCGCAGGCGAGACGACTTTCGTTGCCTTGGTAGTTCAAAGAGGAAATAAGTTCCGGTTATTGACATTTCCGCAGGTGCGGGGCTGCTTTGCGGAGCGGAGTTTGGTGTTCGGACGGCGACCCACAAAAGTTTCCGGCGTTGCACCGGCTCCGATCGACTAGTCAGCCCCTTTTCGGCCAAGGATCTAATCGCACCGCGGAGCGAAACCGAGCGGAGATTTCCGGATCAGAAGGGAAATGCGGCTGGTTGAGATCTGGAGCCTAGTCAGAAACAAACGGCAAATGTTGACGAACGCCACCAAACCAAACTGGAATGTTATTTCCGATGATACCGATGAGACGCGCCTCTTTCGGGCCGGGACCTGTCTCACTTCCAACAATATGTGAGACTGCGCACTGAAATGTTGGAATGTGCAAGTGGACCATTTTCGTTGGCCCTTGGAAACTAAATTGGCCATTCTGTGACGACCAGACGCGTAAGTAAGCAGCCAGCGACCTACTTCAGAAACGTGGTGACAGCTCTCACCCCTTTTTCAAAACGTCTGCTCTCTCTTTGCACTACCAGTCTCTTCATTACATAGTATGAGACGGTCTTCATGTCGTTTTGTATCGCCATCACCACACAAGATACCGTCATCTAGTCATCATGCGATCATCTCTTCTGCTTACTCTCGCCTTCCAGTTTGGCCTCATCTCCCTTGTCAGCGCTCAAGCCCTCACACCAGCCCCAGTCAGCCCGTACCAGTATCTCGGCTGTTTTCCAGCAAACTCGGTCGTCAATATCGTCTATCAGGCTGTCGGCGGTGGCAACCCGGGAAATTGTCAGTCTAGATGTCAGGCTCAAAACCGGAATTTCGCAGCCCTCATCGGCAACGTCTGCTATTGTGCCTCGGCTGGAACTCAAGCACCATGCAGTAGCGCCGCTGCGGCTGATAGTAACTGTCCCGTGCCTTGCTCGGGGGCCCCAACTTCGCCGTGCGGCAATGCCGGCGCCAATCCATACTACACGATATATGGAAATCCGCCACCGGCTGCATCCTGCCCGTCACCAACTAGTTCCACCTCATCCCTTCTGACTTCGTCGTCATCTTCTTCATTGTTATCTTCGTTATCGTCTTCTTCATCGTCATCTTTGTCATCCGCGTCTTCATCATCTTCGTCGTTGTCCTCCTCACTCTCTTCTTCAATTTCGTCGACGTCATCCTCAGTATTTTCGTCGACATCTTCATCCCCTGCTTCATCATCGTCTTCATTCTCTCTATTGGTCAGTTCTACTGGGTCACTCGCAACGTCTGGAAGCTCTTCCGTAGTATCATCTTCGGCATTAATCTCCAGCAGTTCCACCAGCTTGGCGGGGGTCTCTTCAGCAGGAAGTAGCTCTTCTAGGACATCTGGAACGTCCAATTTAGCTTCTGGCACAAGCAGCACCTCCAGCATCCCTGTGTCTATCTCAACAGGGGGCAGTTCGGGATCTGCGTCGCAGTCCGCTTCTTCAGGGTCGACGACCCGACAGTCTGGCACCACATCGACAACCGCAACTTCGGTATCTGCAGGTTCTAGCAGCAGCCCCAGTTCTACCAACACCTTGAGCCCCCTCAGTACCTCAACCAACAGCTCGGGGCCGGCTCCGCAATCAACGTCATCCAGCACCCTGCCCCCAGTCAGCCCTCAGACATCAACGGCTAGTTCCGGAAGCGAAACCGAGATCAATACGCAGACAACCAACAGCTTGACATCCTCAGCGTTATCAAGCTCTGACCTTGGCTCGTCCTCAAGCTCGACCAATTCGCTTGCGTCCACCTCAACCGGAGAGGTTCTCATCGAAACTCCGCTGGTATTCACTATTATTCCACTAGCAACAACTCCTACGCCAAGTGCCGGTTGAAGAAGGTCTGATGCTTGCTTGAGTCTACCCTTGTTAGGTCTAGGGAGTCAGAACAGTGCTTTTGGAGGAAGGATATTCATGATAAAGTCTTGGATAGTATGGAATGTAGTGATGGTTATGGATACATCAAGCCATTGAGTCATGTATACTAGGTAGTTTTTGTAGTGTTCACCATTCCTGGCTGCATGTTGGATCCATCGGTTGGAAGTGAGTGACGTTCATGGCAGGGAGCTGAAAGAAGCGATATGAGACCTACCAGACAAGCACGTGGGTTCATGTATGCATCTCCAATTTTTAGGCGAGTTTAGCTTCACAAGTCTCCAAACGATAACTATGATTGTTGATTGCCTTAAGAGATATGTCCGCATTCTACTGAGGAGTTCAATCGTCTTCGCTGTACATCATGCAAATCAGCCAACCCTGGCCTTTGATCAAGGGCGCATGGCTCCCTAGCTTTTCCAAGCTCATATCTCACAAGCCATCACTTGTAGCCCCTCGTGGCTTTCCCCAACCTCAAATACTTGGGAAGGTAATATACAATTCCTTGCAGTCATCCACAACGACGAGATCTCCGCTGTAACTTCATGCTCAGGCCATTACTGCGAGGCTGAACTTAGGACGGCAACTTAAGTTTGACTACAACACTGAAGCTCATGTAGTCTATGGATCGGGCTAAACGCGTGCGGCTTCTTCGGAATGCAACGTCGATGAACTCTCAAAACATGTGTCGATGTCACAATGCTATTGGTAATTAACAATATAGCAATCGAATGTTCATAGCCCAGCCAGCATGGGAGATCACAGGAGTTTACAAAACCAACAACAGTGAAGAAGAGGATGAGTCTTGGGCATTCCTCGGCTCAATAAGATTCTGTCAGTTGAATTTCGAACAAAACCGGTTTGGCCCGCTCACTCACTTGCATGGTATGAAACTGTGCACTGAACTGCGCCTTGTCCATCTCTCCGGCAGCATGGTAATCCCCATTCAGCCTTTCAGTGAGCAACTTGGCATAACACTCGCCGATCATTACTATGACGCCCTCAACCGAATGCAATACTCAAAGCCAGAAGTAACTCAGACCCCGTATCCACCGCCAGCCGTCCCACTGGATACGTGGCCTGTTGACGATGGTTCTCGTCTGTGGAATCCACCAGCTTCCAAAGACAGGTTGAACCATAATTAGCCGGGGCGTGTCTGGGCCAAGCGGCTTCTGCTGATACTGTGATGTCTCGTGTCTTTGTATACTGTGTACAGTCAATCTGGGTCAACTTCGTTTTCGTCGTTATTATTCGGGTCAATCGGTTGATTTTTCGTGATTCTTTACCGTAAGTATGTACACGTCTGGTACAGTTCATCGTCTAATGCTGTGATCGGCAGGAGTTGGTTAGTACAGGGCAGAAAAACGACCCAGGCGAGTCAGGCCGTTGTACGAGGGTCCCACCATCCCACGCCCTCGCAGCCACCCCGGTCCCGACGATCCCCGTCAGCCCCGTAGCCCTACCCCGCCAAAGGCTCCGTCCGGTATTGGAATACGCCCGCCGAAAAGCAGCCCCCGTCCGCATACAAGCTGTTCAAGGAGAACTTCTCCTTTGGTCCCCGAAGTCTCCTTAACCACCACTGAATACATGCAGCTGTCAGCTGTCAACCCCGACATCAGCCTAGCGCCCCAGTCTTTCCACGTTCATCCATGAAATAGACCAGCCCAGATTTCGTGTTCGTCTCAAGGCCGCTGCGCCTTGTTCCACGCACCATAATCTATGCACTTACAAGGATCAACGGATCACGCCCAGGGGGCTGTAGATTCTACCGCCGGCCCGCCATAGTGTTACAACCCGCAATGCAAGGATGACAGCTCGACGGCCCACAAGGCGTGGGGCAGCTAGACGAGCATAACAACATCCACAGCTTGAGTGAATAGAAACGCCAAGTACCAAGAGGTGATGGAGCCTCTTTCTATCTCTTCAGCCCAGCCATCTTCTCTGTGGGGGTCTTCCGAGTCTCCCCTTTGCGCATCGCGATCCAAGAAACGGGAGTTGTAGCTTAGAAGGCAATTTGATTGATTGAAACATTAGTCCACTAAACGCCGGACTGTCCGCATGTTTTTCTCGATGTTGCCAGTGCATGACTTTCCAAGACGAACTATTGCAAGATCTTTGGTAGATCGCGATCAATTCACCGTCACCTGATTTAGAGTTTACATCTCAACGGCCTTGCATTAGTCCTTGTTTTCTTCTTCCAAGTATTCTACCTAGTATGGTTGTGACATGTTGAAACTTGAGATGAACGCACAGCGGGTCGCATCGGCTTAGGATAGTGGAGTGTCCGCCCGAATCCGAAAGAAAAGCCGCGGTCTTGGCTCTCATCTTCTTGTTGTCTCATTGCTGCCTCCTGTCAAAGGACTTCGGACCTCTGTATTCTTCCGTGATTCTCGGTTGACCCGACTGAGTGGACCCTGCACGCATTCCCACCTCGCTTAGGTGACCCATGACTCTTTCATGGTTGCAGCTCGTTACGAGTGCCTCGGATACTGTTTACGCTCCCACCTCCCGGGTGGAAAGTTTATTTCTACCTTGGTTCTGATCAGTGATCAATCTTGGCGCAGAATACCGAATTTTTTGCATGTCACATCACAACTCGTAAGGCTAGCTATCTGAAGCTGTGTATGATAAACAGCATCACGATGCTTAGTAGGCGTCTATCGAAGCATAAACATAAGTTTTCATAGTGTAGCGTAATCCTTCAATTGAAAATTGGATATGGTTGGGTTCAAAAGAAAGAAAGTAAACTGAGTCTCGGCATTTTCTTGCCTTTTGTAGACACTAACACCGAGGTCACCAGCCCGCCACATTCAATGATAAGAGGCCGGTGCCAAGGGCACACGCTGGTAAACTTGCTGGATTTAAGACAGCCATGCTTACACGTGCGAAAACATGGCAAATGCAGTTCTCATGTCTTTGTATCAGTACATTTGTTCTCATACTCTAGCCTGATTACATATTGCTCTGTGTTTTCCGAGGAGAAGACATATGTCTATCAACACCCGTGCCTCGCCAAGTCCTCTTGAACAAGCTCGGCATCCTCATCACCCCATGCATGCTTCCCTTCAACGCATCTGATGAGATCGATGGATCTATCACTCCTCGGCTTGATGCTGTACGGGAAGTCGACCGGGCGGCAAATCAAGCCGCTCGTAGTCTGGATCTTCGGCGTAATCTCGTTGCCCGACGCATCAACAGCCTTCTTGATGTCGAATGTCGCCAAAAGACGTGCAACGGTGATGAAGAGACTCTCATCTGCCAGAAAGCGGCCAGGGCAAATTCTGCGGCCGTATCCAAAGGTCTCGTCTGTAGGGTCCGGCTCATTGCGGGGAGCTAGATACCGGGCAGGGTCAAAAGAATCCGGCTCAGCATACGTTGCAGGGTCGTGCAAGAACCACCAGATAGACGGCAGCAGATATGCACCCTTGGGGATGTGGTACCCTCCGTAGGTAATGTCTTCGTCAGTCCGGTGAGCTACGCCCAAAGGCGCAACGTGCAGCCAACGGAAGGATTCCTTCACCACGCCATTGACATACGGCAGGCGCTCTCGGTCTCCAAACTGAGGTAGGCGGTCTTTTCCGACAACGCTCTCAATCTCCGCCTGTGCCTTCTTCTGAACATCGGGGAAAAGGATCATAGCTAGAATGAAGCTGTGAATGGCTGACGCAGTGGTATCGGCACCACCACCGTACATGACCAAGGCTGTCTTCTTGATGTCATCCTCCCAGTGCTCGTTCTTGGCCTCGCCGGTGGCAGTGCTCTCTTGCTCAAGGAGTGACGAGACAAACGACCGTTCGTGAGTTCCACTGGCCATCCTCTTCTGGACAAAACCATAAGGGACATCCTTCGTCGTCTCCAAGAGCTTGCCCCATTCTCGGCCCTGCTTCTTGAATGAAGTTCCTGGCACACCTTCTGGGAGATGCTGAAGGAAAGGGAAAATGTCCACTGCCCAACCTAAAAGAACGGTTGCGAGCGCAAAGACATCCATGGTGCGCTCAATAAGATGCACCAAAGGATCACTTTTACCAGGCGAGATGGAATAGCCATAAGTAATTCGCAGAATGATGGCGCTGGCCTCACTATGAAAACGAATTAGCGGCAAGTTGACAAGTCCGGTGCGTCCAAAGGACGAAGCCTTGGTGGCTGAGTAGACTTACGTCTTGATGTGCGATACCAGGTTGGCGGGGTCATCCAGCACACGAAGAAGGAAGCGGTGTGACTCTGGCTCAATGTTGTCTCGGTACCGGGCTGCTACGGCCTTCGTGCCGAACTGCTGGTGCACCAACTTGCGGTGCCGACGGAATGTCCCGTCATACTGTTGGAGGTTCAGAAGCGATGCGAAGCCGCAGATATCGGCAAATCGCATGAAAGGGCGCCCTGATGTTTTGGTTGAGGACTTCACCAACAGGTCATGTGTCGCCTGACGGTCGTGGAGGATGATGATCTTCTGGCCCAGAATGTCAATGGAACTAATGGGTCCATAGATGTCTTTGAATTTCAGCCAATGCTGGTACTCGGGCGTCCCACTCGGGGGTAGGTCTCTGAGATTGCCGACGATGGGAAGCGGCTTGGGTCCGGGCGGAAGATTGGAACTGCCCTTCCCCCGAAGATAGAGGTAACAAAGGACACCTAAGATCCCCAATGCAATTGCCGCCAACATCTTGCCGTCTGTGTCTCGTTTCCACCGCGAGAATCAGATACACAATGGCTTTGGAGATTGGGAGAAAAGGCGACAGAGGGAATGCCACCAGGTAGACCGGACTGTGGGTTACGTTTTGTTTACACCCCGTTTATCCAGCCTCTTATAACACAAGTCCCGTTGAGCCCTAGGGCAGGTAGTAGTTTGTAATCGGCCACGTCCGTGGGGGTGACGGAGTATCTCGTGGGCTGATATGCCGCTCTCCCTCGAAGCATTCTCTCTCGACTGCAATCACCACGTATTCCTTTACACCCATAAAGGCAAGGGTATAGCGTGATAGAAAATTCACCGAACGATATTCCAATTATGCTACGACAGCATGGAGAACAGGAGGCAGTGACACGTACCCACCATGAGCGGAGCTTTCACTTCGTGGGGCAGGTGGCAGCCCTGGCCCACGCGCAATCTATTCCGATGCTACCTGAACTGACTCTTCCAGATCCAGTGAACCGGACCCTTGAGTTTGAGACGCTTAGGACGGATACTTGTAGACCGCTGTTTGGTTTCCGATCGAATGGACTGATGTTGATGGGCCATATCGGATAAAACACAAATCGTCTGATGCATCTCTTTGTGGTTCGTCTCATATCATCGAGCTCAGCCATCTCTGACGTCTTTTTATCTTCAATTGCATTATTGTTCAATACGTAATTATGTCATCGCGGGAAGTCTTTCAACTCCGTCCCTTGGGCTGGGAACAGGATCCTGAGGAAGAAAGGTTCAAGCTCTCTGTTCTTGACCCTACGCCTCAAGCCGCGTACAATCATTACGCACTCTTCTTTCGCTTGGACGACGCGAAGAAGAATGACGCTGTCGAAATTCTCAAAGCTGGCCTGCAAAGGACCCTCAGCCAGGCGAGATATATGTGCGCCACCATTGAACGAGACCACCAAGGTGGCTACTCCTTTGTGAAAAGGAAAGATTCAGCAGTAAAGTTCGTTGTTCATCGTCTGGATCCTAACGGCAATCATCCATCTTTGGACTCTATTGAGGCGTCCTACTTTTCTGGAAACAGCCTTGGAGATGTCAACCTGTGGAGTAAGTCTCCAGTCTCATTAATGCCATCCTCGGATGGCCCAGATTGTTTGTTGAACCATACTAACACTTCTTTCTTTTAGGCATCCCTGAGTTGACATGGGGAGAAAGGCCAGAGGCCGACCCAGACTGCAGCCCAGTAGTCGCAGCATATCAGATCAACATTATGGATGGCGGTCTGATCTTCAGCATGCACAACCACCACTACTCCTGCGATGTCATGGGTTGGGCCAACTTCACGCGCCAGCTTGCTGAGAACTGCTTTGCGGTCTCCAACTCAACAGACTTCCCGTCGTGGGATCCCGCATGCATCGACGCATCGCGCTTCACCAAGGATCTACCGGCGGAGAGCCTCGTGGACGGACCCGCTATTCCACAAATGCACCCCGATCATAAGGAGCAACAAGCGGTGCTGTTCCATTTGCCTAAGAGCAAGGCTGAAGCACTGAAGAAGCTTGCAATGCCAACAGATCCTGCGTCGCATTGGATCTCAACCTACGACGCCACGTGTGCTTACGTCTGGCGGATGCTCACGAAGGTTCGCGCTCCGCTCCACAAGCCGGACTCTTCCACACCCCTCTGGTGGGGAGAAGCTGTGAACATGCGGCCCCGACTGAGCAATCCTCCTGTCCCGGAGCGTATGATGCGCAACGTAGTTGCGGGAGCGTTCTCGGATACTGCTCCAGTTCCGCCTCTGACCGTTGCCGATGTCGTCGAAGGCACTCCTTTGTCGAAGCTTGCGGGCTACATTCGCGCGTTGACAGAGAGCTGCAACGAAGAGCACTTGGAACGCTTGATTGGCTTCATAGCCCCGATCAAAGATAAGCGAACAATCAGCCTGCGCGTTGATGCTCACCCGCCTATGAGCATGTTCGTGACTGACCATCGCCCTGCGGATGTCAGCGGCTTTGACTTTGGGTTTGCCAAGCCTATCACGCATCGTCACCTGTGGGGAGGTCACAAGACTGCAGGCGTAGTTCTCATCTACCCTCCAGTTGGAGGAACTGCAAGTGCCGATGAGGGATTCATGTTCGCGATTACTATGGAGAAAGAGTTGGTTGCCAAGTTGATGGAAAGCCCGGAATGGACGGAGTACTTTGAGTACCGCGGGATTGATTAGAGTGCGAATATCAATATGCAAGATTGAGTTCGTGTTTGTACAAAATCAACAACTATAGTGATGCTGCGTTAAGTCGTATGAGGTTCAGCACGAGCGGCGCGATAAGCGCGCTAGTCGCGTTCGATGTTGCGGTGAACCCTGAAGATGCACATCTTCAACACGACGTATCCCACAGTGCTAACCATTGTACACGCTTTAACTACCGTTTGTTTCTCTTTTTAGACTTCATGGTTGGGAAGGTACAGATTGCGGCAGTTAACTGCCAGCTTGATGCTTCATCTACACAACCCTGGAGTTCCCAGTAACGTGGTCAACGTCTTCACAGTAGTACGTGTCGATCACGGATGCCCCGTAAGCGCCCCCACCGTATAAGCTACGCCTCTACACCGTTGCGAGTTAGACTGATGTTGATCCCATTTTCCATTATCGAGTCATGCATTAAACAGAAGCTTCGTGCGCTAAGTTTATCCTCTTATGAGCTTTGTGGAAATAAATGGCGATTTAGATTAAATTCCAAGTTTCTACCGGAAGATACTGGCAGGGGGTGGAGTGTAGGCCTCGCTGCTGCATTATCGAGTCATGCCCTCATACGAACATGGGGGCTTTGGGACCAGGTCTGGGTGTGTCCGGCAGCACGGAGAGACCCCTAATGCTTGTATTGTACGTTGCGCAAGTTTTTGTGCCCCGTACCGCGTCTCGGCCCCGGGGCCCCGGTGCCCCGGCGACACCCCCCGTTGACCCGCCGACCCTCCCCCACGCCTCCGTGCCGCCTTGGCGCCCAGACGAGACGATGCGATCGTTTCGTAACGTGGCCATTGCTACGTCCAATATCATTTCTGCAGCATTCCCGGCCTCGGCAATTACGGGGCGATGGAACATCCAACATTTCGACTTCAGTGGATTTGGCATCGAGGCGTACGAGGTTATTCCGTGTTGCCCACCTTCCGCGTGTTCGTGAAGACGCACCGAACTGAATCATGTAACTAAAGACGGTGAAGAATTCGTTATCACACTGCGTGGAGACTGGTGATTTGACGACAGAACTCTGCTTGAAACGTGGGTTATCAGATTCTTTTCTGAATGAGGCATGTGCCTGCCGATATGTTGCCTTATGGGTGGGTGCAAAACAACGACTGCCAAGGACAGCTTGGGTCCTGGCCTCATCAACATCAACATCGAATCCACAGGACTTACTCGTACACTGCTTGGTAGGGGCTAAGTACTGGTTTTAACCATTGCGGCGGTGTAAGACAACTCACTATCACCGCCTTCACCGGAGACAGCCTATGGCGCGTTCAACGGCGGCCTCGCTTGCGTGCTGCATCTTTGACCCAGAGAATTTAGGTTTCCTGGAATTAGGGGTCCTTCAGGGTGTTCACTAATCTATCCTTGCCCGTGGCCGTGATCGGGGCAAACCCGGTCTCTGTGTATGAAGCTCGTAACGCCGGTGAGTGAAAGCCGGCGGGAAAAATAAACATCAGCCAGCCACTTGACGGGAACGAGATCCCGATGTATATATCGAACCATCCGCAGATCTTCAGAACTCTCAAGTCAAAGTTCTCGTCATTCCTGTTCTTCACGCTTGATTTTGCTGGCAAGCCATACTAGTGATCAACACTCCGACCTTATTCCCATCTCACATACCCTACCCTCAAAATGGCTGAGCCTCTTCCCGAACCCATTGCTGTTATTGGATTGGATGCCAAGCTGCCTTGCGATGGAGACAGCGTTGAAAAGTTCTTTGATTTTCTTGTTGCTGGAAGATCCGCGCAAGCCCCCGTGCCAGCAGATCGATACAACGCGGAAGCCTTCTGGCATCCCGACAACCACAGAGATGGAGTTGTAAGTCATCATGCCTCCCTCGATACCTGGATGAGTTTGGCTGACGTTGTCATAGATTGGCGGAAAGTTGGGACACTTCATGCAGGCCAACGTGAAGGCGTTTGATGCCCCCTTCTTCGCAATGACGCCCGCAGAGGCGGCGAGCTTGGATCCCCAGCAGCGCATGCTCCTCGAGTGTGTCTACACAGCCATGGAAAACGCTGGCTACACCATGCGCGACATGGCTGGCTCACCAACTGGTGTCTACGCGGGAGCATTCATGTGGGACTACCGTGATCTTATGATCAAGGACACAGATACCCCTATGACTTACACGGCATGTGGCACAATCGCCAGTACGCTGGCTGGACGTTGTTCATGGTTCTACGATCTCAGAGGACCTGCTCTCAGTGTCGACACCGCCTGCTCTAGTAGTATGGTGGCTCTTCACCAGGCTGTCATTGGCCTGAAGTCACGAGACTGTAATATTGTAAGATCCAGAGTTCCCCTAGCTTGCTCTGATGCCTTTTGCTGACAACACTGCTCATTAGGCCATTGCCTGCGGCACCAACGTGCTGCTTTCCCCTGAAATGGGTCTGGAGCTGAACGGTCTTGGTGTTTTGGACCCGGCCGGTGCCTCATACAGTTTCGACAAGAGGGCAAACGGCTACGGTAGAGGTGAAGGCATCGCTGCTGTCGTCCTGAAAAGGATGTCCGATGCCATTCGCGATGGAGATAGTGAGTTGATCTTTTCCCCGTATTTGACCTAGCCTCGACGCTGACATTCTCACCAGCTATTCGTGCTGTTATCCGCAATTCTGGATGTAACCACGATGGTCACTCGCCCGGTCTTACCGCCCCCGCGAAGGAGGCTCAGGCTGAGCTTATGCGCTTGACGTATGCCCAAGCCAAGCTTGACCCTGCAGACACGCGCTTCTTCGAGGCCCACGGAACCGGCACTAACGTCGGTGACCCGACGGAGGCTGGTGCTATCAGTGAGATGTTCTCTCAGTTCCGGTCGGCCGAGGAGCCTCTTCACATTGGTGCCCTCAAGAGTAACATCGGACACACTGAGGGTAACTCTGGTATTGCTTCCTTTATCAAGGGCGTTCTGTGCGTGGAGAAGGGCATCATTCCTGCGAACGCATGGTTCGAGGAAGTAAACCCCAAGATTCCAGCCGAGTGGCATCTTAACTTCCCGACCAAGGCCATGCTGTGGCCCCAGACCAAGACTGGCGTTCGCCGAGTCTCCATCAACTCTTTCGGTGTTTCCGGCACCAACGCTCACGTTGTCTTGGAAGATGCGCTCACCTTCCTGAGAGAGAGCGGTCTTGAGGCGCCTCACAGGACTATCGAAGCGCCCCAGCTGCCAGGCACATCCCGTAAGTCTTACCATATTGCACTTGTTGAAGCAGATGCTAACACGCAATCGCAGTCATCAAGGCGCCTCCTGTCATCAACGGCTCTCTCTTCTCTCCTCAGCTGTTCGTCTTCAGTAGTCACGACCAGGATGGTATTGCTCGTCTTGCCGACTCCTACAAGACCTACCTGCCCAACATGACTGAGTCCTTGTACAACCTCAGCTACACTCTGGCAGCCAAGAGATCTACATTCAACTGGCGCACCGCGGTCGTCGCCAGCTCGTCAGTCCAACTGGAGAATGCCCTGCTTGAAGGTCAACAAGCCACTCGCGTTGTCGCTGACCCCGGCGTCGCGTTCGTGTTCACTGGTCAGGGCGCCCAGTGGGCTCGCATGGGCAAGCAACTGATGCACTACGATGTCTACCGGGCAAGCATCGAGCGCGCTGACGCGTACCTGAAGACGCTGGGATGCGAGTGGTCCGTGATTGAGGAGCTCGAGAAGACTGCCGATGATTCTCGTGTCAACGCCGCCGAGTTCTCGCAGACTCTCTGCACCGCTCTCCAGGTCGCCCTGGTTGACCTCCTCAATGACTGGGGCGTCAACTTCCGTGCCGTTGTCGGCCACTCTTCCGGTGAAATCGCGGCCGCCTACTCTTCTGGCGCGATCTCTCAGGAGAGTGCTTGGCGTATCGCGTACTGGCGCGGTAAGCTGTCCGCCAAGCTGGCCAACTCGCCGGAGCAGCCGAAGGGTACGATGGCTGCTGTCGGCCTGTGTCTCGAGAAGACGCAGGATGCCATTGACCGCGTCAACAAGACCGGTTTCGAGTCGGTCGGCAAGCTCACTGTTGCTTGCATGAACAGCAAGACTAGCCACACTGTCAGCGGAGACGTTGCGCAGATCGAGGCCCTTGTCGACATGCTCAGCGCGGAGAAGGTCTTTGCCCGCAAGCTGAAGGTTGAGATGGCGTACCACTCGAGATTCATGGACCCCATTGCCCAGGAGTACACCGAGTGCATTGGAAAGATCCAGCCTGGTTCCGAGAACAGCGGCGTGCAATTCTTCTCCTCCGCTTACGGAACGCAGATCCAACCCACTAAGCTGCGCGACGCCGGCTACTGGACCAAGAACCTCACCTCTCCCGTGAGATTCAACGAGTCGGTCACGGCTATGCTGCAGGCCTTGACCGAGCCTAATGCCGATGGCAACCAGTCACCTCTCATCACCGACCTCGTCGAAGTCGGCCCTCATGCCGCCCTGCAGGGTCCTCTGCGCAACATCGTCCAGGACGTCAGAGTCAACGGTGATGTGAAGTACCACCACCTTCTCAAGCGTGGCGAGTCCGATGTGGAGATGGCCATGGCCGGAGTCGGATCCTTGTTCACTCGTGGCATCCAGGTCGATCTTCTGAAGGTCAACCATGTCCCCGGAGCCAAGCCTCTGATGATGATTGATCTTCCTCGCTACCCCTTCAACCACACTCGCGAGTACTGGAACGAGTGCCGTCTCAGCAGAAACTTCCGCTTCCGCCCTTACCCTCGCCACGAGCTTCTCGGAGCTCCTGTCAACGACTGGGACGGCAAGCACGATGCCATCTGGAAGAACTGGATCAAGCTTTCGGAGAACCCCTGGGTTGAGCACCACACCATCTCCGGATCTGTGCTCTACCCTGCTGCCGGCATGCTCGTCATGGCCATTGAGGGTTGCAAGCAGCTCGCGGAGCGCTCGAACCCCGGCAAGGCGATCAAGGGAATCCGCTTCCGTGAAGTCTCTTTCCACTCCGCCCTGCAGGTCCCCGAGGGCGCTCTGGGCATTGAGTCGCACTTGTACCTCCGTCCCGTGAAGCAGGCTGCCTTAGAGGCAAAGGCTGCTGCTTGGCGCGAGTTCCAAGTCCTCACCGCCCAGGAGGATGATGAGTGGCGTGAGCACTGCTGCGGTCAGGTTCTCGTCGAGTACGATGAGGGTGCCACAGCCGTCGACGGCGGCCTTGAGGAGAAGGCATTCAAGGCCCACTGCGAGGCCAGGATTGACCAGGCTCAGCAGAACTGCAAGAGCCAGGTTACTTCTGACAAGATCTACGGCGCTTGGGAGAGTGTCGGCTTGACCTTTGGCCCTACCTTCCAGACCGTCGAGTCCGCTGTTGTCGACCATGACGCCGGCGTCACTCTGGCCAGGGTCAAGCCCACCACCGCTCTTCTGAAGACCATGATGCCTCACAACTACCTGCAGCCGCACTTGATCCACCCCACCACTCTGGACGGTGCTCTTCAGGCATGCCTGGTGCCTCTCGTTTCCAACCCCTCCAGGAAGCAGAAGAACGCCATCGTCCTCTCCTTCATGGAGGAGCTTTGGGTCTCCACTGCTGAGCACAAGGAGGATGGCTACGTTGTCTTTGCGGACTCTGACTCTCACGGTCGCAAGAAGCATCTCATGTCCTGCACTGCCGTCGACCCTGCCTCCAAGGAGCCTATGATCAAGGTGTCCGGATGCATTGTCACTGAGGTTGATGGCGACGAAGACGCAACCTCCGAGGAGGATCCCAGACACAGGGCGTGGAACTTTGACTACAAGATCGACCCCGACTTCCTCAACGCTGAGACGACTGAGAAGGCCTTCGCCGGACCTGAGGGTTTCCAGAAGTACCTGAGTGCCCTTGCTCACAAGAACCCCGCGATGAAGATCCTCGATATCAGCAACACTGCCACCTTCACCAAGGCCGTTGCATCTACATTGGGCGAGCGCTTTGCTCAGTACGAGTTCACCGCCGATTCTTCTTCCTCTCTGGAAGAAGCACAGAAGAACATCGCGGAGGACTCCGTCCAGTTCAAGGTTCTTGACATCAAGGATGAGCCTGCTTCCCAAGGCTTCGAGTCGGCATCTTATGATGCTGTTCTCGTGCCCGTCGGCCTCATTCCCAACGATGACATCGACGGTTTCCTCAGCAGATGTCTGGGTCTCCTCAAGGCTGGCGGCAAGTTCATCTTGACGGCGGCCGAGAGCTTAGACGAGGCCAGCACCTGGGGCGAGTATTTCAGCGAGTCCGGACTTGTCAGCATCGATGCTGCGCTTGCCGACCAAGACTCGTCGATCTTGGTGTTGAGCACTTCCAAGAGCACCACTGGCACGTCGGCTTCTGGCAGCTACTACATTGTTGGCGATCTCTCTTCCAGCGTCCAGAGCGCCGTTGCCGAGAAGCTGGCTTCCTCTCTGAAGTCCAAGGGCGCCACAGTCAAGACTGCTGCAGTTGCTGATCTCGCTCTTGAGGGAGAGATTACCGAGAGCACCTACATTGTTCTCTCGGAGCTCGAAGCGCCTCTTCTTGCCTCTGCCGATGCTACCGTCCTTTCAGCTGTCAAGAACATGACCACTGGCAAGCGCCTTCTGTGGGTCAACAAGGAGCTGTCTCCCGAGTCCGCCCTCATCAACGGTTTCGCTGCTAGCATTCGTCTGGAGAAGCCTGAGCTTGAGTTTGTCACTCTTACCTTTGACCCCAAGGAGGCCGATGACACTGTTGCCGACAAGATCGCCGAGGTTGACGCACGCCTGTCGAGCACCGAGGGCCCCATCGAGACCGCGTACAAGGTCACCAATGGCTTGATCACTGTTCCTCGTCTCGTTGAGGCCTCCGCAATCACCAAGCACATCAAGCAGACTTCCAGCGACGACACCACCGAAGTCGCCTTTGGAGCCGACCCCAGCCGCCCTCTGCGCCTTCAGATCCAGACCGTCGGTCTCCTGAGCTCGCTGCGCTTCACCGACGACCATCTGTACTCCACTCGTCTGGAAGATCTCGAGGTTGAATTCCAGGTCATGGCTACCGCCGTCAACTTCAAGGACTTGGCCGTCATGCTCGGTAAGATCCAGGAGACTCCTGTCGGTCTCGAGGCTGCAGGTATCGTCACCAGAGTCGGTGCTGGAGTCACCCGCTTCAAGCCCGGTGACCGTGTCTTCGGCTTCACTTTCAACGGTGCCTTCTCTACCTACGGCAGAGGCGCTGAGGGCACCCTCGCCAAGGTCCCCGACAATCAGTCGTTCGCCGAGGCTGCGGTCATCCCCATCGTGTACACCACGGCGTACGCCTGTCTCTACGACATTGGCGACCTCGAGAAGCGCCTGCGCCGCGGCAAGAAGCCTAGCTTGTTGATCCACGCTGCCGCTGGTGGTGTCGGCCAGGCTGCTATCCAGCTGGCTCAGCGCGAGGGCGTCGAGATCTTCGCGACCGTCGGTAGCATCGAGAAGCGTGACTTCCTCGAGAAGACCTACGGGCTGGCCCGCGACCACATCTTCTCCAGCCGTGACCTCACCTTCAAGGACGGTATCAAGAGAATGACTGGCGGCCGTGGCGTTGACATCGTCATCAACAGTCTTTCCGGCGACACCCTCCGCGCCACTTGGGAGCTCGTCGCACCCTTCGGAAGCTTCGCCGAGATTGGTCTGGCAGACATTGAGTCCCGATCTCGCATTTCCATGGGCAGCTTTGCCCGCGGTGTGAGATTCGAGTCTCTCGAACTCAACTACATGCGCCAGACGGACGCTGACCGCCTTGACGATCTCTTCGCACGCGCCATGGAGAGTGTCATCGGCCGCGAGCTCAAGATTGAGACGCCCATCACCAAGTTCCCTGTCTCGAAGATCCAGGATGCCATGCGCTTCATGCAGTCTGGCAAGCACATCGGCAAGATCCTCATTGAGAACCACCCCGAGGATCTCATCCCCGTGGTTGCGCCCTCCAAGCCCCGTGCCGAGTTCGCCTCAGATGCTACCTACGTCGTTTCTGGTGGCTTCGGTGGTCTTGGACTGGAGATTATCCGCTGGATGGTCAGCCAGGGCGCGCGCAACCTGATCGTCACGTCAAGGAAGGGACCCAGTGATGAGGCCTCCAAGGGTCTCGTCAGCGAGTTGCAAGGCAACGGCGTCAAGATCGTCACTCCTCACTGCGATATCACTGACAAGAAGGCTCTGGAGAACGCGATCTCTTCTGCTCTTGCCTCCTTGCCTCCAGTCCGTGGATGCATCCAAGCTTCTACGGTCCTCAACGTAAGTCTTCACGAATCATCACTTCCCAAAAATCTAACTAACGCCTTTGCAGGACAATGCTTTCGGTGAGATGACCCTCGACCAGTGGAACACTGCCGTCAACGTCAAGGTCACGGGAACCAAGAACCTGTGGGAGGTGCTCTCCGGCGCTTCTGCGCTCGACTTCTTCGTCATGCTGTCATCCCTGACCAGCGTCACCGGCAACCAGGGCCAGGCCAACTACAGTGCTGGCAACTCGTTCCAGGATGCCTTCGCCAAGTTCCTCTCCGCTCAGGGCCACAACGTTGCCGCCCTCGACGCGCCCGTCTTGACGGATGCCGGCATGGTCGCTGCCAGACCCCATTTGAGGACCTACCTGCTCTCCATCGGTTGGGCTTCCATGTCCGTCGAGGAGCTCATCAATGCGCTTGACTACTACTGCCGCCCCAACTCGCAGAGCGCCGAGGAGAAGGTCAAGGAGGCTCAGGTCGTCCCTAGACTCTGGCTCCCCAAGTACTCCGCAGACGAGGGCGCCGAGCAGCCTACCTGGCAGACCGAACCCATGTACAACCACCTGATTCTGCAGGGCGCCGGAAACGGCGGCTCGCTGCCCGGAAAGCAGGGCTCTTCCAAGCGCTCGGTTGGCGACCTGATCGCGGCCGCCGAGACATTGGAGGATGCCGAGCAGATCGTCCTGGACGCATTGCTGGCGCAGCTGTCCAAGATTCTCAGCTACGAGTTGGCCGACCTGGACCCCTCCAGGCCCTTGAACGCCTACGGTGTCGACTCGCTTGTGGCTGTCGAGCTTCGCGTGTGGATGACCAAGGAGATTGGAGCCGATATCTCGGTCTTCGAGATCACCAGCGGCCAGCGCATCAAGCAACTTGCCGGAAAGGCGGCTGCTACGTCGAGATTCCGCCCGAGCGCGAAGGCGGAGTAAAGTATTAGTTTAGTTTTAGATACCATGAGGGGGAATACAGAGAGGGGATAATAGAAAGATTGGAATTAGCTGTTTATAGATTATACATGTCACATTTACTCGTAAGCCGGCAGGCACCATACGTAGTATAAAGATCCTCGAGATTTCCTCAGCTCTTCTGATTGTCTTAAACGGTATTTTCGTTCGCGGTCTCTCCGCTAACCCTCCAGATGAAAGAGGTTCCCTCATGGTGATGTCCATATCTCAGCTGGCGTGCTTCTGCGGCCCTCCTCGCCGACGGCTCTCTTTTACTGCATTTATCTCAAATATGATATACTTTGCTCTTATCCCGTTGCATTCTCAATCCTTGACACATTTATGTATTTGATCCCTTTTCTTAAGTATCACACAAGAGGCTGGTCTTTCCGTCGCATTGGTGTCATTCCGGTGCTCCACAGTGTGGATTCAGTTTGACGTGTTGCAATAAGCGTGAGTTTGATAAACCCCTCACAGGTAGGGTGACCCTGGACACCAGTGGATGCAGAGTCATGACGGGGCGCCATTGACCCAAATACCGACACTACCATGCCTGTTTCAATTGGCCGCTGTGCAGACAAAACACAGTGCAAAGCAGGGGACGAAGCTGCGGAGCTTGCGGTTGTTCCCCTGGCCATCGCGTAGCAACAAGCGGTGATCGACCCGATATATTGAAAAATGGGCCAGAGAAAGTACCATACCACGTTGTCATGAGGAATTGCGCATATAAAGACCCAATACCGCCTGCCTCGCCTCATCAGAATGTGAATTCTTCGTCACAACTTGAAATCTGTCAACACTTTCCGTTTCTCAGCAACCACCACTATCCATCATGGCTTCGCAAACGCCCCTCAAAATCATTCTCGGAACACACAGCGTGAGTATCCAAACAAGATACCAAGTGAACATTGCTGAGAATCACACCAGGTCGGCGATTCCGCTGTCGACCCTGGATCCTCTCACTTTGACAGCGAGCAAGATGTCCAAGCTCTTTTGGATGCGTTCCACAGCCGCGGATACAACAACCTGGACACAGCTCGTGACTACTCCCCAAGCGTCCAGGGCGCTTCCGAGTCACGCCTTGGTCGGGCCAACGCCGCCTCTCGATTCACCATCCACACCAAAGTCCACAGCGCAGACCCCGGTGATCATCAGCCTGCAAACCTCGAAGTCAGTATTGGCAAGTCGCTGAGCGATCTTCAAACATCCACCGTCGAGACGATGTTCCTGCATTTTCCGGATCGTCAGACTCCCTTTGAGGATACGGTAAAAGCCATGGACGCTGCTCTGAAGCAAGGGAAGTTCAAGAACTACGGCCTGTCGAACTACTCCGCGGCTGAGGTGCAGAAGGTTCTGGAGATCTGCGAGCAAAACGGGTACACCAAGCCCAGTGTGTACGAGGGGCATTACAACGCTATTGTGAGGGGAGGCGAGAAGGAGCTGTTTCCCCTGTTGCGCAAGCACAACATGGCATTCTATGCGTACAGGTATGTCATCGACTATTTTGTGAGGAACTCAGTCTGACATCCTATCAGTCCCGCAGCCGGTGGCCTTTTCTCAGGACACAAGGCTTCATCCGGCCGGTGGAAGAGTGATGTAAGTTCCAGTCCATGCCATGAAAGTCTCACCTACCCTAACACAAGAACAGAACTTTATTGGCAAGGTCTACACCTATATGTACCGCAAACCTCCGGTTCGTCTTGCGGTGTCGACGATTCTCAAGCTTGCAGAGAAGCACGGCATCAGCGGACACGCCGCCGCCATGAGATGGACGGCGTTCCACAGCAACTTGGATGTGGCACATGGTGATGCGGTTATCTTTGGCGTTTCCAAGATAGAGCAACTCCACTCGACACTTGACGCACTTGAGGCTGGTCCTCTTCCCGAGGATCTCGCAGCTGCTATTACTGCTGTCTACTCTAAGGTGGAAGGCGCAGAGCCTCCGTATCACCTTTAGATCAATTCAATAGTGATCCCATGAGGCATTCGTGCACAAATGGAATCTGGAATCATCTCGATCAATCTCGCATCATCTTGATCTAAGTTTTTATTATCTAATTGTGAACAGGCACATCCAAGTTGTAAAACCATTTTGTAAATCCTAGTCGGCTCACCTTTTCAGCTGCACTAGGTATTCAGAGATAAACAATACTAACCTGATGTTGATCAGACCTTGCTGGATACGACCAAGATTCTTTAATTGAAACGATTCCAGCCCTTTGAATCTCGTTTCGTTGCAGCTGCGGTCCTGATTGTTGGGACCGGCTAGGATTTTGAGGATCCGCCGGAACACCCATCCATAGCAGAACGGTGCAGCGTTCCCAGCCCAACGGTTCCGGGCCGGTTAACGTCTTTGTGTATTAGTTGGTGAGTGGCGTCAAGGATTTTGCTAGTGCCATCATCAACGAGAGCGCGAAAAGGGGCACGGTACTGCGAATGCCCCTTGCAGTGAGATTGCTCTTGTTTGACAACGAACTGCCGGGTGCACAGACTAGAGACTTGTTTAGATAGATCAATCTTGCCTCCATCATCTGAACATGAAGAACGAGAGACCTGTGACGGATTGCAATATCACTATGTTATTATGATGTTCGGCCAGAAGGTCTTGCGGTATCTAGCATATGGATGAGAACGACGAAGTGTCAAAGACGAGGAGTTCTGTTTCCTCGTCTCTATCCATGTAAATATTTGAAATTCTTCTGCATCTCGCTCTCTGATGAAATGATAGTTCCTGCAAAATCTCGACATGTTTTAGCATGGCGGCTGGTTCCTTTAGTGACTAACTAGTCTCAAGGAGTAGCCCGGATGTCTTGGGCAGCGACGGGTATAACATGGTGTTGTCTGTGGTCCCTCAAAGGCCGGGTGTCTCCGTTAACAGCACGCATGTTGTGTGATGAACAGAGCGCAGAAACCAATCTCTGATGTATCGGATATATTTCAGATATGAATTCGCAAACATCGATTGTCGGTTTCTAGAAGATCATTGTAACATCGTCATACACACCTTTGAAGTCTGCTTTCGTAAAGAGCATTCACATGGTCCAAGCCTTTGGGACCGAATGCGGTGCCTCCATGTCTTGGATTTCGCGTGTCTGGAGACTGTGGCGGTCCACTCGAGCAACCGGCAACGGTCACCCGCGTCACAAGAAACACGAAGAGTTTACCAAAACAGACCAAGATGCGAAAGACTCGGGTATTCGTGCTGTAGCATCACCGAACTGTGGCTATGAAGATCTTCAGAGCACTCCAGAATACAGTCTAGCGCTGTCAAGCCACACCCCTTAGCAGCTAGCAGCCGCCCGCCAGACACCACGGGAGTCTGTAGCCGTCGATAATTGCTGGTTCCAGCCCTAGGTAGTTCCCCTGAATTCTGAAGATTCTCCCAATGAGACCTTGCGTCCCTTCAACTCCACAGCTTGGTCTGCCAACACCGGTCCCTCGCGGCTTCCGGGACCCGCACCGGGCCTCCGAACCTTCCCCGATCTAGATGGCGAGAGGTAGCTAGATCAGAATCTCCAGATCGACTAGTAGCCGAGCTGGAGCTAGAGGTCCAGAGACAAGGGAATTTCAAGCCACAGAAAGGTCGGCGCAAGGAGCTCTTGCTGGCTTGTGGCCCCCGCGACTGTCTCTCACTGATCGGTAGTTCAATCACTGAGAAGAATGTGGCGTCTGCATCGTCATTTGCGCACCCCTCTTTCTTCCCGTCGTCCTTTATTATGCTCGCCATTCCTGGGCATGTCCTTGTTCTGTGCCTGACTATCTCGACTACCGCCCGGTGGGATGAGACCCTGAAAACACCACAGGACGGCACGAATTCGAGATCCGGGTCCGCAAACGCATATTTCGATATCGATCACCGACAACGGCCAAGATGCGGTTCCTTACTCTCGCTCTGGCGTTTCTGGGACTCATGGGCATGGCCTCGGCGGCTATTGACCTAGACGGTGTCCCGAGTTGCGCAGTATGCAAGCAGTCTCCATGACACTTGTCGTCGCTGACATTTTTCTACTAGGTCAGCTGCATGATCAAGGCGCTCACGCAGTCAACGTGTCCTGCAACCGACGCAGCATGTCTCTGCGTCGATCCAAAGTTCAACGCAGCCGTGGGACCATGCATCCAGCAGACGTGTTCTATCAAAGAGATCCTGAGTGAGTACATCAACATCACGAACAGCGCAGTAGATCGGTACATCTAACAGAACACGCAGTCTCCACGAATGCCACTTGGTCGCAGTGTCATTTCCCCCTCACGGATGAGAGACCCACGATTTACTGGATCAGCGGCGCTGTGACTGTCGTCACTGTCGCCTTCATGGTTATGCGGCTTGCTTCCAAGGCTATGAAGCTTTCAGTGTGGGGAGCTGATGATACTGTCATCATGATTGCTTTTGTAAGAATGCCGTTTCTATTTCGACGCCCCAGGCACTGACACTCATCAGGGCATGGTTATCGCTTACTACATCGAACTTTTCTTCTGTGAGTATCCAAATAGCTGTTGGCATATCATCATGAAAGTTGATTAACCTTAACTTAGTCGTTCGTGCTGGGCTTGGCAGAGATATTTGGACGCTTCACGACTACGGCATCACGTACTTCTTAAAGGTCCGTGGAATCAGGCATTCATGGGTGCAAAATGTTGATGAGTGCTAACCCCGAAGCAGCTCCTCTACGTCCTTGAGTTCTTCTACTACATCGGTCTCGCCTCCATAAAAGCCTCGATTCTGTTCTTGTTCCTCAAGATCTTCCCGGACAATCGCTTCCGCAAGATCCTCTGGCTGATGCAGGGCCTCAACTTGCTCGTCGGTTTATCCTTCATCATCCTCTGCTTTTGCGAATGCCAGCCTATCAACTTCTTCTGGAACGGATGGGATGGAGAACACGAGGGGACGTGCTTGGACCTGAACCGTGTCGGACTCAGTCACGTTGCCTTAAACATCACTCTCGACATTGTGATGCTCATTCTGCCTATCACCCAGCTCTACAAGCTTCAGATGGACAGGAAGAAGAAACTCGGAGTGATGGCCATGTTTCTTGTCGGTATCTTGTAAGTCTTGGAAACGCACCGTTGTTGATGGGTACATAACGACTGACACCTTACCAGCCTCACCATCGTCAGCATCCTGCGCATCAAGACGTTGACCGCCTTTGCAACGTCATTGAACACAACTGGTGTGTGAATATTTATGAATGTAAGATGACTCTTTCGCTAATGCACACCAGCCGATTCCGTAGCAGTCGTGCTCTGGGCCTACGTGGAACTCGGCGTCGGCGTCGTCGTCGCCTGCCTGCCTAACGTGCGCCAGCTCCTCAAAACGCTTCCCTCCAAGGTTGTTCACCTGTCGAACGCCGTGGCATCCGCAATGGGCTCATCAATGTCAAGCAGCCGCACGGTGTCAGTATCTCAAGTGTACCACGACAAACCGAACAAGTCGTTCGGCGACACGACGACGACGATGGCGACCGACACGACAATAGCTCCTTCGGTAGCAAGTCGCTCGCCTCGGGTCTCGCAGTAAGGGTGTGGTGGAGGTCGCGGACTCATCTACCTATGTAGCGAATACATGAGAAAGCACATTCTGGTGCTTTTGGTTTCAAGACTTTTGGTTGCTATACCATTGTTTCCGTGAAAATTTGACACTGCCTCGTGAATAATGTGACGGCCGCTTGTAAATTGGCCGCGTAGTGTGAATGCCTTACCCTCGGGGTCTAGCGGGGGGAGGCCAGCACAGCGGGTGTGTGAACAACAGCGGCTTTCGTCATGGGAGAACTAGACAAACCAGTTTTCCGGAACGGCGTTCAAATTGCAATTGTCCAATCAAGAAGACGAATTGGAAAATCTGGACGAACAATGGCTATCTGGTGCTGTTGTGACAAGGATGTTCGAGTCACAGGGCAGTGCTGCGTCAGACATCGGGTATCGAAGCATGCATCGAACCCAATTGATCGCTGTACGCCCTGTTCAGTGACTCAATCCCGTTCCTCGGGTCTATCGACCCAGCGATAACCGCTTCAAGACAGACAAAGATGCGAACGCGGATTGAACATCCGGAAATAACATTATCTTTCTTCAGTATGAATCATATCTCTCTGTTTCACCCAAAGTACAGCATGTGTCTGTAGCTGTGTTATCTTCAACTTATCCATGGTGCCATGTGCTTGCTGTATTTCGGCCTGAATGCTCCGTTCAGCGGGTTTCATCCACCCATGACTCCCCCGGAACTTCACTCCGGTGTTGCCGCCGAAGCTACCCGTTCGCCACGTTGTGCATGTGAGCTTGTTCCTTCCTCAGTCTCTCATTTCAGACCATCAACTCTCCATAGAAAACAGCACTCCAGGTGGGATGCCTCTCGGCCCCGGAATCTGGCCTCTGCGAACCCTGCCTCCAAGTCACCAGCCCTGTAAGCATGCCTGCCAGGTAACCAACCGCGCACTCCGCCTCATCATCGCCAAGCATGACTCACTCCTCGCCATCCAGCCGGCTCCCAATCACCGGCCGCCGCAACCCTCCCTAAGCGACCCCAAATGGCCGCTAACAAGTCAACAGAAGGGCCCTGAGACGAGCGTTCGGCCGCCAATGTGCAGGGATTCGAGAGACGCCTACGACAACAGCCTACACCATGCCCAATCCATCCACACGTAGGCGCAACATCACCAACACTCGTCAGCCCAACACTAGGCAGCCTGTTCGCCATATATATCTGCCTCCTTCGCCGACGTTCTATCATCAGCTGAGACACGCACACATCAAGAAAACGGCAACAAGCCACGCGCCCTTGCGCCCTCATCCCACGCCCTTCGGCGAAGACCCCCTCTCCTCCCGCTTCGATCAGCTTCTCTGGACACATCCCACACATCTCACTTACACCGATCGAAACACCCACCACATATATAAGCCAACCTCCCGAAACACCGCCACCATGGGTCTCTCACTTCACAACAGCGCCGATGCATTAAATCTTCTCTCCCAAGGCCCCTCGCAGGTCACCCACCCGCGCACCCGCGCACACTACAAAGGCGCATTCCTCCGCGCCGACGGCTCTTTGTCATTGAACAGAGAATACGCCGACCAACGATTCCACCTCCTCGATCTCGTCCTCCACGCCAACCACCAACGACGAGCCCACAGGCACCGGACCCGCCGGCGCCAGCAGACCAACCGTTCCATCCAGCAATGGCGCTCTGACCAGACGGACGAGGGCCGCGAGCTCGCGGCCCTCGACGGGGTTAGAGTTCCGGGCGAGGCCCCACAACGGCGCCGTACCCCGTCCCTGGAGCGGCAGGGCGCGTTCCGGCTCTCCGGCACGACCAGGAGTCGAACCAATCAAGACGAAGATGGTCTGGACGAACTTTATCGTCTTGGTCTCCTTTATGACGATGAGCATCTCCGCGGCGAGGGCTTCGAGTTGGGCTCAATCGCGCACCCTGAACCTGAGTACACCGTCCGTCCCGCCAAGCGGGCGCGCGGGAGTCAGGCTCAACGGCGCTCATACGAAGATGATTTACAGCTGGCGTTGGACCTTTCGCTCGCCGAGCTAGGCCGCGACGAATCTTTCGCCCGTTATCTCTGTTCGCCTGACCTGGACGAGCCCCCGTCCGAGGATGACGATTCCTCCGATTTCACGACTTCGCAATTTGATTCCGGGCTCCTGAGCCCTCCCGATTCCGACACCGAGGATATCCCCGACCTGACAACTGATTCTGATTCCGATCGCTTTTCTCTTTCTTCTTTCACCTCCTCGTCTGAGCAGCAGCATTGGGCGGCGACGCGTCCAAGGAGTAGGAGAGGACGTGCTGCTGACAACCACGGCGTCTCCGACAATGCCTGGATGGTGCTGGGTGACGGCTCGTAGCAGGTCCGCATAAGAGATCCCCGCGCGCCATTCGGATCTCGACTGTGTTTTTGTGGTCGGATAGCCCCCAAACGGACTGGTCCTCATTAGCCCAGCATTTCCGGGTGTCGGAGTGCGTGTTTCTCAATTTCCATTTCTGTCATTTTTTTTCTTGGGGGCGGTCGTGTGCTCGTGGTTGGGATAAGATCACTGAGCTCGCCGTCAATCATGTACGAATATTTCTTCAAGGGTGCATTTACATGGGGCGTTATATGCAACACATCAAATGAGAATTAATTCAATTCGACTCCCAAAGAGCTACCTGTGAGAACGGCCGGATTGTGACAGACTTCAAACCATACTTCTGCCTCGCGTACTGCTCATAGTATTGCGGTTGAAATGCTCTCATGCGGTTGATCAGCGTTGTAGCCACCTCTATCTCGAGGGTGTTGGTGCCGTTTCGCAAACACCCGCTGACATCGAAGCGATGACCCATTTGATCGAGAGCACCCAGCGCTTCCCCATTGATCCTAGCCCTGAAAGACCCCTGGAACATGTCGAGCTCCATGTATGCACCTGTGTCAGAAGCGTATGGTGCATCCGCAGTTCCAAGAACGAACTCTGTCGAATAGGTCGCGTTCCCGGAGACATTCTGCAGTCCATCTATATCTAACCAAGGAGTAAGTGCTGTCAGGTTAAGACTGTGGTGAACGAATTTAGTCGCTACGATATCCTCCACGTCGTCTGAAGGGTTCTCATTTGCTGGTTGCCAGTCATCAAGCTCCAAGGCCCAATCCGTGAGGTCTAATGCAGGCAGGGGAGCTTTGAAGGATGTTGTAAGTTGCGAACCATCGCTCAGTACGATCGTGTAATCTCCAGCTTCACCATTCCGAACAAAGAGCTGCCCGCTTGTGCTGTTGCGGAAGATGGAGTCGGCAGTGGAATTCACTACATGTACGACATCCGCCGACGATGGAGCGACGATGAGAATCTTTGACTGTTGTGGCTCGAGGGACATCCCAATGTTGAGCCGGCCGTTCACAATGGTGTACTGGCCAGCCAGATTGACCTCGCCAGACCAAGGGTCAAGTTCAAGCGGCGCCACATGTTCATGGCGGATAGGCAGCGAGACATCTTGGCTCACACCCGTCGATGACGAGTTGGCAGTGAAGAAGTACAGATCAAAGTCGCCATGCTCGCGGCGGATGTGAATCAGTGGGGATGCCGAGTGTGTGACAGCTGGGGATAGCCCAAGTTTCTCGAGTCCAGTAGGGATGTCGCTTGAGTTGGCGACGTTCACGACATTGGTCAAGGACAGGAGATGCTCAACGTCTGTAACTACACTCGTTGAGTTGGCGTCAGTCAGTCCCAGTGAGCCAGGCGATGTCCAGTTGCCAAGGAAAAGCATCGGTAGTCCCTCGTCGGCAAGGTCTCTCAGCTTCCTGGCTGAAGTGGGCGTGAGCTGGACCTGGACCGCATCGGGGTCTTCTGCCACAACAAGCAAGCTGTAATTCCCTGCGTCAGGTGCAAGGCGGTCGTCTTTTACAACAGCCGATGGTAGATGCAGCAAGTATTCGTTTACGTACGTTGTCGTCCATCCAATCTGAGCACCCTCGCTGGTAAAGTATGGGCCGACGTAGTGATCGTCGGAAGCCCCATTCTGTCGGAAGAAAGCGCAATCATACTTGGGGGTACCTTGTGAGGTGAAATAGGAAGCTCTTCCCATGTAAGCTGTGAAGTCGGAGGCGTGCATCCAAGTTGGTGTGCGAGGACCCCACGACTCGGAGTATCCGATGCGTCCTTTGTACGGAGTGAAAGCTCCCCAGCCAGGCCACGTCGTTTCTGGGCCGTAGATGTATGAGAAACCGTGCAGGACGTTGTGAGTCAGGCCAGCGGCGAATTGAGGATTGACGGTTCCCAGAATCTTGCCCCATGTAGTCGCGTACGCGGCCTTATTGTAAGCTCCCAGCTCATTCGACATGATGTTGACACCAGCGAAACTATTTGCTCCGGCAAGTACACGGTAATCATCAATGACTTGGAACCCGAGAGATTCGCCTTCTGGAATATCCAGCGCTGTGGCGATTCTCATGCTGTCCAATTTGTCGATGCCATAGGGCTGCGCCCTGTATTTCATCCCGCGAGAGTTCAACCACTTCCTGAGGGGCGCAATGTGATAGTCAGCATAGAGATCGGTGATGGTCTTGTGATAGTCATGAAGAGATCCTCGTTGTGCGCCCGAGTCGTTGAACAGGAAGAGGTAGGCGTTGTTCTTGTACTGTGTGACGACAGGGAGGATGTCCATGACGCTGTATCCGCGGCGAGACAGGAACTCATCAGCAAAGTTGGGCGTCCAGTACGTAGCAGAGACCATCTCTTGGGAGTCCTCAAATAGCGATGTGGGTGTCTGGGCTATGAGTTCAAGCATCTCAGGTGTCAGGATTTGATTTTGCCAAAAGTCAATCACGGCCTGAGCGCCAGCTTCGCTGAAGTGATCGACGACGTAGGAGGTTGGTGTCGTGTGGGGATAGTCCTCTGGCTGCTGCCCTGTGCCACGGATGATGGCGGAGAAGAGCAACCATGAAGAGTTGTCTGGAGGGGAGAAGGCGACTTTGTCATCCGTCACTGCATCGGTCAAGTCGACCCTGGATCCGAAGTCCAGATACACCGGGTTGCCATATGGATTAGAGTCTGGACTAATGCGCCAAGCCTGGACAGCAACTAGTTCCTGCTCATTGACGCCATCCTTTATCTTGGAGAAAGGACCCGGAACAGAACCATTGTAGGTAGTCGTGGCATTAATGATGGTTTTGCCGAGAACAATCTCCTTGGCTGCGGCCTTGTCATCAGGGACAATAGTCGGAACTGCCATCGGCCAGGCGGGCCCAAAGGCAAAGTCATGACCCATGCCACGCGAGTTGGCTTCGGTAGGAGCAACCTTGACAGCGTCTAGCCAAGGCTCGGAAGCCCAGCCGTTGGTGTCAGTGTGCCATTCGGTGCCTTCACTGGTGCTGTGGTGGACATCCTCGATTTCGACGCCGCCAAAACCAGCTTCGGCCATCTGGATGACCTCAGCCTGGATCTCATCGTTTTCAACGGCGCCGTGAGGCCACCACCAACGGACGTACGGGCGAAACAGAGTGGGCGGGGATTGGAAGTTGTTGAGAAAGTCTGCCGCCACACCTGAAGCATTCCAAGATGCAAAGAATGGTTCGATGAATGACTGCTCTGCGTTAACTCGTGAAAAGGCACGTCAGAGGCCAAATACAAACCATACTGAAGGTTGCCTCAGCAAGAGGTTTGACTGAATCGAGATCTTAGCAAGACCAGGCTAACATGGCGCAAGCGAGCTCATCGCCTCTGATGGGTCTCTTTCTGAGCTAAGGAAGCATCTCTTGATAAGAGACCGCCATGTAACAGAGGTGGAGGAATACTTGCAGGCACCATGTCTCGCACCCTGTTATACCGTGTGGTCTTGGGTGTATGAAGCCAGCCAAGAAATGCATTTCCCATCTTGGACAGCGTCTACCTCATTTTGCACCCAACTGTCTTGTTCCTCCCCAATTAAGCTACTGTTTCATGACGAACGGAGAAAATAGTCTCGGCTCCGTGGCAGATTTGTCAACGAGACCCCGCAATTTCATACCGGATGGCTCCGGTTGACCATGCACAGAAGGTTGCAGTGAAGGATCTCTCCGCACGAGAGCTATCCAATGGTGGCGTCTAAGCAATGTAAAGACAACGATCACTCAGTACGAACACAAACTAGATCTTGATTCGCATACATGACAGGTTACTTCGCGGAAAATATGTAGAGACGCGGTAATGATCACCCGAGTAACGTTAAATTTACGATGCCCGTTGCAGAAGGACTAGTCGTTATGAAGCAACAGATTAGTCCCCATATAGGGCTCATCTTCTAATCATGACATGTCGAGTCTTTATGATCCCCATTTATCATCCGAAATCATTCTTCCGAGCCTGATTACAATGCATTTGTCAGTATTCGCGTTGGGCTTGCTCGCCTTTTTCGGGGGCACCCAGGCAGCCGACAATGATACCTGGCCGATCAAGCAAACTCCCTACACCGATGTCGTACAATGGGACCACTACAGCTTCATCATCAATGGTCAGAGAAAGTTTCTCTTCGGCGGTGAGATGCACCCCTTTCGAATCCCCGTGCCACAACTATGGGAAGACGTCATCGAAAAGATGAAGGCCATGGGCATGAATTCCATGTCATTCTACTCACACTGGGGTTATCATGAGCCACTCGACGGTCAGTTGGACTTCTCTACTGGTGCTCATGATCTCGGGCTTCTTTTGGAGTACTCCAAGAAGCATGGCATCTTCGTCACGCCTCGGCCTGGCCCATACATCAACGGCGAGCTCAACGCCGGAGGTTTCCCACTGTGGATTACGACCGGTGCTTACGGAAAGCTTCGGTCGAATGGCACGAGCTACACCGATGCGTGGAACGGCTACATGTCATCTGTAGCCGAGTTGGTCGCCCCGTACCAGATTCACAAGAACGGAACTGTCATCAACTTTCAGATCGAGAATGAGTACCCCCAGCAGTGGACAAATCAGAACGAGAAGATTCCGAATTACAATTCTGTCGACTATATGGAAGACCTCAAGGCGGTCGCAGTCAACAACGGCATCGAGATTCCTCTGACTCACAATGACATATCTGGATACATTTCATGGGCTTCGGACTACGACACAGTTGGTGCGGGTGGAAATGTCGACGTGCATGGGTACGATTCCTATGTAAGTCACAAGTCAGCGCAAATCTTTGAAGAACAAAAGTAATAACATCGCCGACAGCCCCTTTGCTGGAGTTGTAACCCAGATCAATGCAGCTCCGGCAGCTCCGGAGACTGGGTTCTTCTAGACTATCAGCCAGACTTCCAAAGGTCTTCACCAAGTAATCCAATGTTCAGCCCAGAATTCCAGGGCGGGAAAGTGGTACCGATTGCTGGATATCCGGATGGCTGCGCAGACACTGTCGGTGCCGATTTTCGCAACCTCTACTACCGCCACAACATTGACCAGCGAATGACGGCTTTCATCCTGTACATGACCTATGGAGGCACAAGTTGGGGCTGGCTTGGCGTCCCGTTCCTCGGCACCAGCTATGACTACTCTGCGCCCATCGCTGAGGATCGGTCTCTCAGGGATAGCTTCTACGAGATCAAAAACCTGGCGCTTTTCACAAGGGTTGCTCAGGACCTGGCCAAGACAGACCGCATCGGTAGCGGCAGCAACTACACAACGAACCCATCGGTCTCTGCAACTGAGCTTCACAATCCAGACACAGATGCAAGATTCTACGTTGTTCGACACACGGACTCGAAAAGTGATGAGGCTGTCACCTTCCAGCTTCACGTCAACACTTCGGCTGGGCCCCTCACTGTACCACAGATCGCGCCGGCGACGTCTCTGAAGGGCCATATTGCCAAGATTCTGGTGACAGAGTTTCCAATTGGTCAGGACAAGCTACTCTACTCCACAGCTGAAGTGTTTACGTACGCCGTGATGGACGGAAAGCCGACACTGGTGCTTTGGGTTCACCCTGATGAGTCAGGGGAGGTTTGCTTTACTAGTTCTCACCAGGGGAAGCTGCAGACTTGTGACGGTTGCAGAGACGTTCAGTTCAACGTTACCGAGCACGGCACCATACTGAAGTTCACACAGGGCCCTGGACTTAGTGTCGCCTCCGTTGGAGACACAAGGGTTATCTTGGTTGATCGATCTGGTGCCTATGCGATGTTCGCACCGACTCTGACAAACGATCCTTTGACTCCAGTCAATGAGACTGGTAATGTTCTCCCCTTGAATCATCCGTACCTGAGCTCAACTAACTCTGACAGTCTTGGTACACGGCCCCTCTCTCGTCCGCGGAGCACAAATCGCCTCAGATGTCATTGCGATCACCGGAGACACGGTTGAAGATGCTCATCTTGAGGTGTTCGCCCCTTCCAACGTCAAGAAAGTTACTTGGAATGGCAAACCAGTCGACACGAAACCAACACGACACGGCAGTCTCATTGGGAAAATTCAGGGACCACCGAAGATAGAGCTACCGAGCCTGGGCCCCTGGAAAGTTCAAGATTCTCTGCCCGAAGTCCTTGTCGACTATTCCGATAACGGGGTAGCCTGGGTCAATGCTGATCATCAAACCACAAAGAACTCAAAGAATGACGCTACCGTTCCGTACCTCTACGCTGATGACTATGGATTCCATACTGGTTCCTTCATTTATCGCGGCAGATTTACTGGTCTTGCAGATGGAGTATCTCTTACCCTTTACGGTGGTCAAGCCTTCGGATTTTCAGTGTACTTGAACGGCCGGTTCTTGGAGGCATTCCCAGGCAGCCCAGGAACCAAGGTGGCCTCCGGAAAACTACTTCTAGACTTTCCAGGAGACACGTTGTCGCAAAACACAACCAATGTGCTCACTGTGATACAAGACAACTCAGGTCACGATCAAGGAGCTGGTGGAGCCTTGTCAATTCGAGGGATTCTCAACGCAACGCTGATTGGCTCCGAGGGCTTCGACTCTTGGAAGCTCACTGGAACTGCCGGTCGTTCAGAAGGCAAGATTATTGATCCCGTACGCGGAGCTTACAACGAGGGCGGGTGGACTGCTGAACGGCTTGGCTGGCATCTTCCAGGCTTCGATGACTCGAATTGGCCGACGGCGTCTCCATCGGAAGGTTTCGACAACGCCACAGTCCGTTTCTACCGTACGACTGTACCTTTGAGCATACTTGCCGGTGTTGATCTTTCGGTTGATTTCGAGTTGAGCACTCCTGGGGGTAACAGCACGACACGAGCCCTGTTGTTCGTCAATGGATATCAATATGGCCGCTTCTCACCGTACGTCAACTCGGCTACCAGATTTCCGGTACACCCCGGCATTCTGAACTTCAATGGAGAGAATGTGATTGGGGTCCTGGTCTGGGCGCAATCTTCGAACGGAACCAGTGTTGGGGTCAATTGGAATATCATAGAGACGCGGGCTAGCTACTTGGACACTCGTTTTGACTCCGAAGATTTGCAGCCGACGTGGGGGGAGGAGAGGCTGCTCTATGCTTAGAACTTACCCATTTTACTTCGAATGCAAGTGGCCAACAGAGTGATAAGTCCGCATGGTTGTTGGGGTAGATTCAAGAGCGAAATGTACACCAGCAGCTCATTTAGTACGTTGTGGGAGAGTATAATACACTCTACAGCAGTGGGCCTTAGCCCTTCTTTCAATCATGGACCAAATCCCCAACCTCCATAGTTTGGATCCAACCTCCATTTCAGACAATTGTTTTCGGCTGTGCCTCCACGCTTGACAGATCCAGCTCCTTCGCAGTTACAGCTGTCCACTAAGACCTTCAAATATCGCTCACACTCACTCTGAGCCACATTCCACTCGCACCCGCTCTTCGCCTCGATGGCTAGCACGACATATGTTCTCCGCCCCTCGGCTGCGCTCTCAGTATCTCTCAGAGACTGCTCCACCATGCTGCCAGCCTTCAACGTGGTCCCATCCAGCGGTTTGCAGAACCTCTCAATGATGCCGACCAGAGATGCCCTATCCGTCTTGTGGCCACTGTTGTAGCACTTTCTCGTATTGGTAGAAGGACTTGGACGGGCTGGCTCTGGAGTAGAAGGTGGACTCGCGCCACCATCGCCGCCGCCGTCTCCACCTCCGCCTCCCGACCCGCCATCACCGCCATCACCACCTCCACCACCATCACCGCCGTTATTGCCATCGCCACCACTTCCTCCTCCATTATTGCCTCCTGAGCCTGCACCGTTACCTGTTTCGGGAACAAAGATACACACCCCATCTTCATCCTCGTCCTCTTCGTCATCCTCATCTTTCTCTTCGTCTTCTACCTCATCCTCTCCACCGCTACTGCCGCCAGTATTATCTGTTCCCGGCGGACAGGACAGGGCTGGAAATGCGCACTCATTTGTCAATGGTGATGGAGGACCCCACACTACCGTTATGGAGGGCGGAAACTTGATGACTATCGGCGGAGGGGGTGGTATTGGTATAGTGGATGGTGGAGGGGGATGAGGCGCGGTTGGTGTTGTGGTGTGAATGCTATTTTTGTCATCATAGTACTGGATTCAGACAGGACGTTAGCTCTGGAAAGCCCACAGATCTCAAATGCTCCGAGTCAATTGAGGAGTGACTGACCGTGATAGGTGGCCAGGTCTTCGTGGAACTGAGAATTGGTGGGAAGATCAAGATGATGCCGTCTGTCGTTGTCGATGCAGGCAGAGGCGTTGTCACCACAATGGTGCTTAGAGCCCACTTGGTGACTGTGATCGGCGGTCTCGTGATAGTCGATACCCAAGTGTCACGAGTGACCGTGATCCTCGGGAAGTCAATAGTCGAAGTCATGCTAGGCCAAGGCGGAAGCACGAGGGTGCAAGGTGGTACACATGATATCCGGGGCTGCGGCATGTCCCAGATTTCCTCGCCAATCCAAAGATATCCGTGGCCGCTATCGTCGGGGAGTGGTTCTTCGGGCGGTATGACGCACTTGTCTTTCAGAGACTCGTCTCTGGAGCATGTTGTCTCGGGACAAGCCCCGTTATTACAGCCAAAACTGCAAAGACCCAAAAATGTGCAGTCAAGCCCGGGGTTTGGGTACCCAGGCCCATGAATAGGCTCCGGCATCTTATCTTCTGGCAGCGGCTCTCCGAGAAGTTGACAAGTGCAAGGGCCAAGAGGACAGTAATGATACATACATGTGAAAAGACAGAGTCGGTTGTGTTCTTCGTCACCGAACCCTTTGACGCATACCTGCTCTTCTAAGGAAAGAGGTGGCGCTTTGGGCTGGATAGACGTTGATGCTATTGCAGTTCCAACCCATGGATTCCAATTCGTAAGGCCGTGCGGACAAGTTGATGAAATGGCCGGTCCATCTAGGCGTGTAAATACCTGACCATTGCGGAGTAATCGGATCGATACTGGGCCCGTTCGACCCCAGAAAGGCACACTGCCATGGTAGATGCCAACACCACCAGGAGGTGTGCTGATCCACTCAAAGTTGGAGGTAGTTTCTCCACCGATCTGAAGTTCGATATCGGCCGGAGATATGAGCATTGCGGAGAAAGATACTCTGTCCTGTGCAAGAGTCTCAGGTGGAACTTCTGCCTGCAGTTGGCTCCCAGTGTTGCCCTTAGTGCCACCACTTGCACAGGCCCGACTAGGACTCAAGCGGTACCATGAGACCAGAGACTCCTCGAATACCATGGCCTTTCCACTTTTGTAGGTGTCGATGAGGTAAGGCAGAAAACGACGCCAACCATCATGTGGGCGGTTCACTGCGTAGTTGAACGGCGCTTTGCCTTTATCAGGACCGAATGCCACATATGCTTTGTCGTTGAGCGGTCCGATGTAGTGGGACTCCCCAAAGTCATTCCAGGAAATTATCTGGACATACTCCGGCCGAATTGTCCATATTTGGTTCCACCGGTCATACCACAGGTCATCGCCTCTCCAGAGCCAGTTCTTGCTGTAGCCTGGAAGGTTAGTATAGAACCAGGGAGAGACAGGCATCATATATGTTTTCCCGTCAAGGAATTCGATGTAGGAAGCATCAATACTAGTATCCATTGGATTAGGACCTTCAGGCCAGGCTGCCCAACTAAACAGACCGTCGGCAACGCCTGGCCTCAATGCCCGCCTGGCTCCCCATGAAGACCAGGAGGGAATAAAGAAACAATTGGTTCGTTTCTTAATTTCAGGCCAGTCAGCATAGCTAGAAGGTCCCTCGAAGGTTGAAACCAGAGGTTGTGATCCGTGTAGGAAATAAACATGTCGGGAGGCGTATTCCTCGAGGAGATCGATGACAGCATCCTGTGGCCAAGGACCCTGTCCAGCGTAATCGAATGAGAACAGAAGTTTGAAGCCTCGCCGACTAGCAGCATCAAAAATGGGAGGCAAGGAGACATCATTCGTCTTCTCGCCATAAGCTATGTTGAGCACAAAGGCGTCAATATGGGCTTCTTGTGCAAGAGATATCTCATATTCGAAATCTGAAGCAGTGTAGAATTCGGTATTGCTGACCTGTCAAGTCGCATCTTAGCTCACTGCTGTTGCAACAAGGCGCAAGGAATGTTTTCGGGTTACCATAAAGTGAGCAAAAACAGCCCTTGCTCGAGCCGTCCCCGAGAAGAACAAAACGAACGCAAATACGAGTAACGCCTCCATCGCGAGAACGGCGTGTGGCCTGTCCGACGTGTTCGGGCCAGGAATCGGTGCTTGTCACTGTATTCTTGAGGGGCCGAGAGAACAAAGTTAGAATACCTAAGCCGTAGATACAAACAGACAGACAGACAGACAGTGGGGGGATAGCCCCGTCTAAAACTATCTCTATGCTGAACAATTCCGTCAGCTGTGCCACATATCGTCTGCCTGGTGACTTAATCGCTCATGATGTGATTACTACCTCGGTAACGATGGACTCTAGCCAGGCCTTTGCCAAAATTGGGCCTCATGACTCTTTCACACTATCCCCTTGCCCCATGCTAAAATTACGCCGAAGAGCCAAGACTTCAAGCTAGATGCTTTAGTCGTGGCATTGGTCGGGTAATGGTGGAAAGCATTTCAACGATGCAGCGCGGAAGTCACTCTCAAACGAGATAGCCCCCATAATGTGCCCGCATAACTAGATCTGGACAGTTTTGTAGATTTTGAAGTTGTTGATAGGGCCGGATATCAGTATTCGAATGCATGCGCATGACCTTAGCAGTCCTGTGATTCCGCCAAGGACGGGTTGGGTTGCAGGTCTGCAGGTGTTGCTGCGCCGCGGCGGTGATGTACCTTACGCGAAAAGTTTGAATGACATGGTCACCGAACCTTCCCTCTTTAAGCCATATGGCCGTGGTTCCAGACTCGATAGCGCAGTAGAGATTGTGCCGTTGGTTGGAACAGCTGCCAAGCCCAAGTTGTGTTGGTGGTTGAACTGGTGCCTAGATTCTGTGATGTTGGTTGATAGATAAGCGCCAAGACGCTTGTGTTGGTCCAGAGTGGTAGAGCAAGTGGACATCAGGGAAACCCAATGCGCCTGGAATCCTTTTCATGACAACGTCACAAATCTAGCCGCCAGTGGCGGCTTGTCATTTCGGCGTCTTTCCGTCCACCATGTCCGGCTGAAGGCTGCGTCTGGCACCGCTTTCCTCCGCCCCTTTAGTCTTGCAGATGCACAATGTGATCAAACGTTTATGGGCTGTAGAAATTAAGTGGGGTTTTAGCAACGAGGAAAAGTCTCCAAGAATGAAGACGATTTCGATCGAGGGATGGTATGGAAATCAACGTATTGCAACTTGAATGCACCTCAATTACGGGCAATATTAATATGCAGATTGTATTGATATATTGATGTATTGATGTCTGTTAGATTTCAAGTCCTACGATCTGATATTCTGACAACCTCGGTAGCTGTGACCGTGTTCATCTTCACATAAATGACCTTTCGAGATTGCTGATCGTGCAATCACGGAAGGATCATCGTGCTGTTGATGTTATCAGAGCACTCGCCGAAATCATTTTGACTATTTCCAAAGGATATCAGGTTAGCTAGATACCTAGTAGCTCCTGCATAATCATATTATTCACGGCCAATTTTGGTCTGAATGCATGAGGTTTACTCCCAAGGCAGGGGGTGAACTTACCAGCCGCTTCCACAATGTTCCTCAAGAACGCCACAGATTCCACGAGAACTGCAACACGTCCCAAAAACAATATCGCAAGTATAGCCGAACGCTCCACCACAAGTCCCATCAGGTGTTGTGCCAGTGATCCATGGTAGAGGCGTCGACACTGGAGGCGGAGTAACAGCCTCGATGGCGCAGTTGCCAGACTGGCACACGCCGGTGCTGCAGAAGTCTGTCCCATTTCCACAGAACCCGTCATTGCTGCAACATTCTCCCCATTTGCCGGTGCACTTGAGGTCGCCATTATTGGTCCCGCACTTGCCGTCTGTTGAATACCCAAGTTCGTCACACGTCCCAAAGCTGTTATGGCATTTTCCAGGCCGGCAATCTTCACTGGAACTTGAGTTAGATTGCAAACCTAATAGGGATGGAGTCTTCTACCTAGTATCACCACATTTCCAGGTCTCTGAGTTGCAGCAGGGAGTGTCGGTGAAGTGGCATGTGGTATTATCGTGGGAGCTCCCGCAGAAGCCGTCCTCGGTAACCAGTGGCATAACGTCTGCAGAACAATAACGTCAGATTTCAGGAGTGTCAAAACGTTGGTATAGAGAGCTTACATCCTCTGACGCAATAGGTGGTGTTTGGTTTGATTGTTTCACAATCACGATCAAGGTCTGGATTCAATAAAAAGAATTTCTCGACCGAAATTGAATATTGCAAAGAAAGTTCCGTGCAAGTGTAGTAGTTGACAGTTGAGCTGGTCGTTGCGTCGTAGCGGCAGACAATATCCCCGGCCGCTTCGACGTCACGCTTCCAAGTCCAAGGCTGGCACTCGTCAGCGGCCAAAGACAACTTGCTTGTCATCAAGGCTACGAAGAAGAACGTTGAGCGCATCATTGTACTTGGAAAGAAAGATTCCAGTGCCGCAAAAGATGGGAGACTGAGATGTGGATGAAAGGACGTTGATCGTGACAAGTAGTCCGAGACACTTGCCGAGTGGGATGCTCGTCTTCTGGACTTTTCCCATGAGATTCCCTGAAAAGCACCAAAGTCTTCGCACGGCTACGCTTGTCTGTTCACATGCAGGGGTCAAGTGCAGGAGGTGGTGCTCAATACTCTACAAAAAGATTCACAGAACCAACAAGGCTTGGCAACAGGGACGAGACCAGGGGCCCAGCCAAGCACATGATCCCAGAATATATGGCGCGGCACAGCAGCAACTACCTCGGAGATTGCAATTAGGTAAAATCTTCAGATATTTCACTCAAGAAGTCAGCTGATGGATATGGCGCGAGGTTTTTCTGAATCAGGCAACGCATTGCACATCGCGCTAAGCGCCATTCTTGTCTTCGCCGCAAAATGTCACCTCCCTCTTCCGGATATTGGTCTTGCCAAGACATGCATAGCCAAATTCTAATTTCACAAATTACATGCTTGCAGAGGATGGCGTAAGAACGGTTATTCAGGCAAATCTCTGCCCACGCCAGGGTCGTAGATATGTTGGTGCTCTTGGTGCTCTTGAGCCGAAAGCCCGCGGGTAGTAGTGAACGGCCGCAGGGCCTTACGATATTTGTTCAGTAGTTAACAGAGACACGTCGGAGACGTCAAATACGAACCCATTTCTTCTTTCTTTTGTCCCTTTGATTCTTTCTTCATCTTGCCAGCTTCGCTCTCAGACTTGTAAACGCATCAATGGTGGCGGCTCTCAATTTGCCAATACTGGCCGAGGGTCGGCGTAGATCAAATCCGTCATCTCTATTTCGCTTCGTTGTCTCGTTTTTCATCCTCAGTTGGTTTTTTCAGGGAGTTTTATCTCAGTATAATCAGCATTGGGGCTGGCAGACAGTCAACGGGGAGCAAGTACCTACGTGGACCCCGCAACCCGGGACCATCCCACCAAGACCTATCTTTATTCCAACCGGAGAAACACTATTCCTGGAGTACAACTGCTACTACATGCCTTCGATTTGCCAAAACGCGAGGACCTATCTCATAAGCGCCACTGGAAGCGCCAGGCGGTGGCGTACCGCATTCGCGTACGACTTTAATGTTGGTCGTGGCCATGATCGCAGAGGCACGGTCTGCAACGGCACATGGTCCAACAGTCACGCGTGTCCAGAGAGGGCTGGCCCAGGCAACATCGCTCAACACCTGCCTAGATATAGCGGTGGCGTTTGGCCGGAGGTCGATGTGTTGCCAGCAGCACCCAACCTCCAGCTGTACACCATCCAGGGCTACACAGACGCGAACGGACAGCACCACGATTCGAATTTGGCGTATACTTGCGACGAATGGCCGGCGGCACCATGGGTCGAGGGCGGCTCTGGCCTGCCTAGATACGGCGGCACGCAAGCCTACACACGCTGTGCTCCTCAGAAGACTTGTGCTGGTTTGAAGTCGGAACAAGACTGGCAAGGATCGAGCCACAACAAATTGCGAGGGCGTCTTAAAAGCCGAATCAGGAGAAAGCATTCTTCAACATTCGTCCCGAATGATGACGCTGGTCTCTTCTTCTTTCGGATGGTGAACACGGCGAACGGTGTGGCGGCGAGAATGGTGCATGTTGACGACAATGGAGCGCAGACCGAGAACACACAGCCGGCAACACGGAACTCAATAAGTTCCATTGTAGATTACATGGACTGGGCTGACTCGGTTGATCTAAGTCGTCTTTCTTCGCGTTATGTCGCAAACGAAGAGATTATTAGTATCCATGGCGAATGAGGATTACAAGATAGTTGGACCACGCAGTGCTTTACGTGAACGAGGTAGAACGCAGCGTTGGTATTGCAACAGCTGCCTGATAAATATATCGTCACTTGTTTACATGCCTCATTTTCTGAAAAAAGGAAATCTTGCATGCACTCATTCATGTCATTACATTCGTTCAAAAAGACTGAATGCACAGAAGGCCGCCTAATAGGGCAAGCTGGAACCCAGGTCTGTAGGGGCCTCGAACAGGGATACCCATGTTATATTGGGCCACTGCCAGAATCGGACACTGGTGCATGTAGCCAAGTAAACATTGCATTAAAGAAGAGCCCTCCCTCAACTCTCACCTCGTACAGCTGAAATGTACATTTCCTTTTTTACTAGCACAGTCCATCTCTCCCGTATGACCTCATTTCTACATTCTCACAATGCCAGACGCTTCTACCGACCCCACATCGTCGGTCGCGCCGTTGTGCCCCCCGTTGGAAACATTCATCGACCGCCAGAATCCTCAGCCAATTTCTCTCAACCTAGCATTCAACCGGCTCCAGTGGCCTGCTTTTGCTCCGCTCCATGATATCAAAGTTCTTCGGGACCCAGCGAATGCGGAATCTGTGCAGGACCCATACCAAGCCCAGTCTGAAGACGGTACCTCCTCGCTGCATCCTATTGCCAGCGAGTTGTACACCAATCCTCCCGTATCCTCGTTGAAGGCTTCAATCGACATTCTCGACCATTATGGCAGTCGCGATGCATGGGAAGACCTTCACACGGTAGATCGCCCGGAAGATGACACCGAGGTCCCTTGCGAATGCTGCGACCGAATGCCGTATCGACCACCAGAACCACTCATTATCCGCGCAACCTCGAATGCCGGCGTGACCATCGGAAATATCGTCTCGCAGGTGAACAATTACGTTAATGATCTGCGAGAGGATGTCCTCGAGGCCTTGGATGCTGTTGGAGAGTATGCCGGTCAGAGAAGCCCGAATCACTCATTCTGGGTTGACTTCTGCGTCAACAACATCGGTATCGAAGAAGCACGGTCTCCGGAAGAATTGAGAAAGGCTTGGAAAGATCGTGCAGATGTTATGCGGGGCTTTCCTCCGGGGCAGAGGTATCAAGAGATGAAAAACCCTTTAGAGGGATAACCGACTGCGTCCTTTAAACTGTACACCAGTACGCCAAGACAGAGGAAGCACAGTGCTCAGGAAGATAGGACCACAGAAGAAAAGATTACTATTGAACAAGTCAAAGTATCAAGCTGTGCGTATTCAATATGAACGATTGACCTTACCACCCATGAATACATCACTAGCACCGTGGACTTCTGAAACCAATCTTTCTTTTCAGCTAGGTTAAAGAGAATTGAATCTTTCCCTATACAGCCTCAAGTAGACCTAGCCAGCAGTACAGTCAATGCCACAATCATCAAGGTCCAAGCTACGTGATACTGCATATGCGTAGCGTAATTCTCTTGCCCTTCTCCCTTTTCGTTCTCGTCCACTGGCAGCTGGGTAGTGTTTGCCCTCATACAATGAAGCTGAGTTTCTCCAAGACTCCTGTTTCCGAATCCATGACTGATCATGAGAAGTTGAAGAGAATTCGCAGCGGCCAAGTATATATCCGTGGCATTAGCGCCAGGGATCACTCCGCTATGAAGGCCCATGAATCCCTTCCCGCTAGTTATGCCAAAGGTTCTATTGCGTTCAGCTGACGAACTGGCATTTGGCGAGTTGGACGGATCCGGGTTGAGGTTTGCTGTTGCGACGCCACCGCCAAAAGTGCCGTTGAACAGTTTAAAGTCTAGGCGTTTCTCCACGGCGTATCCGATAGTATTATTGCACTCGGGAAGCGTGCCCCACAACTTCTTCGGTTCGTTGCATGTTGTTCCTCTGCTGAAGTTGCTGCCTTCTGTGAGAATGGCCCGTACGCAGGCTTCTCCCAAAATTGGCGTGCAGTCAGTGCTGTTGGTATTTTCATCCGTGTAAAGGTTGGTGACGTTTGCTGGGTACGCCACGATGTCCAATATGGACACGCAAAGCGGTCCTGTTGAGTTGCCCAAGGCCTGTGAGATGTTCCCACCACTGGACCACGCGAAGTCCCAGGTTGTGCTGACGTATGAAGGGTTTTCGACGGGCTGCTCGACCCCAGTCACCGCATCAGTAACGTTGATTCCCGAGGGAAAGGCGAATTCCGTCACATTGACTCCTGTTGACTTTTTCAGTATTATCTTTATATTCAACTCTCATTGCCACTTACTCCAAGTCCAGTAAGGGTCCCTTCCGTAGACCTTGGGGCTTATGAGACCCGAGAATGGGACGAATTTGACGGACCGCATAGCTTTCGGGTTGGTAATGGCTTCCCGGTAGATCTCATCTGACTGGTTGTTGTTGAAGAACGGGTCACTCCCGAATGGCCCCATATCAATTTCCCTCCCAGTCCAAAACTGGTCTGCGGCTGCAGCTGCTTGAACAGCGATGAGAATAAGGGTAGCGTGCGGCTGCATCGTGCGTTTTTGTAACACTTTTAACAAGGCTTCGATAACAAAATTTTAGAATGGATAAACTTTCCAACATGATATTGGTCGAAAGTGCGAACAAAAGTTGATTTCTATAGGAAGAGGTTATGTTCAACTTTTGCTTCATTGGGGAAAGGATTGGGCGATCTTCTCGGTCTCAAATCCGAACTGCATGGTGGACGAGTGCGTTATAAGACTACGTACGCCAACTGTTTTTGTCTCACTCATGGCACAAGTTCTCGGCATCTGAGGCCGCCTAGGCAGGACGAATTAAGGCAATATGCTACAATTTACAACTCTTCTTCGAATGATTGGATATTGAAATTAGGTGGTCAGCTTAGCCACCAAGCCACAGTCGCCCGAGGAAATGCTGCACAATTTGTGATCTTCCCGATTGGCACCCAAAGAACCTTGAAGTGCGCCGTATCGAACGCCAAAGGCACAAGGCGCATTGCTAACGTGCACTGTCTAGTAGCTCAAACAGCAGACAAATCCGTTGGCCAGGTTTTGCCATATTTGCGCCACATCGGAAAATGCATCAATCATCCATCTGAAATTCTCAAGTGAGGTCATTCGCAGATTTAAACTCGACAAAGACTTTGCCGTAATCGCAATGGAAGTTAATAAGTATGCAACTGTCTTCTACCAGACGTCAGAATGCTTACCTTTTCCTCATCTTCTTCCGGTGTAAAGCGTCTGCGACTTTAGTGTAGTATTCGGGGCTTTCAAGGGTCTCATCTATCAGCGCCACTGTCCGTCCAGTAGGCGAAGAAGCTCATATAAATTTAGAAGTACCTGATCACCGTTTAATAGCTAACGTCGGCGCATAATTGTTTTTCTCTTTCATCGATGCTGCTTTGGAGTTCTGAGAACGATGGTCATGACCACCGTACGCTAACCCCGCAGCTAGAGTTGAAGACGGCGGGTGGCAAGGGCCAGGATGCGACGGGCGGCCGTGCGGCGGATACGCGAGTTTGGACGACGTCACAGACTTTCGGACCCCTCCGTCCGAGATCGACTTCATTCGCTACTCTCAGTCTATCAACATCTATGCAGCATGAGATATTGCTGATCGTGAAAGTCATCGAGTGAATGGGATCAAAATAATAAGAAAGCAGCAATCATGGCCATTGACAACCGCTCATCGTCAACGCCTCAAACACTGAAGGTCAGCGATCGAGCGGCCTGGGCCGAGGCGCTCAAGACCGATCGGCCCATCCTCATTCATCTCAACGCCGATACGACATGGCTCATTCAACTCCCATATCCTGACCCCGAATCAGCCCCCGACGGACGGAAGCGCTTCAACGTACTTCTCGACCCTTGGTTGCAGGGTTCTCAGTCCGATGTGGCGTCTTGGTTCTCGACACAATGGCATCTCGTCGAGCCCAGTATCAAGACCATGGCCGAGCTGAACTCATTGCTTGCCAACCTCGAAAACGAACCTGATTTGTCCGATGATGCCGAGAGATCTTACATCGATGCAGTCGCCATCTCCCACGAGTTTACAGACCATTGCCATCAAGCGACACTAGAGGAGCTCCCCAACTCGACACCAGTATTTGCAACCGACAAAGCAGCGGATTTGATCCGATCGTGGAATCATTTCGACTCCGTTACAACAACTCCAGCATTTTCTTCGTCAACCGAGGACTGGAGGGAAACTCTCAGCGTCGCCGGGTTGCCATCTTGGTTGGGCATCGGCCGCGTCGTTACCGCAGGCAATGCACTCTACTACCACTCGGCCATCATGATCGCCTTCGACCTTGGAAAGCCAGAAACAATCCTCTACTCACCCCACGGCATCCAAGCTTCAGACTTGACTTCCGTTCGGGAGTCAGGTTTCTCCACGCTGGCCCTACTTCACGGTCTACACGACGTACGCATCTGGATGACGAAACAGCTGAATCTGGGAGCCTTGAATGGTATCAAGGCCGTCGGAGAAACCGGTGCAAAATATTGGATAGCGACGCATGACGAAGTCAAGACGGGCGGCGGGCTTATTGCTCCTCTTCTCGTGAGGACGCGATATACACTCAAAGAGGCTGTGGAGGCCGAAGAAGAGAATCTGGGAGGCAACGAGCCTGACTATGAGTTTGTAGAGCTGGGCTCTGGGGATGGGTTGTTATTGTTGTAATTATCACAAGGTCGTCCGGCAGATATTCACGCACGCGCCCTCACAAGGCATTCAATTGTCGTTCAAACATTCATCTTAGCCAGCAGATCTGACCTGAGCATGTCTCTGAAATGCAGCCTCCTGCGAAGCTTACAATTTACAACATGCACTTGCCACCGGAGCCTTTTCGATAGACTCGCTGGTGACGCCTTGGCAAAGCAACTCGAGGAGGAAATGCAGGTCCAGGGGTCCGCACAGCTTCGGAAATAAAGGGGCATTTTCAAGGCTTGCCGAATACCTGGCAAACACGTTGGTGCATCCAAACTTGCTGGCCAGTCAGATAAGTAACTAGCAAGACTGTGCAGAGTACGTGGGGATGGGTTCTCTTGGCACCAAAGGCCTGGCGCTACTCGTCAACCGCCCAATCGTTTATCAGAGTCTGCATTCGGAGAAGAAATGCTGTCCATCCATGTCCTTGGCACGAAATTTGCCGTCTCATCTGGGTATTTTGTGACTTATTATCCACCTCCCCTGGACGACCAGGCGTTGGACTGGTTTGGTTGTTTCCCAACCGTTCCAGGACGGGGATCATAAGTACCATGCAGGTCTGTTGGAGCGGCAAAAGATGCCGACTCGCGCAGGCGGCTAGGCATGTCAGCATCATCAACGCGCTCTAGCAGTCGAAATTTCATGATTTTCGTGTGCTCTCATTCGAAATCTCTTCTCAATTTCTCAGCTTCCGCCCCCAGGTAGGAGTGCTGGTGTGAGTGCCGTCTTGGTGTATCGACGTTGGGGGCCGATGTAGACAAGCTTAAATCAGCCTCATTTCCACAAGACTACTGAAAGGACCTCTTCAACACACAAACAAAGATATCTTCTCCGCTTGTGCAACTAAAGGCCTAGTCGCTCCTGAAAGATGTCGGTCAAAGGCTCAGAGCGTCGCTTCAGCGTCGTAAGCACGGTTGTCTAGGCATTCGGCAAAAAGGGGCACTTGTTTGGGAAGCATGATCGAACTTGCAGCAGTGACCCAAACCTTTCTGACTGTCTTAGGTCCAAATGAGATGTCCGAGAGGGGACATCCAAGCGAATCTGCCCAGAAAGTCGGGAATGGTGACCAGGGTTCTCGTCCAACCGTTGGAACTGTTGGAGCCAGCAAACGTCGTGATTTCGGGGGTGGAACCCTGCGAGGTGGGCATCAGGCTTCCTGCCCATTTGATCACGCTCGGGGGATGCGGCACAGCTTTCAAAAGCTGAATCTTGGACCTTCATTGGAACCTTAGCAGACGCGACATTTCCACGTTTCGATCAACATCTGCTAGAAGTTTTCGCCCTCCTCCTCTACCCGACTTTACGGTATTAGCTTGCGGAGACAGCGTGCCCTGTTCTTTCAAACACTGGCCGTAGTAGCAACATACAACGAAGCATGCGGATAGCGATGCGACTTTTCCCTTTGGCCGTCGCTTGCGTATCAGCCACGACGCGCTTGGTCTACGACCCCTACGAACCAGGCTACGGCCCAGACGGACCATGGAACGAGATAACTGTTTACGTCAATCAGCGTCTGGAGTCAACAAATTCCGCAGGACCAGTGGCCGCAGTGCGCATGTGGCCCACGGGAGGCTCGCCAGTTGAGCTACTTTCAAAAGATGTCTCGGGTGTCTACAGTGGAGAAGCATCTCAAACTGCCGTCAAATACGATGGGGGATTCGAGTACAGCCTTTTGAACCCATGGCCCACAGGATATACCGGGAAGAAAATGTGGTTCGACACGGTGAAGTTCCAACTTGAAGCAGATTCCAGCGGCCCGAATTTCATGGACATCAATACCACTATTCAAGAGGTTTCGGAGCTGGAGGAGACGTACACCGATCTTTTGTCTCTCAGCGAATATATGTCGATCCCGGTTGGCATCCTTGGTCTCGGAAAGAAAATCGACTTTGATAGTGAAGCTGAGAGAAAGAAGCTCGGGTTTCCGCTGTGGATCATCGACCAATTTGTTGAGAGCAATACGATCACAGCAAACTCGTGGTTCATGCACCTGGGCGACAACAGGGCCGAGCAAACCTGCTCCTTTTCTCTCGGAGGATACGAAAAGAATCGCGTCCTGGGACAAGTCGGTACCTTCGACTTCGATCCATTGTTCGGCATGCCCAAGGCCTTTCTCATCGACGTCGCGCTTGATGTCGAGTACGGAGGCTCTCCCTTCCTGTCCGATCGAACACTGGGAAGTGTCTGGGACGCAGACAACATCACAGTCAGCGACAAGGAGCTCGTGAAGCAGTACGGCGGTCCTTTGGACTCGCTCATGATTCTACCGGACGCAACATTTCCCTACATCTGCTTGCCACGCCGCGTGTGCGACGCTGCGGCCGAGTACCTCCCCGTCTATTACGACGCCGCCCTGGGCTTGTATGTGTGGAACACCACCGACGAGCTCGACCAAGTCAATCGAATCATCAACGCGCCAGCGTACATGAGCTTCACCTTCTCCGACATGTCCGCTGAAAACGTAACGATCAAAGTACCCTTCACATCTCTGTTCCTCGAGGTCTCGCCGCAGAGAAATGGTTCGGCAGAAGACGCGAGGTACTGGCCCTGTAAGCCTTGGGCAGATCCATACAGCGATGAAGACGACCCCAACCCCGGGGCAGCTATAATCCCCTTCCATTTCGGGAGGGCGTTTCTACAGGCTGCTTTCACTGGATACAATTATGACAGAAAACGGTTTTACATGGGACAGGCGCCTGGGCCAGACGCCGGGCAGAGAGTGCTTGTGGACGACGATGCCGACACCATCAGCTCGAACCCCGCCGATTCTTTTGCAGCCTCATGGCAGCGGCTATGGACGGCAATCGAGTCGAATAACAGCACAAACACGACTTCGGATGACCAGGAGGCTAACAGTAGCAAAAGCGGTGGGGATGGGATGACGGCGGGGCGGACAGCTGGGATCGTCGCCGGGGCCGTTGCCGGGATCTGCGGCGCAATCGGCGCAGGGTGGTGGTATTTCAGGCGCCGTCGCCGACAAGAAAATGGACGGAACGCCGTTACGCATTCCGGATCCGGAGACGAGTATCATGCGATCGGGGGCAAACCGGAGCTGGATGGAGAGGGCATCCCAATAGCGGAGCTACATCCCGAGACAGCGAAGCGAGAGTCACAAGCGCTGGCGGAGCTGCACTCACCATCACGTCGGAATGAGCTTGAGATACAGAGCATGGTGTACGAGATGCCCGCCGGAGATGTCTCGCCGAACCCTACAGAGCACCCAGCTAGTCATGAGAAAACGGATCAGTCACCTCAGAAGCCATGAGAGACATAGAATGAGCGCCAAAAAGACAATGCCAAACTTTTATTTTTCATCATAACCCTATGCGCCCCGGATATCCAGCTTAGTTGAAAACAACGGTCTTGGTCTTGTTAAGGAACACGCGGCCCTCGGCAGTCCACTTGACAGCGGCCGCCAAAACCTGGCTCTCAATGTTGGAGCCCTCCTCGACGAGGTCCTTCGGGCTCATGCCGTGGTCAACCCTGGCGATGCGCTGCTCGATAATCGGACCCTCGTCCAGGTCGGCGGTGACGAAGTGGGCCGTGGCGCCGATGATCTTGACACCGCGGTCGTAGGCCTGGTGGTACGGCTTCGCGCCCTTGAAGGACGGCAGGAACGAGTGGTGGATGTTGATGATCTTGCCGGACATGGCCTCGCACAGCTTGGGCGAGAGGACCTGCATGTAGCGCGCGAGGACGATCAGCTCAATGTCGTTGTCCTTGACGAGCTTGAGGATGGCCTCCTCCTGCGCGGCCTTGGTGTCCTTGGTGACGGGCAGGTGGTGGAAGTCGATGCCGTAGTTGCCGGCGAGGGTCTGGTAGTCCGGGTGGTTGGAGACGATGAGGGGCACGTCGATGGGCAGCTGGCCGGACTTTGCGCGGAAGAGCAGGTCGTTGAGGCAGTGGCCGATCTTGGAGACCATGATGAGGGTGCGCAGCTTGCGGGCGACGGGGCGGATGCGGTACCAGTCCAGCTGCAGCTCGGCGGCGAGGGCGTCGAACGGGGCCGTGAGGTGCTCCGTCGACTCCGTCTCGGTCGGGCCAAAGTGCACGCGCATGAAGAACTTCTCCGAGACGGGGTCGGAGAACTGCTGGAGGTCCAGGATGTTGAGCTTCTGCGCCGCGAACACCCCGGTCACGGCGTGCACGATGCCGGACTTGTCCGGGCAGGACAGCGTGAAGATGTGGTCGTGCTTGGCGGAGGCCATGTTGAATGATGGTCGGGAGGGGGTTGAAGAGGTGTTTGTGGTTGGATTAGGTTGGGAGGTGAGAGGGAAGTTCCTGTGATCGCAATGCAAAATCTCAGCCGCCTCCAATGAGTTTTCTCTCCTGAAAGAATGAGTCAAACACTAAAAACGGCCGCGGGGCACCAGTTCCGTTCTGAGAGCCCCTCCCGAGCTCGGGGATGATTCGGAGACCCGCAAATAAGCCCATCTAGCTGCTACTGAAATGTGATGAGTGAAGGGAAGTGGGAGGCTTCATTTTGGTGAGCCTCAAGTGAGTGAGTCTCAAGAGAAAGCATCGAGACATGAATGCGATTGAGTCAATGGGAAGAAAATCGACGAGATGTGTGTACCTGCATGTCTCACTGGGTTCAGGTGTGGTGACATCACCCCTCCTTCAGTGACGATCTCAGGGTGCCCCTCACTGTCTTATCGAGGGGCTGACCGTTAATGAGCTGGATGAAGGCTGCATTGGCCGTACAGGACCAGAGACTCGGTTTTGAAGGTGGCGTTTTCCTTTTACTCATTCAATATTTCATGTAAACGGCTTTTTCAATTGCAATTGTCGTTACAGGCTCAAACTTCACTGTGAACATGGTCAATGGCCAAGTTGGAGGCCGAGTCAGTCACAATGTGTGCATAAAATCAATAGCACATTTATGCAGTCTTCACAACTTTGACATTCATGGCGACGGACTGCGAATTATCAGGCTGGCGATGGCAGTACTCTAATGTGAACGATCTTTAGGTTTCATTCGACTGTCCATACGAAGTACATTTTTGCTTTCCGAAAGAAAGAATTGGTTTTGTGGGTAGATAGGATAATGCCCAAGAGGGAGCTTTCTCCATTTAGGATTGAGTATTTGAGGGGCTGGATCTAAGGGTCGAAAAGGTTCGCAATATTGATTATCTCGAGTTTAACCCTTTTTTCGCCCTCTGTATATCTTTAGAGAAAAAACGGGCCAAAAGGGTTGACAATTCAATAAAACCACGGTCATGGGACACACGCGCTGTCCTTTCGTCGTCCTTCGTCGTCGTCCCTCATTATCGTCCCTCGTTATCGTCAAGCTCCAATATCTGAGATTCAGTAATATCAGACTAGTACCTTCGTTCCACCACCATAGCAGCCCAAATGTGGCCCAAGGCTCTCGACTACAAGGCCCACATCCTCAAGGCCTTCATCTTGGTCGAGGATCTCGTGGGCTGGCACCCCGTCGGCCCCGATGGCGTCGCAACACCAGACCTGTTCCCGTCCATCTGCCCGATCGAGGCTCCCGGGCTCGCCATCAACCACACACCGCAGCAGGTCGTCTGGTCGCACAAGCCGGTCTGCAAAGGCTACGTCGCCGACCCGGCCTCCAAGTACTGCGTCTACACCGACACGCAGTACGGCCCAAACGGCATCAGCATCATCGCCAAGCAGCGCGTCATGGACGCCAGCATCCTCGAGTGCGTCGCCAACAACCGCACCATCCTCCCCAAGAACACCCAAACACACTTCTCCCGATCGACCACCACCCAGCCGTACGAGGTCGTCGACGTCGAGGGCAAGGGCAAGGGCCTCGTCGCGACCCGCCCCATCGCCGCGCACGAGGTCATCCTGACCGACGAGGCCACCCTCATCATGGACAGGAACATCCAGCGCTGGATGACGCAGCCCGACGGCTACACGCTGCTCAACGCCAGCATGGCGCAGCTCCCGTCCCCCGCCGTCATCGCCGACCTCCACCGCCTGCCGAACGCCAGGGGCAACCTCGTCTTCGACACCCTCAACGCCAACAGCCTCACCATCAAGCTGCGCATGCCCAACATGGCCGTCCTCCCGCGCATCGCGCGCATCAACCACCACTGCCGCCCCAACGCGTACATGCGCCTGCCCACCGACGGGCTGTCCGGCACCGTCGTCGCGGGCGAGCAGGGCATCGCGCAGGGCGAGGAGATCACCATCAGCTACTTGCCGGTCGAGTACGCGAGACAGCGCCGCCAGCGGAACCTGGAGAAGGATTGGGGGTTCGAGTGCGGGTGTAAGCTGTGCACCGCGCCGGAGGAGGAGGTGGCGGCCTCGGATGCGAACAGGAAGAGGCTGCACGAGCTGGAGACGAAGTCGCAGTATGCTTCGTACGATAACAAGACGGAGGAGGCGATTCAGCTTACCGAGGAGAGCTTGGAGGTGCTCCGCGAGGAGGACTTGATGATTACGGCGAAGTGGCGGTATATGTGGCTGTCGATGTTGTACGAGAAGCTGGGCCGGGAGGATGAGAAGGAAAAGTATGAGAAGATGGCGGATGAGTGGAAGGAGAAGTGGCTGGGTGATGATGTCGATTGGGAGATCCGAGCATGAAGATGTCGCATCGTCCAGGATTTCGTCGGGATGTGTAGTAATTGGTCATTATTTGATTGTGTACCAGGGCTTCTTTCGTACCCGATAATATCTACAGTGAATTAATCTACTTGTTCAACCGGGGAGCCCTCTCCGGCTCTCTCCAGTAAAGACACGCCTCCCTGCGAATAACATCCTCCTCGACCCTCGTGCCGTTGTTCGGCTCAACAACAAGCTGCAGCGCCGGCTCCGACTCCAGACCATACCCGGTGGGCTTGTAGCTGGGCCACTCCGGACTACCAGGGTACCTGTGCGTGTTCGGGTCGCCCGACAGCACGAAGCTGGACAGGTAGCCGTGGTAGACGTGGCTGATCTCGGGGTACTGCACGACGGGCTCGTCCCAGGTGTACTTCGTATCCGCCGTGTGCGGGATGCCGCGCCACGCAGGCCACGAGTTGTTCGTGTTGAAGCGCAGCTTCCAGGTCGGCACGTCGGCGAGCGACGCGCGGTATGCCGTCTCCTGGCCGGGGCAGATGTACGCGTAGTCGCTCCACGCGGCCGAGAGGCGGTTGTACTGCGTGCTGTTGGGCGAGTTGGCGAAGGGCGAGTCCGGGTGGGTGGCCGGGTCCGGGTAGAGCTCCTGCAGCAGCGCGAGGTCGGTCTCGTTGAGGGCCGGGGACGTGTTGTGCATGTAGTCGACGAACTCCTCGTTCGTCTCCTTGTCGCCGGCCATGTAGTACTTTGCCTCGTCGTTGACGTTGGAGGTGATGGTCGGGACGTGGAAGAAGGTGCCGTCGTAGCCGGACTGCGAGCCGAACTTCTCGAGGAGGGGCCCGCCCTGCGTCGGCTGGAAGGGCCAGGTGAGCGCCGGGTCGTAGTCGTTGTAGAGCTGCGTGCTGATGTTGCGGATGGCGTCGATGTCGGCGGCGCGCAGGCAGGACAGGGCGGCGGCGTTGTCGGCGCCGTCCGTCGGGCAGCCGAGGTAGGCCATGTAGGTCTCGAACTGCTTGACGTAGAGGGGGTAGGTGGCGTTGGGGAACGCGCGGGCGGTGACGGAGCCGGACTGGTGGATGGCGCGGGCGAAGAGCGGCTTGCCGGCGTCGGCGTCGTAGTTGTGGAAGTAGTGGATGCCGACGGAGTGCCCTCCGGCGGAGCGGCCGCCGATGGTGACGGCCTCGGGGTCGCCGCCGAAGGCAGAGATGTGCTTCTGCACGAACTGCAGGAAGAGGCGCTGGTCGAGCACGCCGAGGTTCAGCAGGCCCTCCTCCTCGAAGAGAGCCGACGGCAGGAAGCCGAGAGAGTTGAGGCGGTAGTGGAAGTTGACGACGGTGATGGGCTCCTTGGAGGAGGCGGCGAAGGCGGCGCCGTCGAAGGACTTGTAGCTGCCGGCCACGAAGGCGCCGCCGTGGATCCAGACGAGGACGGGGGTCTTCTGGTCCAACGGGACACCGCGTGTGCGGAAGACGTTGAAGTTGAGGCAGGCCTCGTCTTGGGTGCTCACGTCGGTGGAGGTCGGGTCCTGGACGCACGTCTTGCCGAAGGCGGTGGCCTGCTTGGTGCCGTTGAAGGCGGCGGGCCAGGAGACGGGCTTGAAGCGGCCCTCGGGCCCGGCGGGCTGCGTCGCGTAGTCCATGCCGAGCCAGGCGTCGACGGGCGCGGGGAGCGCGCGGCCGCTGAAGGTCGAGTTCACGACGGTGCCGGCGAAGGTGCCGTAGTCCTTGAGGGTGACCGGGTTGTAGGCGGCGGCGGCGGCCGGGGACAGGACGACCTGCGAAGCCGCGAGGAGCGACGAGGAGAACTTCATGATGACTGACAGCGTCGACCCCTCGTCTCCGTGATGTCTCGGTTGTACTTCTTCACCGTGGATGAAGGAGGTGAAGAGGGAGGAACATAGCAGCACCGATGCGCAGCAACGGATGCCGTCGATCTTTAAGAGCATTTTTTCGGTCTTTGGTTTCCTCTTCCGCGTTGCGCCGCTTCGTGTTTCCCCTCTCGTTGTCAACAATTTCCCGACGACCCGCTCACAAGACGACCCCGTTCGTCGCTGGGATGGTCTTGATGGAGGCAACGTTGAAGGTGTAACCCATTGACCACTGACGTTGGAGAATTGAGAAGAGTTGGAGAAGCCCGGATCCCTGACTCAAGCGTCAAGGCACACTCGGGCAGCGGAGAGCTCGCTGCGAGCACGCTAGATTCGCAGAGATCGATGTCATTGCTTAAGCGAAGAGGGGTCCCTCTCCGATATCGTCGGCGTTCACTTTTGGAGCCCGGGGGTGCCAAGATCCAAGATGGTGATTGTGGATGACTTGACGCTGCGCAGCCAGTGAGGTGAGCGGTGTTGATAAGAAGCAGCGCAAATGACTAAATCTCCAAACACCATGCTTCAACTGCTCACCGAGAGAGAAAAAGAGAGCCCCGCAAAGAGAGGCCTTTTTGGGGATCGGCAAGGGTAGCATGTACCCCAACCTCCCCTTTTGCCAGCCGGTCGGCTCTTTTTTTCAGGAACGTCGTGGATTTTGGCATTAACGAGTGGAGTTTGGGGGAGGCAGTGCGATGGATGATTGACAAGGAGAACAGGGTCGAATAAGGTGTGATAAACACGCTTTGATAGCGAGCGCCAACATCCGTCATCCGAGGTCGTCTTCCGCGATCCGATATCTATCCTCTATCTTCTTTTTGCTTTTGTCTTTCATGTTCATTCGTGATATCGTCATTGATGTCCTCCCGTCCGCCACGTCTTGCGGAGTAACCCGAACATTTCTGGACAGCCCGACGGCGCAGATCGGGTTCATCCCATCCCCGAAGACCGTGCACCAAGTGATTGATTCCCAAAGTGTTCGCTTCTGGTGATGATGAGAGCAGGGTATGCCTCATACTCGCCTCAACCAGCCATCTCCTCGTCCTCATCGTCATCTCCAAGTCCCGCCTCCAGGAACGATGCGCGGTTCTGCTCGACGGCCTGCACGAATTCCTCCTTGCGGAACGCATCGGGCCACCCGAATTCACGGTACAAGCCCTTGACAAGCTGAAGCAGTGTATTAGTGTAATGTTTTCGCGAGATCATGTTTTCGGTGCTCAATTGCAAAACTCACCTGTCCCTCCTCGGTGTGCTCCTCCACAACCCGCGCATCCCACTTGCCCGACCGCGGCGCCGGGACGACGTCCAAGTTGCCCACCTGCGCGTAGACGTTATCAAAGTACGTCTCAATCGGGACGGCCTCGACAGCCTTCCACGGCTCTCCCTCTGGCGCATCCTCATCGCCCTCGAACTCGGTGCCGTAGGGATAGATGCATCCTGCGTAATTGTCAGTAACTCACTGGGTTCTCTTCTTGCACACCAGACGTAGACCCTCAGAATAAAAAGGAAATCCGTCAGAATGAACATGTAAAAAGACAGAAAACAAAAAAAATGAAACCAACCCTCATCCGTATCAACCAGCCACCAAATCCCCTCGTCCGCATGCGTCAACGAGACCATGCCCGCCGGCACGGGCCCGTCAAACGGCGCGAACCCCAGATCCAGCATCGCCGTCGTCGCAAAGTCCTCCCCGCTCGCCGAGCCGAACCAGCGCCCGTCCCGCAGGTACCGCAGCGGGAACGTCTCCGTGTACACCTCGACGGGGTCCGCCGTCTCGTTCTCGCGCAGGTACGGCATGTGCCGCAGCAGGTCGATCGCCGTCTCCGAGCGGCCCATCGCCCGCAGCGCGTCGACGCGCAGCTCGGCGTCGCTCCAGCCGGTCCCCGAGGGCGGCAGCTGCACCACCGAGGCGTCCATGTAGCCCATCCGCACGAGCAGCTCGTAGTGCCGCGTGAGGCAGTTCACGACGGTGTCGCGGTTGTAGCCTGACATTTTTCCTTCTTTTTTTTCCTTTTATGAAAGATGAAAAAAAAAAAAAATATGTCCAGGGAGTTTGTGGCTGAGGGGTGGGAATGCTGTATGGGGATCTTGTTGGTGAGGTGAAGATTTTTGAGTGAGCGGTCCCTCTCCCCTCGCCCCGGTGTGGGGCGCGTCGTGGAGGCGGGTTACTGGTTCCTGAATCGACTGCAACAAGGACGATGAAGAAGACATCATCAACTGTGATATCGCGGTTTCCGGTGTGTATTTAAACTTTGTGATATGTCGGGATGATCAGAAATCACACCGGTTTCTTTAACCATGCCAATTGAGTTCTTTTCATCAATGCAAGCGTCGTAAATAATATTCTTAGTCATTTGTTTCACTTGACAATGCTAAACATTACGTTTGGGCAATATCTTCACCTTTCTCGACCAATGTGGTAGAAAACTACGCAACTTCTAAAAAACATCGTACGTTGTCTTTTGGGGTCATTTATGCGACTGGAATCTCGTTTGGAAATTCTGAAATCGCTGGGGAGCTGAGGGGTGGATGTAAACGATACGTGCTTACTTCTCGTCATCAAGCACCAGCAGGTTCCTGTACACAGCATTAGAAGATAGCGAGTTTCATAATGAAGAGGAACTTCCCATGAGACATTCCATCCGTGGCGTCCTCCTAAGCTCTTACACATCCCTCGACTGCCCAAATTGTCCGGCGCAACATCTGCAGAACACCATCCGTCCGGGCCATATTCGAACGTGCTCTTCTTGAACAACTTGGCGGCAAGAGCCTTTGCATAGCCTCTCTTACGATAAGGTTCCTACGAAATATTAGCAATGTATCCTGCTAGGTTATTAAGAAATGAATTACTTCGCAGTGAAGACTCGACAGAGAAGCATCAGTCCCTGAGCCAAAGTTCAGTATCAGTCACCCCCAACATACATGTCAATCTTTCAACCTACCCAAGAACGACCACGCAATAGGCGTCCCATCCTCCAACTTCAGCACCAAACTCGGAAACGTCAACAGTGTCTTCCTATAAAAAAGGTCAGCACACTGTCTCTCTCACCTCCCTCGCCTCTCTCCTAAGAAACTTACACCTGCCGCGGAATACTCGTCCTCGAAATAACAACCTCACAATCCCTCTCCCCCGCCCTCTCCCACCTCGCCCCCGGCGGCAACTCAACCTCCACCTCCCGCACATCCTCCACCCGGAACAGCCACTTCTCATACTCATACTCCTGCCGCGCCTCGATCCCCACCCCGCGGCGCACCATCGCCTCCTTCACCGCCGTCGCCAGCGTGCCCACCAGACACCGCCCCGGGTACCCCCTGTGCTGCGGCTGCTCGCGCGCCACGGCCTTCACGGCATCGACCACTGCGCCGACCTGCGCTTCGCACACCTCGCGGTCCGCCGCGGGAATGGAGGACGGGGGCGAGTCTTCGAGGGTGGAGTACATGAAGAGCGAGGTCTCGATGCCGCTCCAGAAGTCGAGGTACGCGGCTGCAAAGTTGCGCGGGGAGTCGGATACCGGGGCGTCTGCAGCGAGGATGATGCGCGCCGTGGGCCGTTGGCCGCTGGGGAAGCGTGTGAACTGCAGACGCCGGAGGATGGGAAGCGAGTTTGGCAGGTGGGATTCGAGGAGGGGGATGAGGCCGTCCGGGACGGAGGTGTGTATCGCAGCCATCTCTGATATTCCGAGGTCCAGTGAAAGGGATTGTGAAAGGTTTGATGTTTTCGTGAAGCTGGCTGCCGAGGGAATTGCGTGCTGAGGTTGATATGCGTCACGTAGCGGGTGGTGGTTATCGGCGTTAGGGAATATCCGCTTGGTGTGCTATCACATCAGATGATTGGTGTTGCTCGATGAGGAAGTTGCCAATGGAGACTTGAGAGTGACTCACCCATCACCCTCATCGCGAGTGTCTCTTAGGCCGAAGATTGATGGGATGAGGCAACTTAGACATTGCTATTTTAATGTTCATTGATGTCTTATTTGAGAATTGCAATGATCGGTAATATTTAACACGGTTATTTACAGCCACGTTAAAATCGTATGTGAGAACATCAGCATGGTCATCAACAACCCGAGCCTCAAACCAAAACATGAAACTGAGCATTATATGATGCAGATATTAGAATTATGCATTGTCGAAATACAAACAGACACTTAATCTTGGCTTCATATTTGAATGCGTGATGATCTTGGCATCATGTGTGGCCGAGATCCAGGTCGGCCAATTACTCGGTATTTCATAGAGCTTCAAAGCCATCATGGAGATGGACATTTCATTTGTGTAGTAGATACTTGCTTTTTAATGATTCTCTGCATCATTTTGCTCATCCAGAACAACGTGCCAACGATATTTGCCCTCACCCGTACACCAAGCCCGCCCGCGCCCCCAAAAAGCTGTGCTCCTGCACCACGAAAACTCAATTCCCTCAACTCCGATGCCAACCGCCGGTGACAGCTTGATAACGATCTACTCTCCCGCCCACGGAGATGCACGGTAGCGGGGTGCGCCCTTTTGACGTTGGACGTTCAAAGTAGGCTAAGCCCCGATGGACCGTGTGGGGGGCTGCCGCCAAATGTCTCGGTCCAAAAAATCTCCTCCCAACCCCATTCCGGATCTGCACCGGGTGGCCGCTCAACAAGAAAAAATTTCCCCCATGTCGCGATGGCGGTCGGTGAGCCCCTGTGCTGTGAGGTAGTGACTCACCGGCTCACCTCGCGCTTCCCCAACTCCCAGAACCCCGCACCAGTAACCCAAGCACGCAAGTCGCGATCGCAACTTACGCGTCGGGGAGGTGGTAGATCTTCTGGATGTCGTGGAGCATGGACTCGTGGTCAATCTTCAGGTCTTTGAGCAGACCGTCGTTGAAGCCAAAGACCCAGCCGTGGACGATGGGGAACTTGTTCTTGGCGTAGGACTGCTGGATGGCAGCAGTCTTGATGACGTTGCGGCACTGCTCGATGACGTTGAGCTCGACCAGGCGGTCGTAGCGGGCCTCCTCGTCCTTGATGGCGTCCAGCTCGGCCTCGTGGAAGCGGTAGACGTCGCGGATGTTCCTAAGCCAGGGGTTGAGGAGGCCGAGATCCTTGGGGGTCATGGCAGCCTTGACGCCGCCGCAGCCGTAGTGGCCGCAGACGACAATGTGCTTGACCTGCAGGTGGCGGACGGCGTAGTTGATGACGCTCATGACGTTGAGGTCGATGTTGTTGACGAGGTTGGCGATGTTGCGGTGGACGAAGGCCTCACCGGGGCCGAGGCCGGTGATCTGCTCGGCGGGGATGCGCGAGTCGCTGCATCCGATCCAGAGGTACTCGGGGGTCTGGCCGGCGGAGAGGGTGACGAAGAAGTTGGGATCTTCCTTCTTCTTCTGCTCGGCCCAGGCCTTGTTGTGCTCAAAGACGCGGTCGTGCGTCTGCTTGAGGTACTTTTCAATGTCGTTTTCGGCCATCTTGTCGAAGTCGGGCTGTTCAGGGATGGGCTTGGTGACCTTGGAGAAGCTGGCGTGCTGCTGCTGGAGGTGGTGAGGTCTGAGGGCGGCGATGTTGGGGAAGAGTCTTGGGGGAAGAGGACGGCCGAGTCGCGCAGAGGATAGAAGAGAGCGCGGGACGGGGCTGGATTTAAACATTAGAGGAAAGGGAAGAGGCAGCAGCAAGGGGGGAGGAGGGAGGAAATAAGAAGGGAGAGGAAAGGGAAGAAGGATGACGGGAAGACGGAGGAAGCGGAGGTGATTCGGGAGGAGGAGCTACAGGCGAGGCGGCTGCAGGTCCGGAGGTTTGGCGCGATTGGCTGCTGGATCTGGATCTGACCGTAGAGGAGGAGGAGCCAAAGAAGCCAAGAGTGAAGAAATGTCGCAGCAAGCACGCCTTTCCTTTCCAACTTCTTCTTGGCTGCTGCTGCGGCTGCTTCGTCTTCGGAAGATTTGTTGGGAAGGTCCGACGATCGCGCTAGAGACGTCACTGCGCAGAACGGTGCCAAGACGGTGCGTAAACGGTGCGGCGCTCCTTTTTTGTTCTGTCGATAGTCCGGCGCTCCGGCGGGGGAGAGGGGAGGTTGGGCGATCAGGTACGGAGTGTTGAATTGACTTGGGGGCGAAATGATGAGGTTGGGACAGTGCAGATTCGCAGTCAGTGTCACTAACTAAATTATCGCGGGAAGGTTTCGAGGGAAGATGATGGACCTAAAAACGGAGACTAGGTGCGGCAAACGGGAGCTTGGCGAAACAGACGAACAAAGCTTCATCTGTTTGAAGAAATCTGGGCGGCTAATTATACAGATCGCATATAATATCGCGCTCACAAAACAAGAACGATCGATCTGGAATGGATCTCAGAAAAGCAGCAAGGTACAGGCATGAGTCAACAACGGCTTAAAAGCGCTCACAGCCCAAACGGCCCAGCAGGACAGCGATGAACCCCGCCGGTACCCGTCTGCAACTCTGGAAAGCCCACGAAGCCATGGAAAAAAGCCATAAAAGTTTCAATAGCGCCGCCGGCCCCCCGTTTCAATGTGCGCGGCCAATTTCTTGGCTGACAACTTACGGAAACGCGGCCCTGCGACTTGCATCTCGCTGCCGACGATCTTGGCCAAGACGGCACATACTGGTTTCCAGCCTGGGTTAGGCGTCATCTCACCGACAGATTCCCGAGGGGTGATTTGACATGTGCAGAATTTCATGGATGGATGGATGGCAGGAAAAATGGAGGCACGTTGCACCGGAGCCTTGCTGAATCTGGGGTTTGAGTCAATTCGAAATCCGTTGATTCGTCTCCATGCTCTTCCCTCAACATCCAGCCCTGCCCCCCTGTTTCTTTTTCTTCCAGCACTGTGTCGCGCCTCCGAACCGGTCACCGCGCCGTTGTTGCGCCGTAAAACGCCGGCTCAGGCTCCACATATCCTCGGAGCCCCGGCGTCACTGGACCAAGCACCCCCGGCTTGCTGTCTCGTCTGTCTTGCCCCCCTCTCTTCCGTCCAGTCCCGTCTTGATCCCCACCCTTTGACTCGTAGTGCCTCTCATCTGTACCATGCATCCGCTCACATAAGAGTGTCTCACCAAAGTGCCGAACCTTGCAGCTGATGCTCCTACGTCTCTTGAACTCAACGGGGTTCCCGGGGACGCGAGCTCGACCTTGGGAGAAGAGGTCCCAGCGAGAATCCCGCCATGACCCCCCTCGGCACAGTGCCCCCATTCTCCTTCTCGACAAGTCGCATCGACTTGCAGACGACCTTAGCTTGGACCCCAACGGTCCCCGAATTCCTTTTGTCATTCAACAGAGGCACATCCGCACACCAGTTCAGGCAGTAAGGCCACTCTGCGCTCACTAGTCTCGTGCCTTTTCTTCCGAAGGAAACATGCCAAACTGGATGAAACCGGAGAGGGGAAACCCCTGCGTGTCAGTGAGCGGCCCCCGCGTGTTCTAGCTTTGCTTTTGTTCGGCTGACAGAGCAGAACCATGGACGGTTCGTCTCTTTGGTCAACAAAAAGAAAGCTACTTTTTGCCTCGGAGCCTTTCCAATCTCGATGGAGAGAATCCTTCATTGCTAGCTGCTTGCTAGTAGCTGTCAAAATCGAAATAGCAGCACTAGGCTGTTGGATTGATAGCCATTAGTCTATTCAAGAAACGCGGGGTAAAGAAGACATCTGCAGCCAGGACAACTTGGAACATCATGAATCGCAACCAGCTGCGTCGTCTGGTGGTTCAACGTAGGAGGCAACACGTGAGAGTTTCAAGAAGGCAAGATTAAGGTGTCCCGTGAGCAGCAAGTCACGCAGGTTAAGCCTTCAGTTCGTCGCAATTTTGCATGCCCAGTGCTGATTTCCTGATACTTAACAGCACCCATTTCCTTGTCCCCCCACGTAGAAAGCTCGGGAGTCTCTTTTGTGAACCTCTTTTCGTTTTTCTTCTCTTCGTTTCGTCCCGGTTTGCCACTAGCTGGCAGTAAATACCGTCTCATTATTCATATCTAATCTTTATTTTCTTTCGTCTCTGCTTCGGTCAACCATGGTCACCTGGGGTGCACCATCACGAGGAGGCCTGGCCCTCCTGGCCGCCTCCCTAGCTCTCACCCAAGCGGCCATCTTCCCCCGGCAGAGCAGCGAGGCCCCGCGCGCCTGGGTCACCGTCGAAGCCGATGGCGCCACCAAGACCATCACACCCACCGTCAACGACGGCAAGACCACCTCGGCGTTCCCGGGGAACACCGCCCTCCCGACGGCCGAGGCACAGGGCGGCGGCGCCTTCGTCCTCTGCAACCCCGCCGCCGGCTCAGGGGGCCTCGCGCAGCCGTTCTGTGCGCCGGCCAAGGAAAATCAGGTGGAGGGCGGCAAGACGTACTTTGGTGAGCAACAACAGCTGCAGCTCCAACACCAGCTCCAGCAGCAGCAGCAGCCCTGTCCCCCCATGCATCGACTGCAACTCGTGGGACGGCCGCTAATCGTGTACCAGTCACCTGGGACGCCTCCCTCTTCCCCTCCACCAACACCGTCGTCCAGGTCCAGGGCGACTACGGCGTGACGAGCACGATCAAGGAGCCCGGGCACGGCTTCTCGTCGCTCGAGATCCCCGCGTCGGCGGGCTTCTTCGAGTGGGCCGTGCTGGGCTACGACATGCCCGCCGGCGAGGCGATGGACGTGCAGCTGTTCCTGGCAATCCCGGCGGCCAACGGCAGCATCGTCGCGCGGAATGCGGGGCCCAAGGTGCGCGTCGTCAGCAACAACCGGACCTCGATCAACGACCCGGTGCGCCGCAAGGTCAACGTGCTGGGGATCGTGCTGCCCATCGTGTTCGGCGTGCTGTCGCTCTGCGGGATTGGCTGGTTCGTGTGGTGGTATGGTAGGAGGAAGGGCATGTTCGCGTCGCGCAGCCAGGGGTATGGTATTGGGAAGAGCCGCGGGCAGAGGACGGACGGGTTGAGGCTTGCGGACGGCACTTTCACGTCGGCGAACCGCGGCGGGGTGGAGATGATGCCGCCGCCGAGACCGCCTCCGCCGACCACCGGTAATGCTTTCCGCGATGAGTTGAACAGACAGGAGCGGAATAATGAGGCACGCAGCGATATGATGTGAGGGCTGGGCCAGATGCCTGGGTCACTTGACATGAGTAACGGCTTGTAACAACACGACGCTCGTTAAAAAAGGGAGGTATTGTGTGATTATTGAGATGGTAGACGAAAGGGGCAAGTTCCGGGTAATGGATCTAATTCAAATAGAATATCCAAATCAAAAGCTCAGAGTATGAGTTATGCCGCATATATAGAAGACTTGGTAAAATGGCAGTGACATAGACCATTTGAATGATGATGTTGACTTGAACCAGACTTGAGCCCATGAACTGGTCATCACTAGATACGAGTTGGGCTTCGAGGCAAAGATGTGGTGATGAACCAAGCGAGGTCGATGAGAACATTGAACAGGTAACCTCTAATTAGGTGTTCCAGCCACTGGCTAAAAACAATAAGGATGTAAAATAGGCCAAACTCGAATATGCTTATCCGACATGGCCAACACAAATCTTGAGAAGGATGGGAGCGCTTCATCAACGGTTTTCACTGCTGGAGCTCTGATGGTGGATACCATCCCGAAACGGAAAGGTGGGTGAAAGCAGAGAGCGGGGCCATAAGGACCACCCCATTGGCTGCACTGAACCCAAAAATTAGGCGAGGGAAAAACGCACTGACCAGCACCACAGGGCTTCCAAACCCCAATCGCCGCCGGCAGCGGTCCTTCGGTGTGGTCGCGAACATTTTGGACATCTCGAGGTTTTTTTTCCTTCGACCTCTGTCCCGCTCGAGCATCCCGTGAACTAACCCGACCACCACGTCCAACCAGCCCCAACCAACCGCCAAAATGAGCGCCGCGTTGAACAAGATCGCCCCCAACAGCCCTTCGCGGGCCAACCCCTCCGAGCTCGAGCAGAGCATCGCCCAGGCTCTGTACGACCTCGAGAGCAACACCGCCGACCTCAAGGTCGCCCTCCGCCCTCTGCAGTTCGTCTCTGCCCGCGAGGTGAGAACTACCTGAAGAATCCGCCAGAAAGGACTCGCACAGAAATCTCGAAATCGATAATCCTGTTCCTGCCGCCACGGAATGCCCAGCCAGCCAGCCAATTGACCGACGAGAGAGAGGACCCAATGGATATTTGACTCGCGCACCGTCGTTCCCCAGTTCCACCGATTGAGAGATATCGAGGAGAATATGGAAGGAATCGGAGCGAGAATGTTTCCTGCGACGGTTAAAGATCTCAGGTCTGGTCGAACACTGCGCTGAAATTGCTGCAGCCGTGGCGGCAAAAGATTTGAACGCTGAAAAGACTCATAATCTCAGGAACAGGACGGGAAGCGGTCCAAGGCATTCGTCCTGGAGCTCGCATGCTGACTTGTGATCTTTGGTAATAGATCGAGGTCGGCCACGGCAAGAAGGCTGTCGCCATCTTTGTCCCCGTTCCTTCCCTGCAGGGCTTCCACCGCGTCCAGCAGCGGTAAGTTCCACTTCACCACTCTACTCTCCCCGAACCCGCGATGCTAATACCCCCCAGCCTCACCCGTGAGCTCGAGAAGAAGTTCTCCGACCGCCACGTCCTGATCCTGGCCTCCCGCCGCATCCTCCCCCGCCCCAAGCGCTCCGCCCGCTCCCGCAACACCCAGACCCAGAAGCGCCCCCGCTCCCGCACCCTCACCGCCGTCCACGACGCCATCCTCACCGACCTCGTCTACCCCGTCGAGATCGTCGGCAAGCGCCTCCGCACCAAGGAGGACGGCTCCAAGGTCCTCAAGGTCATCCTCGACGAGAAGGAGCGCGGCGGCGTCGACTACCGCCTCGACACCTACTCCGAGGTCTACCGCAAGCTCACCGGCCGCGGCGTCACCTTCGAGTTCCCCCAGAGCGGTGCCTCTGACTTCTAAGCGACTCGTCCTCGTAAAGATGGCTGGGTTTCTTAGGGGAGTACTCCCTTCAAAAGTGTTTACTTGGGTCGGTCAATGATGGATGGGGCATTTGGCATTTTAAGGTCTGCTGCAATGAAGAGCATGGCAATGACTGGTTGGTCAAAAGGGTCTGGCGTCTAAAGGATGTAGCTTGGCGGATTCACTCAATGACCGCCCCCAAAAATGCATATACCACACACTTGACCGCTCCCTTCCGTACTGTCCCTCTTGTTAGTGACCATGAAGTGACGTAACACTATAGATGTCCTCGGTAGTCGTGCCATGAGCCCATGATGAAGTGCAAAGTCACAGTTGGGGTATCATTCATTCAACACATCTACTCCTGGCTGATGCGTCCAACTCCCAAGACGCACCAGTATGCTAGCTCCCTCTTTTCTCTAGCCTCCTTGTCCTTGCCCTGCGCCGTGCCAACATCTCCCTGGCCTTCAGTTTCCCACTCGAGGCGCACAAACATGGGTATCTCCAACACGTCCTCGTCCCCAAGGAGCGCGTCCTCGGCAGCTTTGCCGCTGGACTCCAGCCTGAGCGACGCCGGCACGACTTCCAGCACGATGCTGACCCAGTTGCGGCCGCGGTCGTAAATCTTGCCGACCTCGGCCTGCTGCAGCGCGCCCTCCTCGCCTCTCCGGCGCTCCTTTTCCGTGTCGTCCTTGAGCGCGTCGTCCCACATGTCCGTGTTGGCGTCAATCTCGAACTGAGGACAGAACACCGTCACGGTGCTCGCGAACCGGCCAGGCGTGCTGGACGGCGTGGCCAGGGACACTTTGACCGTCTCGAAGATGGGGTTCTTGAACGTCAAGAGGTACTGCACCGGCTTCAGCGGGGCGAGCCACAGCTCCTGGGGTATCGGCGGCCTGGCCGTGGATGGAATATTTTGTGACTCCGAGGCGAGCGGCCGGATGGTGATGGTCGGGATATAGCTGCCCGCGACGAGGCGAATGCGGAAGCGGGTGTTGGAGATTTTCGCTTCCGGCTTGCTGATGATGTGCCTGCAGATGGGACATCGCTTCGACCGCTTGGTTCTCAGCAGGTAGGGGATGGGCCTCAGCTCATCTCTGAAGCGCACAGAGTCCTGCTGGTGGGCGTTCTGGGCAATGGTAGCTGTGTCGTCGAGGACGGTCTGGCGAAGCTTTTCGATAGCCGCCGACTCGTCCAGGTCCGTCTCCTTCAGCCCCTCGTCTGTGCTGATTGCCTCACGCATGATCTGCACCTTGCCCCGCGCCTGCTTGTGGCCATAGTTGTTTCCCGTGTACAGACTCATGATACGCGACAGAGATCCGGGAGAGGAGAGCCCAAGGTCCCCGAGAGAAGAAAGCCCGCCTGTAGAAGGGTTCGAGTTTGCAAGCTGGTTCTGGTAAAACGACTTGAGTTGCGCAAACTGCAGCTCCGTGTCCATGTCCTTTGCGTCCAGCGAGTAGTCTGCCCCGCTCTCCTTCTTCCTCTCCTTGTGCTCCTTGGGCGTCAACTTGGGCTTGCCGCCGTTTTGCAGCTTTGCCAGTTGCCCGTGGATGCCATTGGGCCTGTCAAACTTGATGCCAATCTCGGTCGAGCTCCAGTTGCAGTATGAGCAGTTTAGGACGTATGGACCACCCTGCGGGGCAGAGGCGTCAGCGGTGAGGAGACTGCTGGCTTCGGACCGCTCCTCAAGACTCGTAACCGCGAGGGGACCGATGCAGACGGGACATTGGAAACAGCTTCGAGTGCACCTGCGGGGAAACTATCAGCAAGATCGTCCCAAGTGGTGTCGCAGCACTGACGCGCTCACCTGTTGCCCTCGCTTTTTAGGTTACTGCTAGGCACCTCAAACAAGCAGTTGGGGCAGTAGTAGGTGACAATCTCCTCGTTGACACAGCGAGGACACCTGATCTGGTGGCAGTCCTCGCAGTACATCAAGTGCTCCAGGGGAAAGAGGCTGAAGTTGGCGCGCGGGGCGCGGGGGTCGAAGGTGCGCTCATCGTCCTCTGGGCTGCCGGGCGTCGAGGAGCCGTCTTCGCTCGCCCGCGTCTCGGAACAGGGGCACCGGATGTAGGTGTATGGGGTCAAGGGCGCCATTACTGCTCCGACATAGTGCTTGGCCGAGTCGATTCCGGGGGGCTGGAGATGTGGTTCGGGGCCGACTGAGTTGTGCTGGTCGAGAGGCGTTTGAGGTTCTGCACAGAGCTGCTGTCCCGGACGCGAAAGCGATGCCGTCTGATTGATTCAACACGGCGCCGAATCAATCCCACCTCAGGTTTGGTGGACAGCATTTGCCAGGTGTAGCACTGGATGCTGCACCTGGCAAAAGATGAGGACGGGCTTACCTTGATCCCGGGCCCGATCGTTATCTCGTTATCTCGATAAAAAGATAAGACGAGACGATTAGATAAGCGGGGTGAACGGTTCGCAGTGGAGCTCGAACTCTCGTACCCTCCATTTCGGCCGGACGAACGACTTACACGAACTTTCACGGCCTTCCACTGACTACTCATTGACCTGGGATGTCGATGGCCACCTTAGCCCATCATCCATCGCCTGTTGACACGCGCTACCGCTCGAACACTTCGCCCATTCCATTGGAGACGATGGTCGTACGAACGGACACTCGCTTCTCGCGTGGGCGTGGTGTCAAGCCCTCAAGATTACCGACCGTCTCTTGTCACTGCATCGCCGGCTGCTTCGCCAAGCATGCCCCGAATCAGCCGTCACAGGTGTCACCCATCGCCTTTTCATTTGGTCTCCCACGAGAGACTTGGCTCCTTCAGGCGAATCTACAAGTTCGAATCCATCTCGATCAGATCGAAGGTCTCGGTGTCGCCGGGGATGAGGTGAATGGCCACCAGCACCGAGGACAACGAGACTCGAGTCCGCCTTCCAAATGCTCAACCTTCTTCGCTCTGCCGGCCGCCACGCCCCCGGCCAAGCTTGCCTCTCGTACCTTATCTCGTCCAAGTCTCGTCTAAGGCTTCCTTTTGCCGTTCAATGGGTTCCACCTGGCTGGAAATTCTCCTTCAGCTTCGACGGTTTCGTTGCAGCAGCAGCGCCGCGCTAGCGGCTGGTGGTCCAGACCCCTCTCAGTAGCGGCGGTCTAGGTCGCGCAAGCCTCCCGAAGCGAGCGAGAGCTGAAATACCCATGTTCTGGGAAGCGTGTCTCTCCCCCGGTCCGGCACTCGACGGCGGCCAAGGTTGATGGGATCCGTCTCCGGAGCTCCTTTGTGCCTCTCAGCTCGTCGAGCATGACTGTAGCCCGGCTGCAAGGGATGGCAGCACTCTGCACGGTGTGCGTCCCGCCGCGCAGGCAGAAGAAGCAAAGCACCAGAGTGCCTGCATTTTCTGTGCCGGTCCGTCGTTCCACCCACAACACAGTCCGTCTGGGCGTTGATTGTGCATTTCGCTCCAGAAGGTCGTGTCCATCGCAACATCGACCAGCCCAGCGTTTTGGCCTCCCGAACACTCGCAGGCCATAGCTTTGTCAAGATGTGCTGCCGACGAGGTGGCGACCAAAGAGGAAATCCGGCGAAGCGAAGTCGGGGGTTTCTGGTCTCGAATCGTCTGATGTCGCGAGCACGGCAATGCAACTGTCCACTCGCTGGCCCTGACCAACAGACAAGGTGTTCAGGTCGGCCGACGGCATAGAGCGAGGGATCGAAATGCGCACTCGCGGTTCCATTGTACTGGATTCCGGCCCTGGATCATCCTAGTACTATTTGACGAGGGTGTACAACAGCGGGAGCATGTCTCTACCTAGGGCGCTCCTTTGAGACTCTGCAACGAGCCTGCCATGAGTGTCCGGGACTCTTCGGTTATTTTTCCGACAAAGAGGGCGGGCGAATCGGAGCACTGTCAAAAAACAGCTTCTAGGAAATACCGTCTGGCAGTTGCCGTCGTGAGGATGCCTGGCGCCATTGGCTAATGACGTCGCTTGGCCCTCTGAGTTGTCAGTCAGCAGGCCTGTGAACCGAAGGCCTAGAATCAGGATGAGGTCTGAACAAGATGAAGACGGTCGAATTTGAGCTCTGCTGGCTGCATGCGATCAGGGCCGTTGGGATTTTGCTATGATTACACCACATCCTGCACCAATGACTGATGAATCAGCAGCATGATCCAATTCCGACATTACTACAAGAGATGGCAAATGGAACTCAAGCTCCCGGTGCTGGGCGCCAACTCTTAATGAGACACTGCTCCCATGGAGAGAGCCGCTCGCCGTGGTGGCCAATCAGGAGGCTCAGAGGTGCATGCAAGCTTACGCCGAAAGATGCATCGAGGACGGTGATCCCCCATGTCAACCCTCCGAAGGGTGGGTGAGGGGAGCCAACAGGGACGCTTTGCATCACCACCACAGACTAGCACCCTGCTCGGCCCCAGAAGGCAGGCCTACGGTGCAGAAGTGCTCTTGTCATCGAGGGAACTACAGGTGCCCCATCCTGTCGATCATTTCAACGTCGTCGCCTTGGACCGCGTCACAACAGCGTTTGTGGAGACGCAGAGAGTGTTTGAGACTTTCAGACATGTTCTGTCGCCGTTGAAGTTGCAAAGTTAGGACTGATGTATTTGGAGAGGGTTTTGCTGCGAAGCTCTGCTCACAGACGGGGAACCTACTGCGGCGCAGCGAAGCTGACGCCTACTACTGCTGCATCATGTGCCAGGCACAGGCAGGTCGATTACACACACGCACTCGCATAATCAGAGCTTGACAGCGCATCCAATACTGCTGTGGATGACAGGCACATCCGCATGGTCGCCTTCTCTCCCCATGCAGGCCAGGACAGGGCTGTGAGTGAGGGGTTCGTCCATCCTACCTAGTGGCGGCCCGGCCTAAGACATGGCGTGAAGCCATATCCTTGTTGTTCCCGCCGCGTCACTCGAAAACTGCTCGGACCGTGAGGACGTCTACTAGTCCCACCACGGCGCTGGTTCAGACCAGTCCCCGAAAGTCGGGTCAGTTTGTTCTGATCTGGGACAAGTGACATAAAGCCATCACGACGCCCGCCCGAAGACGTTTTGTAAGGTTTGCGGCGTTGATTTTTCCCACCCAACCACAACTTCTTGCACACCTGAGTCTGCTGTTTTCGTTGAGGTTGTGGAATGCAGTGACGATCCAAAGTCATTGTTCCCTCATACGGGCGTACTGGTCACGCGCTAGTCGGCTCAGTTCTCCCATCCACCCCTCATCGACAAACGCAGATCTGCCAGGGGTACTGACGGAATTATTGGAGGTCTATCGGCGGTCCGGAACACACTCTGCAGTCATCGGCGCCTTCCAGTGCCATCAGCTCTTCAGCCATGAGGCTGTGGCCGCATCCAGCGGGCTTGCCATTTGGCTCGTGGAGGAAAGAGCCGTCCAAGGGGTCATCCAAAGCGGCACCCAAGGATCGTACATATCAGCGACACATTCCCACCCCGCTGTCTCAAGATGCCGCTTCCACCAAGACCGTTCGTCGTGAACCCCGTCCCCGTTTGTCGCTTCCCCCGCCAAGTCCCACGATGTCGACATCATCTCAAGCATGGAAGTCGAAGAAGCTTGGAGTGCCCATGATGGATGGAAGGGCAGCTCAGATTGCAAAGGTGAAGAGGTGGGATGGAGCTGCGAGGTCATGCAGTGACTGGGATAACCTGAGGAGGGTAAGTTTGCATTTCCGCGGCTGGTATCGTCAGCTGTGGCTTTTGTTTTCTCAACTTGCTAACATCCGCGCTCAGGATCCGGAATTATGGTTCCGTGGTGGTAACTGTTTTGTGCATTTGTATGGCAAGGGACAGTCGAGAAGAGGACCAGCATTCAAGGTGCCGTTCGGTGCCTTGCTTTCGGCAAAATGTCATCCGTTCGTCAGGAAATTCATGTCCCGCGACATGCCTGAATCTCCAGGATCATTTCACGACCCGTACGAGGACCTCGACAGATGGAACGCCCTGAATCCTCACGAGAGAATCGAGCTTTACATCCCGGCTCCTCCCATGGCCGACAAGGAACAGGCATTTGCTTACCATTTGGCAACGCGTAATTTCTTTGCGTGGATCTTCAGGCGGTCGGTTGTCGGAGAACATCTGGGAAGCGCCCTCATCGGACTCATGAACAGCATGGCAGAATTCAGGAGCAACGGCGAAGACCACATGATGGATCTTCACTCTTACTTGGATGAGGAGGGCTACCTGGATTTAAAGGGCCATGCGCACCACGCTTTGGCAATCTTGCATCTGGCGGAATTCTTCCAGGTGCGGGACATGTACATTGACGCCTTCAGTCATTGCGTTGGAATGAGCGAGGAGCTCTTTTGCAGCCCGGAATACCAGGTATGCGCGTTGGAATCCGTTGTCTCCCAATCGAAGTTTAGCTAACATTCCGCAGCATATCAGCTCCATCTCCCGTACTCTTATTCGCCGAGCCCGCGCAGACATGAACAACCGGCTGGGTCTGGCTGGTAGCATGTTGAAATCATTCCTCGAGGACGAACTCTCCGAAGCAAACCTCGGCCTCCCAGCTGGAGGCCGGGTACACCTGGACCGATTCCGTTCCTTCGTACTCTCGTTCTACCAGACACGTCTCGGCTATTTCCCGCCGCTCTCACTCGATTCGCGAAGCACGATATTTGACCCGGAGATTTTCGAAATCTTACGAAAGGACTTCCGGGCAGTGTACGACCTGCTTGTGGACGAGAGCTTCACCTCAGACGACAGCAGTCCCTTGCTTGCCCAGGGCGGAATTTGCGCTGTGCAAAGCGTGCAATCGTTCGATGAGAGATGCGACTATCCTTCTCTCAAGCACCCTCTACCACTATTGCCCGAGATCGACGATGACAAGGCTTCGCGCCGCATGTCTCTTGCATGGTTGGCTAACACCGCTCGCGGAGACAAGCTCAAGCCCGACCATCGCCTACTTGCACACGCCGCCTTGATCAAGGCGATGAACGTCCGCGACTCGGAATTGCTTGAGAACGACTTTGTTCGGGCGTATCGCAAGTTCGAGGAAGACTCTGTCATGCCACACACCAAAACCGATAAGACAGAAAAGATCAACCCGGTCGATGCACGCAAGGTGCGATGGATCTTGATCTACGCCGTTTACCAGGTCCTTCGCAACTGCACATCGCCTCCCCTCGAGGTTCGCGACTCAGCCGACGCCGATTACCATCTGGCTGTCTCCACCGAACAACTGCCCCCTTGGAAGAATGGACGTGGCGGTCTAAAGCCGCTTCTCCAGACCCCGATGAACTTCATTCCTAACATGCAGCGTTCTCAATCTGTCTCTCAATGGAGCTCAGAGAACCCGATCTCCCCTGCTCTGGTCTCACCGAGCATTGTAATCCAACCAGATATTGACTACACCGCCCAGTCACGCCGCGAAGAACTCCTCGCCCGGAGGCAGACGATGGGTGGCGCCCCGGCCGTACCTCCCAGATCACGCAGCCGCAGCTTGTCCCGCAACAGCCCCTTCCGGAGAACACTCAGTATTTTTCGCAAGCACGAGGACGAAGCTACACCAACCCCTCGGAAAGCATCCTACTGCGAGATCGTGGTTCACGGTTACGGTAACGGCACTAATGCCGTGAAAAAGCTTGCCAACCGCCCCATCGAGCCGCCCGAGCTGTCTCCCTGCACCGTGGCGCCTCGCTCATTCTCAACCTCTTCAGAGTCCAGCGCCATATCAGAGGCATCGGCCGGCGGCATCAGCTACGCTACTGTCGACTCAACGGCACCGCCGACTTCGCCCGACGCGCCGGATAAGGCCTGGCCCAACCAAGAGTCTCCGATGTTGAGCCCCATTCCCCTCCGTGGGCGCCGGCGTGTCAGGGACGTCCTCTCCTTTGTCGGGACCCCGCGCGCCAGCTCTTCGGAATGGTCCAATACCAGACGCCACAGCGTCATTGGGGCAGGCAGTTACGCCCACGACTATGAGGAGCTTATCAAGGAGCAGGAGGCAGAGTTCCACCGCCACGAGCTGGAGCCCCTGCCACTGCAGATTCGCAAGACATCGGCACCGCTGAGCCTTGAGGCTATGGTTGAGGATGCTGATGTTAAGCCCGAATGGGAGCAGTACAAAGACCTTGGCGGGCTTACCAGCCTGTCGCCGCTGAACATCTAATGCGGGACTTACTCATTCAATTTTTCTCTTTTCAAATTTAGATTTCTATTATGTTGGGAATGCTGGGAACGAACTCAGCGTTCGATTTTCTTTGTACGTATTATCATGGACTTGATGAGAGATACCCATCGCACCCTCCTTCAAACGGTCTTCTATGTACCATTATCATCTCTAGGCGTTTAGTCGGGATCGGCTTCACCTGCATCATGTCGCGCGACATGTCATGTAATACTAGAAGGGGTGGAAATCACACACAAAATGATTATCTCTGCCAATGCTTGATTGCCGCCATTACTTGTGATGTTAACCGGCCTGTCGCGTCGCGACCAATTCCCGCCCTCCACATGTCGTTTAGTGATTCTGTCAAATCAGTGTCCAGACCATGACGGCCATATTCCCATTTGCTAGGATGTCTAGTGCTGACAACAAACCTGATGCCGTTCATCCACACTCCCTGAAGCTGCATGATGACAGCCTGACTTAGTGGATGGAGCGCGACCACGTTAGCCAGCCCGACGCCCAACTGCACCGATAAGAAGCCAAACAAACAACCTTAACACACATGCAAGCCCATGTCCCATTTCGCCATATGTACCGTATCAAACCGTCAATAACCCAGCCTCATTTAGCCATTTCTTTATCTTGTTCTTAGCTCCCGTCGCCGAAACCTGATAGCCGGGACTGCATTCCTTCTTTGTCCGTAAACCCCTTTTTTGTTCGATTGTTTCGACTGCCTCTCAGCCTCCCTATTGTTCGGGTCGTCGATTCGCAATCGTATGATGATTTACATGGCGCTTCGTTCGGTGCTTGGCACGTGGTAGTCGTGTGCGTTGCGAAACTCTATTCCGTCTTGGTCGTCTTCGAAGCGAGGGCCAGTCCGTCGACGATCTCGCCGCCGAGGGAGGCGATCATGTATCCCGACCCGAGAAGCCATGCGCCGCTGTCGCGGATGTGTTAGTGCCTGTTCCCCTCATTCTAAAGGCCCGGAGACGCCGCCTGGAGAAGTCTACTCACTTGGGGATGATCCAGAGGAAAAGGAGGTCCATCGGCGGGTTGTGGCCGATGTTATCGAAGCCGGAGAAGTACTCGTTCGCCCCTGCGCCGTTGTTAGCACTCACGATTCCCACCTGTCTTGCATTCCTCCCGGAAAACACCACTCACAGTACAGCACAGTCTTGCTCAGCGTCATCACCGCCGCGCTGAACCCGACAACCACCCCCAGCGCGCCCGCGCGCCCGCCGACGACCTTCTTGATGCCCGCGGGGCCCTGCACCGCGCGCCCGCGCGCGAAGTAGATCCACACGTAGACGAGGTACATGACGCTCTCGACGAGGTTGAGCGTGCCCTGCGCGGACGTGAAGCCGTTGCGCGCGTTGAAGGCCTTCCAGCCGTAGATGTGGTCGACGGTGCCGTAGAGCGCGTACGGCACGTAGAGCGGCCAGTGGAGGTGGCCGCCGGGCATCGTCCACGGCCGCAGCAGCACGTAACCCGTGTCCCAGGCGACCAGCGGCAGCGAGACGAGCAGCCAGAAGAGGGTTATGGGCGTCGGGGCGTGGGACCAGCCGGCGGCGGTGGAGGTGTTGTCTTTGGGCGGGAGGGCGGCGGCGGCGGCGGCGGCGGCGCGCGTTGTTGGTCGGGTTGGAGGGGGAGGGGAGGGGGTTGTTGGGCCCTGGGAGAGGGCGCGGGAGGCGGAGCGGGTTGAGACCATTGTTGCTGCTTTTCGGGTATGAGGGGGACTGGGAATAGCTTCGTTGTACGAGGGGAGGAAAGGTGTCTTCGCGATGTTTACGGAAGACGCGGTATGGCAAGTAGGGTGTTGTCGTTGGAGAATCAAGCTTCGGAGGGACCAATTACCCCGTCGGCAGATTAGAGTAACGGTAGTCGAACACCCGAACACCAAACACACGTAGACGCATGGGCTAATGGTTAAACTGTGATCCGTGTGTCCCGCGTCTCCCGTCGTGCCGGGTTCTGGTGCAATGGTTCTCCCGGGGTCCAGTGTTTGGCCCCCCTTCTGGGGATCTGAACCCTTGGGCCCCTCTCTCGTCCCGCCTCGGCGCGGACTTTGTGTGAGGTGCCGAAACACTAACGGTTCCTTGGTGTTTGGAGGGGCTGTCGGGGATAAGACGGGAGATTTTCTGCACGCTCTAGGGGATTTATGGCTGATTTTGTTTCCTTCTTCAGAGGAGTGCGGGGGAGGGGCCGACCGTTGAGGATCAGAAGCCGAGTACTATGTTGAACAGAGCTGTTTCGCAACTAGACTGTATCTTGATTGCATTGAAACAGTGCAATTTTTTATCAAGTAAAGCGATTCTATGAGACAGGGTAGAACCAGAAGCCCACTTCTACCGTCGGCTGAAGAAACGCTTCGCTTCAAAGTTACTAGGTCCTACACGTACACGACTGAACAGCAGAGGCAGAGGCAACTTTACAGTTCTCTTCAGCGGGCCTTTAGGACACCACACTCACTCATACTTTTCGTCATCGAAATTTAGAAGAAATGGAGCCATGAAGACAAAGAGCAATTTGGTTTCCCTGCGATCAAATTGAACGCATACTTTTTGATTTCTTTTGCGCTGTCTTCCAACCATAACCACTTGTCATCGGATGCCTGTACAAACCTATCTGTTGTATGCCCTAGGTCTCCAAATTCTCTCTGAATACCTACGTATGAGATCACTATCTAACCCCTCGTCAGACCGGATGTCATTGTTCGCGGTCTTGAGGCTATCCAAATGTATGTACAGAGTCTGTATTGTCTTAAATTCTATTTACTTAACCGCCAGCAGGACGAAGTTTTTGGGGGCAACTTCCAATCCATTCATTGACACGAGCACTTGACAAACCTAACACCCTGCGCCCCGCAACCTTTCCCCAAATCCTCTCCAGGACCCCCAGATCTCCGCACGATGCATTTCGCTGGATTGCCATGCTGAAGCCGAACCGCCTGAAGGAGCAGTTTTGTCTACGCCGCAAACGCCTATCCATGCATATTCGACCGTCCATACCGTGCGCCATCATTATCATTTCCAGTGTTGTGCAATCTGTGGGTATAGCATCCTATAGACAAAAAAAAAAGACGCAAAGAAACTACTTATTACAACACCTTACCCACCTCCTGGCTCCGACGAATAGTTCAGGTCTCTAAAGACATCTGAAGGTGAACCAGATTGTGAATTGTCTGACATCTCGTTTTGCGCTGCTCCAAGTTGATAGTCTGTGTCCATCTCCTCAGGAACAGGACCTGCAGATGCAGACTCGGGGATATGTGCACTTGCACCGGTCATATGGAGCCTATGGAGGCTCCCGGGATGCGAGAATACTTGAAATCCCACTGCTCCAACCATGTTCTGCCCTGGCATGGTACTGGGCCCCTCATTATGCTGCGTACGGCGTTGCTCGTTGCCGGTTTGTCGGTGGCTGTGTCCTTGGTGCGGAAAGCCTGTTTGCGATTGCATCTGGTTGTTATGGTTGTCTAAGCCGCCGTAAAGGAACGGCGGAGGAGAGAGCCCATGTGCGTGGTTCATGAGCGACTCGGGATATGCGGTCGGTGATTGTTCATGGCCCATATTGGTTGGGTATCCTTGGGGAGTGTTTGGCTGGTATGGGTTGAAGTAAGGTGTGGGATATTGTTGGCGGGGATATAGTGTTTGGAAAGGCGCATAGGGCGGAGTGGCCATTGAACTAATATGTATTGGGGGATTTGGGGCATAGCCTCCTGGAGGGGTCAGGGGATATTGGTTGCTGAACATGTTTTGCGACATCGATGTTGTGTTGGACGGCGTGGGTCCGCGCATCACATTGTTGTTAATCCTGCTTCTTTCGCGCCCTCGACGCCTATGCGCTCTATGCTCTTCAACTAGTGACAAGCGGGTAGTTGCTGGTGTCGGGGAAAGAGCATGTTGGTTCTCATATTGCATATTGGTCCTGTTTGAAAATCTTGGGTTGGAAGGATGATCCAATGGTAGACTCCCGAAAGTAGCGGGGTACGGCATCGGTGTGTCGAATGCTCCTGTTTCGGTGGCAGGAATTGGGGATGGTGAGAGTCCAGTAATTTGAGCATCGATAACCTCACTTGGTGTAGGGTGGTGCCGTTGTTGGGGCGTAGGTGGTGGTAAGTGGTTGGACGGAGGTGCAGGAGTGACGACAGCTCTTGGGAGAGCTTGCGTGCCAATGTCACCCTCAAACACTTCCGCTAGAATGTCCAACGCATGCCGGGTATCTTCAGCGTTAAATCTATCGCTTTCGTTCAATCGCAGGGAGTATTGTGACGTCGCGAATTCCGCAAAGGATCGAAATAGACCCTCGCCCTCCTGAGCTGTCACGTAGGGAGAACTGGGTCGCGGAACGTTTGGGAACAGGATATCCCACATGAGAAACCATTTCTCCTTTTCATCGGCACCAGGAGGAACCGGGTGGTTGTTGAGGGCATCTCTTTGGTCATTCGAGATGGCTGTACCATGGTATGGACAAGTGCCCTCCCCAGGTTGGCACGTTCTGGCGCTTATGTGGGTGGTCTGATCCGCGTGGGTAGTGAATGTGGTAAAACAGGTCGGGCAGTGTATCGGTTGGCGGTGCTTCCTTAGGAGATGTATCTTGACGTATCGCGAGGCAATCTGTGAGTGAAAGAAACACCCCATGTGCAACCATGGCCACCGCTTGAAGTAGTGACAAGCCAATTTTTTTTCCGCCGACTTGTCTTCAGATTCATGTTGCTCCTTATCGTCGCCGCCGCCGCGGCCGGCCCCCCCTCGGCCGGGGCCCCTGCGTTTCTGGCCACGGCCACGGGCAGGTTTGCCGCGTTCCCGATTGCTCTGTGGTTGACTGTGGTTTTTGCTGTTCCTTCCAGCATGTGGCAAGCCACCGCCAGCTGGTGCAGTTTGGCCTTGTCCATCAGGTGCTTCAATGACCTCGTAGTTAGGGTACTGAATCGCAAGATTCGGAAGCGTGAGCAGCGGTCGAAGGCGGCCCGAGTCAAGCTCTGGGAGAGCGAAGGCGAAGAGGGTACCGGATAGAGTTCGCCAAAAGGCATCATCAATCCAGACGATGGAGCATGCAGCTATCCATCTCCTTCGCCTACAGCCCTTATCGTTGTCCAAAAGGATCACCAGCAACCAATAAGGCTGGAAGAAGAAGCTCGCCGAAACGCCAATTATATTGACAGATGGCGGCAAAGGAAGGAGGAGCGTCAAGTCGAAGTATTGGTAGGTGTTGTAGAGGAGTATCAAAAGGACGAATAAGGGATCGTGAATGTTGACTAGTTTACATGATTCGCGGGTTGGCAGCTCGTGGTAGACCTGGTCGCTCGTAGGGTCACTAAAGACTCGACCATCAATCTTGTGGTTATTCGTAGGTAGATATTGTTCCACAAGGGAAGGCTCTTCGTGGCTGGAGGCGAGTACAGGGCTGGGGTCGCGTTGGGGGTCGGATTCGCTGTTGAGCTTCTCTTCGGCGGTGACAGTGTCACTGCACTGGCAACAACGCAATGCTGGCACTTTGGTGATTCCTATCAAGTTGCCATTCCTATCCTGGCAAGGCATGTCTGGATTTTGCTTTCGTGGATGCCAGGACGCGATATACTCGAAAACGAGATACTCGACGGCCCACGACAACAGACGAACATCCAGCCCAGGGACTGACCCTGCTTCCGTCCACAGACCCATTGTGATGTCTTCCGCTTCGGCTCGAATTTGGGTTCGGGAATCGCAGCGCGAAGCATTGGCGTCCGGTTGTCGGGCGGGTCGGGGGCCAAAGCCTATCGTCGAAAATGAAGCTGCCAGACGGGCAGATATTAAGGCAGGGAAAAACGTCTTGGATAGTTTTATTCGTTGCTACGAGCTCATCACGAAGCGGGACAGTGAAGCAAAATAGCTTGCTCTTGCCCATTGGGGGCCAAACAAGTGGCGAGAAGGCGAGCGAACGACGTATGTCCCGCGCATCCCATCGTGCGCGCACCAGCACAATCTTACATCTCTCATCTCTGCTTAGCCTGGTCGCCTCGCATGAATCACTGGCTTTGGAGCTGCCCCAGTGGTCTTTTTCTACTTTTCGGCCAACCCCGCGTAGCAGAATCTGCACAAGGCTCTGCTGAAGAGGGGAAACAGGTATGCCCTCGGTGAAGGTGCTCCTGTTCGATTGGTGAGTCTGCTGTAGGCGTTTTCTGAGGCTCAATAGCGTTGAATCAGATGGAACACACGAGGGATTGGGCAAGTAGGCCTGCAGGGGGTCTTCATGACTAGCGGATAGGGAAGCAAAACACCCAGGACTCGAATTCCTGGATAGCTTTCACAATTAAGCAACCCGGAACATCAAAAACAGTCTCCGTCGTTCTTTCGTCTAGCAACTCAAAATAGCGGTAACATGAAATTTTGTCGTCTTAATTACAGGTGAACTTATCGAGGTCAACCATCCGCCAGCCGGATCTTTTGGCAGCAACACCAGGCTCTGACCAGCCCACATTAAAGTACCGGCTCGGGTGGATACGTACCTTCGTTCGCAACCTCTTCGTCGGGCGTATCCGCCCGAACCTCAACAGTGTCATTGGACATTCGCGGCTCGAGCATCCTCAGCCTGCGCAGTTGCGCAGGAGCTAGTACACTTAAGGCTGGCGCAAAACACGCTGGCGTCTGCGCAGCTGCGCGCCCATGAACGCACACATTCGCACTATGGGTAGAAACACCCCCTTGACAGAGGGCTTAAGAACCATGCCAACATGTGGCCCTCGATAACAGACATAGCCGCTGGGTGACCCAGGTTGTAGTTGCCCAGGCTTGACACACAGCTTGCGCGCAATATCGCGGGTTGAATCTTTACAACTGCGCAAAGACTGGCACAAAAGATGGCGATTTTTATGAGAATAGAGATGAGAGTTATACATAAATGGCCGCTTTTCAAACAGTGATGCTCTTTGGTGCCATCTTCTGCAAAATCCAAACGGCTTCCATCATACCGATTCCGGAAACAAGACAGAGCATACAACGCAACAAAAGGAGAAACAACTGGTACATCTGTACAATGCCAACCCAATCATCAGCTACCCTTCGCTCAGGGGGTGCAGTGTGAGTTCCAGCGCACCCTTGTACATTGTACTCGACTCTGATTTGCTTCCTTAGGCCAACTCCCGATGCCCAAGCTGCGAGAAATGCACGATTACAAGCTTGGAGTGCTGAATCACCCACCTTCCAAGGCCGCATGATAGTCGGGGCAAGCAGTAGGGATAGGGCAACATCCTCGCGTGATGCAGTCCGGGACTTTGACAGGAAGTGGGACGGAGCGGCACGGAAGTAGGACACAGACAAACATTTTCTTTCGGTTTAGCTGCATAGCGTTTGGCTTTCTAGATGACAGGGTACGGCGTTCAGAGATCTGATTTTCTGGGCCGGGGAGCAATGTTCCCGCAGAGTTAGTCAGGGATTCATCCATGGCAATGACAGAAATTAAGGCGCATCATGATAAAGCATTCTGGACGCCTTGTACTTGCCGCACCCCTCTGACGTTGGAGCCGTGTCTGACTGTTGTAAGTCGGATGGCTGCCGCACACCCTAAATTTGGTTGGTGGTGTATGGAACTAGCGCATGGCGCAGCGGTGTACCATGACAGTTCGCCGTCACTAAGGAGGTGTCCTGCAGGGATGGAAAAAAGGCAACTTCGATGCATCATCCCCCCACCTGACCGGCATCGATTGATTTCTATCACACAAGTGTTTCCTTGGACCTGCGAGCCTTGTTTCAAGAGCGATACATGCAAGTCGACTCTTTGCACCGACATGAATCACATATGAGCGACCCAGAGTACACAATCGGAGATGATGAACCTCGGAGCGGCACTGATGCTGAGTCGTCACTCACATCAGGAATTTCGGGAAAACCAAGTTCGGTCAGGACTGACAGAGCTGATTTCCCGTCCGGCGGCGATCTCGAAGGCTTTGGCTCTTCGATTCCTTCCTTCCTCATTGCGTCGGCCTTCCCGAAGCAAATCTCCCAGACACAGACATCCATTCGATTGTATGCCTGCAGCACACAGCTTTGTGAAAGCAGAATGCTAATCGAGGATAGCGGATGCCCCTGGACGGCTTTCTAGTGATGTGATTGATTCGCGGAAAGATACAGAGCCCAAAGCTTGCCAATCAGCCACCGAACGAGAGCATACAATGATTGAGAGCAACGACACCACAATGGAGAACGGCATAGGTCTCCTCAAACAAACGGAGGTCGTCTCTGAAGCCCAGTCATTCTCCCAAGCGGCAATGCGTCAGTAATGATTCTTCCAAAATTCTTGAGTGCCTCCCAGAAGATGATCAAACTCAATACTAACCACTCAACACCGTAGTAGTGTCGGATGTTCCTATAGATCTCTGTTATGAGCCAAATATACAGTCAAGGAATCCTCTTTTGGTCGTCAAAAACGAAGAGTCAATTCTCCATACGAACGGCCTGGGCCAAGAAGAAAGTTGTAGGGCACCACAAGCATACACCACCGCCAATCCAGGAAGCCACCGGAGACAATCAAGGTCAAACACATCGCCTGGTGTGGTAGGTGCGAGACTCGTTTCTAGAATTGAAAAAAAAGCTGGAAAACGCCGAGCCACAAATAACGACCACAATAACCCTGGGGAATATTCTGGACGTAAGAGAGGCCCGTCCTCAAAGGGTTCTGAAGACGAAGCCGGGAACAGTCTGAGGCTCGCTTGTCCTTTCTTCAAGAGGGACAGGGCAAAACACTTCACCTGTCTACACTTCCAGCTAAAGAGAGCCAAGGATGTGAAACAGCACATTCTGCGAAAACACCAATTTCACTGTCCGACTTGCTTCGCAATCTTCCCGGATATGCAGAAATGTGAGGAGCATATGGAGCCAAGGGTGTGTCAACCTGGGCATTGGTTGGAAGACTATGCTCGGGCAAACAGCATATCAGAAGCTCAGAAGTTGGAGTTGTCATCAAGAGCGACAATCGGCCGAACTGACAAAGAACAGTGGTTCAGTGTGTGGGAAACACTCTTTCCGGACGTTGAGCCACCTTCCGACCCTTACCTCAGAAGTGAAGTTGAAGAAGGCATTCTCATGGTTCGGGAACTGTTGGTTAGTAATGGACCTCTAGCTTTAGAGAACCTCAGTCCCACCGTCAGCTTCAGAGACGGTGCGTTGAACAGTATGTTGGCATCTTGCAGCATCACAAATGGACCTTTAGATGTAAACGCAGCTGGATCAACGATAGCCGAGGTGGATTCGATTCTAGATTCACTTTCTAGAGTCACCGTGGTCAATCCTGAGATGAGGTCTCCAAGTCCAGTGTTCTGGGGCGCCGAGCTTTCGCCCTCACATCCCTGGGAGCCGACGGACCAACTCGAATTACCACCACCCTCAGAAGTCAACTCGGAACCATTCTGTCAAACCGGAGCCTGGGATCAAACTCCTCGCGTAACAGCGGTTCAAAACCCCATGGAAATTCCTCAGCCTAGTCCTGAAATGGAGGTCTTGTCTCAATCACCACCTCAGCTTTCCCTTGAAAGTCAACAGCAACTTTCAGAAGCCATTGATACCCAAATGGAAGGTCTCATAGGAATCGACGATGTGTTGCCAAACGCAAATCGGGACGACGATCAGTGCAGCTCCGCTTGGGATGACTATGTAGTTGGGGATCTGGATTTGAGTTTCGTTGGCGAGCAAGTTTTCAACGACGGTAGATTCTGAAAGCCCACATCTTTCCCGAGTATATATTAGCGTCTTCAAATCTGTATCTGAATCGTTCAATCTCTCCATTCACACCTGGAGTATGGAAGGCTCCGAAATTGACCTGAACCGCCACAGTCCCGAAGCTGGTCGTGACGATTCCATGATGATTCTGTATTTGTCATAAGCTGTTCAATGACTATGAGGGACATGTATCAAGGTATTGACTGTTTCTCCGCACTGATAGGTCGAACTCACAAATGATGTTTGGATGGTGATGTACTGGTTATGATGTGTCCTTGCGATGATCTGTACTGGCCTCTCTGTGGCACTGCTTACAAGCAGCGTTGATGCAGGCTTCATGGGCTAGCAATCATTGCAATGACTCTTCATCGAGTTGCTACGCACTGCCATGCTCCATGATACTTTGTCGATAAAAGAGGTCTCGATGCATTGTTGCTTTTTAGCTAGCCAAACCTTGAAGGAACTTCTGTGATGCGCGGTGTCATTCGGCTGCCTAGCAGTGTCTAACATGGTGATTCTGACTTGTCGAATATTAACGCAGTACAAGGGTGAGATGTAGTCTGCTGCGTGAGATCAGGCTGAGACAGGACGTCTCCCGTGACGTCCCGCAGGCCGTCAGCCGGGCCTGATGAAGGAACGCCAGTCATCTCACGCAGGCAACGCCCTCGGCTTATGCACCAATCAGTAAACGCTTTGAGAAGTCTTGGCTGACAGAGAAGGCCCGCTCATTTCCACTGAAGAAAGAGTCCAGGTGTAGCAGTAGGGCCTTTTGTGGAAACGAAGCATGACAACATAGATATTATTTTGTAAGTGAATATAGTTGATTGGATGTCGTGTATCTCACTCGCATCGGATATAGAGAAAGCTGGCTTGCAATGTCGATAACATACGATGTCGATGAAAACCATGGTGCTTTACAAAGCAGAACAATGGCCCTTGAGGATACGTAGATAGAATTCTAATCGGGGGCTTCACTAAATGCGACAAGTGCTATGTTGGCATTCAGGCTTACATGTAAATTGGGTTTCACCATCCAGTTCTCGATCTTATATGCTATGCCCATATCTCGGAGATGGAAAATGCGTAGAAGCGACCTGCCATGCCCACCTATGTAAAGTATGCCATGAGAAACTCTTGTCCATAGTTCCGGGGCATCGCAGCTAGGTAGGCGCAGCCTGATATCTATTCGGTAATGTGTGAAGCGTTCAAACCTTTCAGCTACTTTGTTCCGACATTAGAGAGAAAGTGAAGGTTTATATACTATTTCCAAACAAGATCCTTCTTAGTAGTGAGCATCACACACATGAAACCCATTCACTTTGGCGTTAAACGCCATAACTAGTTTGGTATGTGTAGGATACCGTGCCACGGCCTTGAAAAATTTCTGTCAAATAATGTTCATCCCATTGTAACTCAAGGATGTATCAATAATTTATTGATTGGTAATGTACAAGTATAATAGTCAGATGATGGGCTAGACCTTGACGGCATAGCAGCTCTGTCCATCAGTGACATGGTGACAAACTCTCTGGATATCTGTGAATGAAAGGTTGTGGTTCTATTCCAACCTCGCAATTCCGGCTTTCTGAAGGAGAGAAAGTCGTCTGCCGCTAATGACGAGCAAAGTTCCTTGCATGCCTGACGGCCTAATGTGCCTGGGCGGACCAGCTATTTGGAAACGGCATGCATCGCCCCAAGAACCTATTTGCATGCTGAGGCTCAAATGTCATTTGCGTATTGCCTTACTCAGGCAAAGTGTCTGCCTCCAAATTGCTCATCGGTAAGCAGGCGCCAATTAACCGCTCGCGGCGTGCACCACACCCTCTTCGGCGGTACCGAATAGCCCCATGAACAGATTAATCACCAGATTACATAGCCTTCTGAATCATCTTTTATTGACATTGCCTACAGAAACACGATACTCAACCATTGAATCACACGTTTGTCACGCATCTCACCAATAGCTTGAGGCATTCTCGGGTGTCACTCCACAGGCAAGCAGCCAGCCCTACGTGAAAACTACCTTAGGTTGTGTGTGGCTCACAAAGCGGCGCGTGGGATCTGCTGCATGCATCATCCTTCAGCCTGATTGGCTAGCACATTTGTGGCCAGAAAGCAGGCTCAGACCACAGTTCAGCTGCATTTGGCTGCGATTGGGGATTATTTAACCTGCTGTCAATCTGTTCGCCCCCTTCGCGCGCACGCAGATCCTTTTTTCAATCTTTTGGTAACCCTGCGATTCAGGGTCGTCCTCTCTGTATGACTTATGACCACATACCTACAGACTCCAACATCGTCAAAAAATGAGGCTATTGCACTGCCTCGAACAAAAGATTTACCACTTCACCTACCCGCCTTCAGTGCAATACGCTATCTTCTCTCACACCTGGTCATCACCCCATGATGATGAATGGCTCTCCTACACTCCTGCAGGCCAGCGATCTCATTCGACCAAACAAGAAATCATCCGCAGGGTTTGCAACTTAGCTTCAAGCCACAATTTACAATACGTCTGGATAGACGAAGCGTGCATTGACAAATCCTCGAGTGCAGACGTCTCTAAGACCATCAACTCTCTTCCCAAGTACTTTCAACGAGCCACCATTTGCTTTGCATTCTTGGTCGATCTACCATGCGGTACATCTATACCATGCAGAGACACTTGGGCACGATGTCAGTTTTGGACTCGGGCGTGGACACTACAGGAGCTCATCTTGCCGTCGAAGATTCAATTCTACGATGCGCGTTGGCACTTGAGAGGCGAACGGTCATCGGAACATCTTCATTCGCTCATTTCTGGCATCACAGGCATAGACGAAGATATTCTCAGTCATGAACGATCCTTGGAGCAAGCTTCTGTTGCCCGGAAGATGTCATGGGCTGCGTGTAGAAGGTCTTCTAGTCCCGAAGACCTTGCCTATTCTCTTTTGGGTCTGTTCGGTGTTTGCATGCCAGTTGTCTTTGGCGAAGGAGAAGAGCGCGCCTTTCGACGCCTGCAAGAAGAGATTGTCAAGCACACAAACGACTCGTCATTGTTTGCCTGGGCCAGTAGAGACAACCAGGATTGTCGAGGCCTGTTCGCCAATACCCCAGCAGAGTTTCTACCACTTTCCCGGCAAGATGTGTTCCGCCTTCCTTTGGATTTCAAGGGCTTCGCATGTTTGACCAGCAAAGGCGTCCTGGTCTCTGGGCAATTTGCAAACCTACAAGCCGGCCTTTGGCTTGACCTTGGAATCCAGACAGAGGAGAACGATCATACCGTTCGGCATGGAATTTTATTGCGCCAAAATCAAGATGGGACTTTCGTTCGTACTGCGCCAGCCTCCATTCAACGGATACCCGCACCTGAAAGGAGCCTTGCGATGCAGGTGATGGTGTCCCGTGGAGATTTCGACAACAATGACAGCCATAGCCATGATTTGCTTTCGTCCGCTTTTGAGGATATCGATTTATGCGTCGACTCATCCTATGTGAAGCCGTCTTCATCCGACCTCAACAGGCCCCTAACACCACGCCAAGACACGGCAGCGGATGAAGAAAGTCTAGTAGAGATTACACCGACCAACTCCAACCTCCAGCTACCAACGACGGAGGCAGACTGGGTCAATGTCAATGAGCCTTCATGCGAGATACTTGAGTCTGACGACTCCGAAGATGAATCCATGAAAATGTCGCAACAAACGGACGCTGGCTGGAGAAGACCGGACTCAGCCATGTCCAATGTGACTAGCGTTACGTCACCATCCACCACCGAAGCTGGCTTTTCTCTTGAGGACTGCCTCCAAGCCAGTGACGATTTCATTGGGCGGCAAAAGTCTTCCTCTGCCACTCAGACAGCCTGGCATTATGAGCAACCTGATGCTTACGAGTTGAGCGTAGGCGAGTTCTCTTCTATAGTCCTCGACCAGTTCGCAGTGTCACAAAGACTCGCCAGTCGCTGGCGCATACAGCGAAACAATCGCTCGAGGGTCTCCAGACGACACGCTTGGAAGGAGCCCAAAAGACGAAGCCTCAACTCTTTGAAGCTTCCTCCCCCAACACTCGCCTGTCCTTATTACGTCTTCGACCCAATGTCACACATTGGCTGCATCGCGACTCACGATTTTAAGGACATGATCGATGTCAAGGATCACATCTGGCAATCGCACAAACTTCCTTACTTTTGTCCAACCTGCAAGGAAGTTTTCGAATTCTCTTATCAAAATGATGAGCACATCAACCAACGTAGCTGTGAACCTCGACACTGCGAGCCGTTCAAAGGTGTCTCGGAGGACCAGTATCAGGCCATCTCCAACATTTCGGACATCCAAGGTGTCCAGACGGAATGGTTCGAGGTGTGGAATATTCTGTTCCCCCATGTCTCGCCTCCAAACGATTCTTATCTCCGGGATCGACGAGACCGCAACATTTCCAGTTTTAAGACATTCTGGAAGAAACGTGGCCTTGAGCTGCTTCGACATTGCCTGAGGGAGCGTCATCCCTCAAACGTCGTGCTAGACGAGCAGGACTTCAAGAACTTTTCATCAGATGTTCTCTTCGAAGCTCTTGTAGCTTTGGTGGAGGGATCTGTGCAGAGCTCTGATATACGTTCCACCGTCGCCTCGTCTATACACACAATGTGGGCCGAGGGGAACTGAACACCCTTCTAGGTGTGTAGTCGCGGTGATGATTAAAGATGCCGACGGATCTCGTCTGCCATATCATACGTTTTCTACTTATGAGGCCACGGCGTTCTGTACACCCTCTCGTTAACACCCAATTGCAACTTTACATTTGTCATGTCTCCGTGGTTTGCTTTGGGCACATGGATCCAAATCGACGACAAATGGACGCTTCACCAGCTTTTCTTATGTATGCTCTTGACAGTTTTGAGTTTGTCATAGAATTACCCACGCACTCGTTACGTAGCATCGGAGGATACTAATTCATGGTGATGACGGGCATCACTTATGGGTGACCAACTCCTTTATCACAGAAATTGACATCTACACAATTCAACACAATCGTTTAAAGTAATGATAGCTGTTCACTGATGTGTGATTGCAAAGCCGTGGTCAAGCGCAAAAGCTACTGATTCCGTCCCGCAAGCCAGTGGAGGCAGTCAAGGCGGACGTGAGCATCATCGTACACAACGACTCGCGAACCGGAAGCTGTTCAAGTTTGATCGTAACTTCCATTTACAAAGGAGGCAGACATTGGCACCAGCTGTGAGTTATGATTGAGGTGCTTGTTCTGTAAAATAGTAAGCCGCAGTGCCATGAATGCGCCATGGCCCATATGATCGGGGCTTCGTCACGGAGAGATATAAATTATTTGAGAATGTTCCGTTTGACCATGTATGAAAGGTAGCTATACATATCCCCCCCCCAAAACAAAAAAGAAAAACACCAAAAAACAAAGAAAAGATATTCCAACTTGGACTGGTTGTCGAAACGCTTTTAATGGGACTGTGCTACAATGAGTTGTCCCCGGCGTCGCCTTCTTGCCAATCTTTCATAACTTCATCCATGAATCCGCTATTATAATAGTCCCACGTTGGGGTACTCACGTCCGTTGTAGTCATCAGTTCATGCCACTGAGCCTGAGCAGCGGGAGTGGGAGTTGGAGTGGGCGGCCCAAGGTCTTGCTGGGCGGGAAAATCGTTAGTGATAGCCTCGCTATTGAAATACTGGATAACATCTGTCTCGCCAGTACCGAATGAGTTCGTTGTGTCGCCCTCTTTGCCTCCGGTGTAGGGAAGAACAGAGTGAATCGGGCTTGTAGGGGATGCTTCTCCCCTAAGAAATTCGATGAGCCGCGCAATGATTACTCGTGAAACTTCCTCCGTCTGGACTATCCTGTCATGCACTAAGCCCGCGTCGAAAGATCGGGGTCGGTCGCAAATTTGCTGGATGACATGTTCCACAAGGCTAGTTCGAGGGTCCTGCGCATACGGTGATGCTGGGGGGTTGACCTTGGGGAAGATGACGCTCCATGCCATTTTCCATCGTTCGCAGTCTGATAGCTTACGCGATCTTGTCACCTCTTCCACACCCTTAAACTTATCCCTCCCAATCATGCTAACGCCGATGTGGCCTGTTGAGCCACAAGTCGTTTGACGGAGAACTTCGGGGCCGCAATCTCCGGGCGTTGACTCGAGGAAATGCTTTCTTCGGAGATGTTGCTTCACGTGAGCCCACGTCTGGTAAGAAACACCGACACAATACTGATGTGTTGCTGGGTCTCGTTTGAAGAATGGGCATGCCAGTCTCTTTTGTGCTCCCTTTTTAATAGCACCAGAATGTTTGTTAGGGTCTTGGGAGGCAACCTAGCAGGATGTCAGCGAAATTCAAGACACATCTTTTAAGGGCAGGCATACCGCAGGCTGCGCAGCGAAAGATTCCATGGTTTTGTGGTGGAGTGGCTATTGTGGGTATGACATCTGGATTGACTCCAAATAACGTCGAGGCGGTGGAATCGGATGAGTGAACGGCTACCCAGGTAGAAGAAGAAGCTGCGTTCAAATGCACCAGTATGACTCGTTCGAACCAAATGGTGCGAGAGAAGACTTGAGTAAAGCAAAGAAATGGGAAGCGAAGATGAAGCAGGTTGTGGTGCGTACTTGTACGTAAGGCAGGTAAAAGAGTATCACAGAGTTGTGGTCTGGGGATGTATGTGAGTGGTTACACCATCGCCTCTTTAGGTATCCAGTGAGGTATCCAGAGTTGCAGGACACTGCACCGGCGTGGTTCCTATGCGATCTCGTTTCGGGACCAAGATGTTGGATGGAGCAGAAGGCCAGTGACTGGAGACCCGACTGGCCTGGCAGGGGGGTGTTGTGCAAGCGTGCGTTCCCAGAGGCTCATGATACCGGGGTAGAGGTAGGGGTCGATGGGCCCTGAGAGCAGGGGGGTATTATACAAGCGTGCGAACTTCCCAGAGGCTCATAGTACCGGGGTAGAGGTAGGGTCCGATAGGCCCTGAGAGCAGGGGGGTGTTGTGCAAGCGTGCGTTCCCAGAGGCTCATGGTGCCGGGGGTGCAGGTCGAACCCACAGGACCACAGGGCGGTAAAGAAGGGCCCTGTTCAGTTGGAGTAGTGGTGGGGTTTGCTGACTTCCATTGCTCAGTGGCGGAAAGCCACCCGAAGTTCCTGGCAGTCAAGTCAAGACTTGTCAGATACTCGGCGGCCGAGGACTGTAGTGGGGCCTTGTTTCTTGGTGGGCTTTTCAATGCAAAGCAGAAGCGGCTGTGCTCCCGTCATTCGAACTTCGTCATCTCGGTATCTTCAGAGGCACAAGAACCAATGGCATGTACTTACGTAGCTTTGGGGGGACTCTTGGCTTCGTCGCCGTCCCGCGCTAGCACAATTGTGCGCGGGCACAACCGTGGTGGCTGGAGTCAGTAAGACAAATATCTGGCATTTGGCAACCCGAAATAATGCTTCTGACAGACGGTAGCTTATCACAGCTGCCTGTGGCATTTCACCACACATCGCTTCATTTTGAATTTACATCTAAGGCGTATGAAGAAAAGCTCCCAGCTTTTTACGAACACTAGAAAAGACAGTCACATTCCATAGCACAACAAAACAAATTAAGAAACTATAGATCATAAACCGCTGGAAATTGACACGTATTTTTGGCTGCGTCTTGCATCCAGAAGCTGAGCCGAGAACCTCCAAACCCGCACGAAAACCATCTCACTCCATGCCTTCCCACAGAACGTGATCAGAAAGCAACCCTTGGTCAGTAGTGTCCTCCTCGCAGAAGTTGTAGTCAAGCACATCGACTGTCCCGGCAAGAGCAGGGGCGACCGTATCCAGACGCGGGAACGTAAAATTGTTGTTGTCCAGTTGAGGGTTGTCAGCGCTTTTGATTTCAGTGTCGACTCTCATGGGATTAGAAGTCAGCACCGCGGTGTTGTCATCCCATCGGCGAGGATTGCCTCGACAACTGCTTGCAGAATGTTGCCTCCTCAAGCTCCTCTTGAGTAAGCAAGCAAATTGAATCACGACTGCTTTCGAAGCCTCCGGCGACATGGCCAAACTCTCATTGGCAAGTCCAGTGTCGAAAGGTTGCTGTAGATCAGGAATGCCCCTCCAAGCATAATGCATAAATTCGTCAACGAGGTTTTGCGTATAGGGTGTCGTTGGGGGAACGACTTGGGGGAAAAGAATACCCCATGCCACGTTCCAACGGTCATCATCTGACATCAAGCGTGCTTTGGTCTTCTCCTCGATGAGCTGCATCTGGGTGTTTCCAATCGTATCGTCAATACTCAACCCACCAGCAACAGTTCGATCGCGACTCAGGCCATCTTTGTCCCAGTTCATCTCTGAAGAATCATGGGAAAGACGACTGTGATCGATTGGTTCAACGTAGTGCTTTCTTCTGAGATGCTGCTTCACATGAGCCCACGTCCGGTAGGCGGCTTTGAAGCAATCTTGATGTTTGGCCAGGTCGTTTTTGAAGAATGGACACGCTAGACGGGCATCCAGCGCGACTGATGGCTTCAATCGCTTATCGGCTTTGGCTGGGTCAAACATCCAATCCTCGTCCTGCTCGTTGGCGTTGGATCTTTTTCTTATCAGCGTGGTCGGTGAACCCATGGTGGGGGTGGATAGCGGCGCAGGGGGTGTTATGAATTGGCGATGTCAGTGCTCCATCAAACAGCCTGCATCCAAAGTACGTTAGCATCACACAATATTTTGGAATTAATGGGAGAGGAAGACACGAAATGGTGTACCACAGATTGAACCCAACCCTTCTGGATGCTCAAGCTCTATCCTCTGAATAAGTTTGATTTTGGGATAGCCAAATTTCGTGGATTCTGCTGGGTTCATGGAAGACGAAAAGGAAAAGGGTGTTCCCGCGAGTTCACCTACCTTATGTACAAATATTTTTTTTTCCTGGTGAGCAGGGGGGAACCGGGGACGAGGGTAAGCGTGGCGCAAACCCACCGAACCGCAGGTGCGGCCTACAGCCAGGGGGAGGGGGGTGGGCCGTGATTACCTCTGCCGTTGCCCTGAGCAGCTCCTACGTCTTGCAACTTTGCCCACGTCCAACTTTGGGGTTTGTTTAATTGACTTGTTGAGTCCGTCGTCTCCAGATTTTTTAGTTTTTTTCTTCTTAAGAAAAAGGGCGATCTACCGCTACTGGCGGCAGCGATGCGACCGGCTCCGTCTGCTCCAGCCTAGTATGATGACACGATGAAGGATAGGAAAAATATGAGGGAAGAGAAGTCATGAAAGAAGTCTCTAACATCGAGACCGATATACAACCTAATTCCGAAAGCTCACAAACTTGAGGCGTATTGTTGTGGCGTTGGCCGAGGCCCAAGCTCCCCGGTCAGCTGCATGTACAGCTGGGTCCAACGGTCACCAACAGCGTGGGTTGGAAGGCGTCTGCCACAATTGTGCCAGGCAAGTTTGTGGCCTGCACAATTGTGGTAGGAATCGTCAAATTTGCTATTAAAGTGCAGACAAGCCGAGATGGTCATGTTGATTGACAGAATTCTCCTTTTTATCACCATTTCAGACATAAACTATCAAGCTTGATTAACATACTCGAAATCACACATTGCAAGCCATGCCTGGTAGTACAAAAACGGCCGACTCGGGTATTTCTCGGGCCCAATCTGACGGCATCATGTAAAGCACCAGCTTCTCATTGAATTTCATATTACGCCTTTTCTTGAAGATGATTTGCTTACCAGATCAATACAGAAATAATTGTGAACATCGATCCATACGATCCAGCCAACTTCAGACATGGCACCAAGAGCAGTCGTCGTCGTCTCTCACGGCCCGCCTACTCGAAGGGACCCACAACGGCCGGCACTTGGCTTCGGTCAAAGACCAATTGATGCAATTTGATCGCCGATTCAGCAAGAATGCTTCAGATTGAACTTTTCAGTATACATGCAACTATAAGAGGGTGGACTTGGCTAAGAAGCGGGATCGTGAACCAGTCGCCGAAAAGGCGTAAGGCTGGAACTCATGCGTGTTCTGTCGATTTTGTACTGTATTCCATCGAGTGCTTCATGACGCCAGTACATGCAGGTTATCTCCAAATTTTCTCCAGATCTAATAGATGTCGACCAATTCTCCATTCATTGGTACTTCGCTCGAGTCTCTTTACGTGTCACGCATTGTTTATTGAAGTACTATAGGTGGAAATAAATCCCGTGGAAATCAGCTCAACTACCACTCTGCGGTATGACGAGAATTTGAATAAAGTCTGTAGCCTGTTTTGGATCTCAATCGACTACAACAGCTTCCCTCATTTGTTTCGCTCTCCTCCTCTCGAAGATCCAGCCTTTCAGATAATCCCACCTTCAGCCATCTCTTCGCAGATAGTTACCAGAATGGCAGGAAGCGGACAGTCGGGGATCACACGAAACGTAAGCAAAGGCCTTTTCGCCGACTAAGGTTGCAGTGCAAGTAGATGCGATTGGATGACTTGCTTGGGCATTGGAGAAACAGGCGGTCACGGGATTTTAGATGCCTTTAATACTCATCAGCAGCCCAATGCTTTGGCTGTTGGGCTAGGTCAATCCTTTCCCTCATTCTCTCCCCACTACAGCAAAACAAGCAACATGCATGCTGACCATTTCCAGAGCGACATCACAATGGCAGCGTTAACGACGACGAAGCCTAAGCCCCATCGAAATTCCTTTCCGCACTCAGCGAGCGCCTCTGCTGCAATTTCTTTACGCTCGAGGCTTGGGCGCGCTCTACAATCAATTGAAAAACTGTATTGCAGCCGCTCCGTACCAGACCAGAATGTAGTTCGCGATCACGAAGAAGCTTCGATATCGTCGTCAAGAAGAACTCTGAGTTCACGCATGATGCATCTCGAAAGGTCATCGAGGTCATCAAATTACTCGATCAATGCTCAGAAAGGTTCATTCCACCGATGCGACTGCAACCAGACCTTCCCACAAAAATCAGTGAGGTCTTCGGTCAAGTCCACTCCTGTTCGTTCGACGATCGCCGATCCGACAAATGATGGGTATTCTATCACCGCCAATGTCCGATTCAGTAGCCTACACGCGTTAGGCATAGCCGCAGCTGCAGAGGAACTTGCAACTCAACACGGTCAGTCATGGATGTTTCTCAGGTTTTTCTTTCGCTATACACATTGCCTTTGATTTCACGGAGAACCCGCGGCTGTGGCAGCTGGAATGTAATCTGTTTACAAAACAGCCAAGCAGGTGAACAACTACAATTCATACCTACAGCCTGCAGAGTTTATGGCTCAGTAGTACCGCAATTGAGATATATTAGCATGAAACCTTACTGAACGAATTGAGACGGGGACGACTTCGGTTGCCAAAGACCGTGTATTAGCGTTGCATTTATGCAGACAACCGCATGCTACGTGATACCGTGTCATTTACTTTGGGGCAAGAGGTCGCATCTGCCGGAGCTAAGAAACTCTATGCCTGGGGGCACAAGCTGATTGTTTGAACTATGCAGAAATCAGCTTTTTGGTGGCACATGTCTTCCAAAGCCTGACCATCAGCAACAATGTGCGGGCTCTCTTATTGGCAAAGCATAGCAAGATTGCCGCGCATGCCCATCCGCAATGGAATCTTTTGGTCGATCAAACATCCTCTAGGGGGCTCTTGATCATAGAAATCGCATCGAGCGACGTCGACAACACTGCTTTAGGGGTCGACGGCTGTAGGAAGCGCCCTAGAGAGCCTGCAGAGAAGACCAAGGAACCCTATGATTTTCGATGCCCTAATCCCAAGAGACGGAAAGATGGCGATGACACCGAAAGGCCTCCGTCAAATACTCCTGGCTGCGGATCAGACTCCTCAAATTTGAAGTTCTTCGCTTGTCCATATTACAAATTGGATCCTGTCAAGTACCTGAACTGCTTCAGAAGATTCAACCTAAAGCGTGTAAAAGACGTTAAACAGCATCTTCATCGGAAACACGCCTTATCTGAGCTGTACTGCCCGACATGTTGGCGTACCTTCGAACGCCCCTCTATGCGGGATCAACATATCATGGACCGTTTGTGCACACCTCGAAACCAATCTCCAAAGGATGATCTTCCTATGACTCTTGAACAGCAGAAGGCCATTGCATCGCGGAAGAATAGTGGCTACAGCGATTCTGAACAGTGGTTCAATATTTGGAGAATCCTATTTCCCGTTAGGCGTGAGCCTGAATCACCTTACATTGGCACGGAGGTGCAAGAGATCATCGCTACAGTTCGGCAGCTTTGGAAGAAGAACAGCAGTCATACCATATCATCCATGATGGCGACGACCCAACTTTCAAATATCACGGGTGGCTCATCTTGGGCAAGTCATTTTGGAAGTATTGCGTCGGCGTCTAGAAGCACTGAAAGGTTCAGTGCTGAAATACTTACAGACGGAGTGGATACTATCCTCCAAAAGCTTGAGGAACTGGCGCCTGCACTATGCGATGAAAATGTCCTCAATTTCCCATCCTGTACGTCGGTGGAAGCGGGACGCGAAGTGGCTGACACGTCAGCGATCTCGAGAGAGAATGAAGACAGCTCAACCCCATACAAATGGTCTATACAGCAACAGTCCGAAACCGAATTTTCTGAGTTGAATTGGGAGGAAGATTAGCTGCCACTGGAGTAGACTGAGTTCCCTCCAGCCCGTCAGGAGGCAGAGAACTGAAGGCTACGCCCTGGCGGCGCTGATATATCGGCAAATGTTATCGTTATAGCAGCAAGTGAATTCAATCATTACTTTACAAGCAGCTTAAAATGGATTTGCGCCGAACATGTAGGGGTGTTACACATGAGTGTTCATAAGGTAATCAAATTTAGGTATAGACATATTCAAATGATGAAATAGGCAAAAGTAAAGATCAAACGTTATGTGACTCTTGTTCGTTCATTATTTATGTAGTTTCCCTATACTTACTTAGGTTTAGTATTGCCTTTAATATCTCGCCCTAAAGAATTTCAGTACATAGTACAGATGTATTATTACGGATAGATGTCCTTGTGGATAATGGCAGTCCTTTATCCAGGCCTTAGGACTAGAGACCACTGTTGATGATTTTACTGAGGTTATTGTCGAGAGCTCTGGTAGAAACGGTCTGGAGTCGAAAATACGCTGTAGAAGGAAGACGACTTCTAATCTCACGCATTATATCACTGTGGAAGAACGCCTAAGCATTTGACTAATGAAGCACCCTTAGAAGACTAACTTATTATTAATGTATTAGGATCCCTTGATAATGTTTTACTCCACGGTGCATATAATTAAAGGTCGCGGTACTGTAAACGGTTCCCTGGTTGAAGTCTCCAGTTAGTACCCTTTTGCAAAGAAAACCCCTCTTCAAAGGCGACGATTTGCGCATGGAAGAAACCGACTAACGTCGCAGCAGACTTTACGTCTCGAAAGAAACCGGACGACTGATAGTCTTGCGTTTTTGATGCAATGTCTTCTACAGTCATTGTTCTCAAGCAGTGACCAGAGCTCACAGCGTTTGCCTCTGGTCCCTTTATACCTGAGAACTCCCCAGTTGTTGGCTGTGATGGCCAGGTCTCATGAAGGCGGGATCTCCCAATAAATGCAACCATCGCAAGTTTCTCATTTTCCTGGCGTATGTTATGTTGCGCGAGGACCATAGTACCTTGGCGCTCGGAGTCAGAAGCTGCGCGGCTGCAGCTGTCTCGATAGCGAACCTACTCGTTCATATTGAGCTACTTCTTTTTCCGGAATCGTATTTGAAAAGAGCCGTGTACTTACATTTACCTTCATATGAGGGAAGCCTTTCCCTGTTTCTTCATAACATGCGAAGTGAGTTGAGTCTATTCCAGTCTGTTGGCACACCAATGGTAATATCTTCGGGATCGTGAATCTTTCCCCTCTGAAATGCGATTTTGAGTCGAAGATTTGGATGACAGGACAATATGAGTGCCTTTCTCGGCCAAGGTCGTGCCAAGAGGTCACTTATCTCAATAGCGGTTGGGATGATTTCAGATCCGATACAGGAAAGGTCTGGTAAGTAGGCAAAGCAGACACTCGCTGTCCGATATCATCTTTCAGATGTTTCCACGCACTCTGCTAGTTCGGATCGTGATGACCTGTCTGTACAGCAGGATTCAAACCACAGGTACCTAATTCCTTGCGCTCGAGCAAGCTCTGATGTCTTCCGAATGTGACGCCAGGCAGCTGTGTTGCATCTGATGTGAGATTCTCTCCGGTCTTGAAAGATTTCCTCGTCGCGATTCCACGCGTGCGATAGTATTGCAAACGTGAGGTCTGGTCCACCACCCCAAGATTCAAACTCCATCGTGGTAGTATTTAATAGCTACATTCTACAGTCTACCAAATGAATGCCAGGTTTTGATTTCAAAAATGATGTACTCACCAGTGGTCAACAGTTCGCAAGTAAGCCGTTGTGATTTCACCTAGATTTGAGGCAATACGTGAAAACTTTACGGCCATCTCGGAAGCATGTGGGGATAAGGCAATCATGATTCGTCAAATCAGCCTTGTTTTGTTGAGGCTATGGGTAAACACATGGACAGGCTGAGAGTCAAGTGCTTTTTCTGGCATGCATTCATGTCATCCCCCTAGCGCCACACACACATTTGTGCCGTGGCGATGGTTGTCGTCGAGGCTCTTTATCCAACCGAACTGCAAGGCGAGCTGCAGGCATATCTTGGGGCTGTCCAATTACATCGACATCACTCACACCATACCAAGGTTTCTGGCTTATCTAGTTGCACGTAGGCGATTCCGAAGCTGAGATCTAAATGGGAGGCGTTCATGCATATGCATGGCCATGTGCGGAATCCGAGACTCGTAATTGTGGCAAGATTGTCGGACAAATTGAAAAGATTCACAATTGCGATTGAAGACTGTTCTATGAGCCAGCGTGTACGATGCCAGGTCCACCCAAGATCGAAGTATGCCTGACATCAGAGGGCTCACTGCGAGAACGCAGCTCTGTAACGGACGCATCTGAGGCTTAGAAGCCGAAATAAAGTAGTGGGCATTATTGATCAGAGTAATGCATTTGAGCAGAATTCTTACTGAAAACCTGCAAGCTTAAGATTCCTGGGCCATAGAACGCCAGGGCAAACCCAAAATCGCCTTGCTTGTTGCCTATTGTTGCCTGCTATCCCAAACAAGAGCCTTGGAGAATGAACTTTGCAAGTGAAGAGATCTGCTGGCTGCCAAGATTGGCAAAATCGCCTCGGCACGATGCCCTCTAGTTTCTTCACATTCATCAACCATGGCCACGGTCGTCCTGACCTGGCATGTGATGAGTGTGTGGGTGAACTGAATGAAAATGGTCATAATGGGAGATTTTCACTGCTTATACGCATAGAAATTGATTGAGATACAGTATAAGAACTCGCGATTCAACAAAATTGCCCAAAGCCGCCAGGATCTGTTTGTGGCAGAGCTTCCAGTCCTCGCGGACGAGCACTGGGAAAATCGCTCATCTGATTGTGTAAAATTCAACATGCCGCCGAGTCCTTGCAGTCTAAAATGAAGCAGAGCCATGTGGTCTGCATTGCATGGTCGACTGGGTGTAAGCAAAATCATAAATACCATAGTTAAGCTCCAACAAATATATCTGATGTGAATCTGATGTGGGAGCCGTCCTTGCAGACTTGGAAAGGGTTGGAAAAAAAAGTGGCACGTAATTTCATGATGTGCTCCCTCAAATCGTGGCCTGTGAAAACCATGTCAGAGGCCTTAGGTGCATGGTTCATGTCGTGATTCAGTAAGTCCTCGTGGGCCCGTGAAGTTGGTCCCTACTTCCACGTACTCAACTCAGGAGTCGGAGGAAATATAGGCAATTTCCGTGGAACATCGGAAGTAAGGAGGGCCGTTCTGAGCCGAAGTAGGTGACCGGCATCTCTTGGTCGTGGCTGCAGGGCGACGTGGGCCCATATCCTCCCACCAGATTAGAATCCCGTCCAACGGGGTGGACACCAAGACCTTTCCGCGGCAGGTGAACTATGTACAAGGCTGCAGTGCTATTCTATGACCACTCTGTCAATTTCGTGCGCTATTGATCTGGTCCTTGTGCCGTAGGCGGAAAGCTAGCAGCATGGGAGTTTGCTGAAAGTTGTGGTAGCTTTGTGCCTGCTGGGGTTGAGGTGCACCCTCGAAAGCTGGCTCCCGCATGGCATCCAGAACCAATCCGTTCTTGAAGAAAGGTTCCATGAGTGACCAGAAGGGTCGGTGGAACACCCACTTTTGCGAGGTCAGTGTCTGATCAAGAGAAGTACAAGAGATTGAAAACTTACTAGTGGCTCTGGCTGTCCACGTACGGCCTCACTCTTTGACGGTGGGACGTTAAGATACTTTGGAATCTTGATGTAGGTGCTTAGCTGCTGCTTGCCGGTGTTGGGATCCTCGTAAATCTCCATGCCGCGATGGCCGGCCGGTTTTGAGAATGCGGGGTGAAGGTCAACGACCACGACACTGTCAGATGTCAGCAGATATTATGTGTTCTGCAGTCGAAAATGCTAACCGTCCACCGGGCTTCAGCATTAGTGGCAGAGCCTTAGCGACCGGATCTAGTGAAGGTAGAGATTTCAGTGTTGTGCTGATGGTTATGATGTCAAATCGCCTGTTCGCAGCTACTTAGCAGGTGGATGCAGCGGTGTTGGGAGAGATAGAATTACTCTTGTTTCTTCATGTAGGCGGCCATTTCATCGTAATTCATAAGATCGATTTTGCCATAATCGATTTTGCCTTTGAGCTTCTCTCGTTTACTTCGCTCGCGGCCTTTCTCAAGCATGGCTTCTGAGAAGTCAAGGCCGGTCACATGGGCACCCTTTTTCGCGAACATGCGCGCAATTATACCGCTGCAAAATGGCAAGGTCAGCTTGCTTGCGCGTTTCGCGCGTCGCAATTTCAGCTGCTCACCTCCCTGCGCCCAGATCAAGGACGGTCTCGCCCTCTTTCCAGGTGGCCAGGTCGTCAGTAGTCTTGGTTTCAGTTGCGAGCTCCCACACGACAGGCAGCAGACACTGGGTGAACATATCGCTGCCGTCGTCTTCGCCGGGAGTGTGAAAAGTCTCCCACTCGTTAGCAATATTGTCCCAGGCCTGCAGGTTGTCTCTGGCGTAAACGGCCTGGTCTGCCTGGGAGACATTTGCGCCGTTGACAAGCACCGGCTGGGCCATGACGGCGGTCTTCTCCGACTCTCTCGGGGCGGCGTTGGTGGATTCTGTGGTAATGTGAGAGGATGGATGGGGGGAAGATGGTCGCGATGAGGAAAACAGGGAGCGCAAGAAATGCTGCATGAAGCGTACCCCTCTTCGCGGTTTGCTCTTTGTTGGCAGCGATTCCCTGGGCACGTCAGCAAACGGAAGCGGGTGTGGATTTTTCATCAGGCTCTGAAGCGGCGACGCACGGTAGATGTATTCGTATCGCGAGAGAGCTGGCGGTTGAAGATGTGTTGTTCGGAGTCACAGCAAGGCAGCACCAGCACCGTAAATGGAAAAAAAAGAGGGTTTCTGACTGCCCGGATGGGATTCCCCACTAAGGTAGGTGAGAATTGAAGGCAGCTGCGAGTGGCTTGACGGGGATGTTGGAAGTTGGAAGGCTGACAGCAAGGCAGCTTCCTGTCCATTGTATAAGGTACGTGCACAGCCCCCAAGTCAGGTGTCTGGCTCGCTAGCGCCGCAGCGGCTCGACTCCTCGAGCTCACCTCAAGTCAGCACTGCATGCACTGCGCCTACTTTGTGACTCGCCAGGGCAGCCGCCCCGGCCGTGCCTGCCAATGGAAATCAAATGGCACTCGACTCGCGCTGCCCTCACATGTGGAAGGCACGAGTTGTTATGCAGCATCCCCTACAGTACTTATGGTCAATGAATGACCCCGATTTTCCCCAATTCTGCTCAACCACAAAATTCACTATTGGCTGTAAAAAAGTGTCGATTCTCGCATAGGATCTCTGGTTGGCCAAACCCCGCACCCTCATGTACTGTATTCGTCCACCAGCAGTTGATGGGACAGCTAGCTCAACTGCTCAACTGCTCTTGCTGCTGATCACGGTATCTACGGCATCGTCCAAGACTTTCCATGCAGCCCCAAACCCCACCTCTGCAGGCTCACACTGCATCAAGCAGAAGCTCGTCGGCCAGCGCACACCAAGCCCGCCATGCCTGAGGCACCCTCAAGACTATGGCTCCTCGCTCCGCCGTCTCCTAATTATCTGCTTCGTTCGTCTCCTCTATTAATACCGCGCCATCACTAGTGTCAGTTCTCTCGTGCTAGCCTCCAGGATGGTTCAGATGTTTTCCGCCGCCAGTCCGTCCCGCTCCAAGGAAATGGATTTCGAAGGCCATGTTCATCCTCCACCAGACGGCCATTCTGCCAAGGCTCAGGGCATCAACTATGAACTCCTCTGCCGGGAGATCAATGACCTAGAACCTCACGAGAAAAAACAGTGGGAGGACTGGAACGGGAAAGAATTTGCCATTCTGCCTCATACCGATGCCGCTGGGAACACATACTACATTGGCGATCTCTACGAAGGCGTCAGGTGCAAAACACAGTGGGAAATCAAAGAGTCCGTCTTGTCACTCTTTGAATTGAGAGTCCTTCCACTGACGCTCCGCCTCGCAGGCCAAAGCCGTACCTGAAATTTATCAAGAGTCTTTCGCAGACATTGCCCCATCTGGCTTATCTGGGCTACTGGATGGAAGTCACCGCTGCACCGCCCAAGTGGAAATATCTGCAGTGTTTCCCAGGGAACGAGAAAGGCCATAGAGAAGAGCGAGCAAAGCGATCTCATGTTTGCGTCGTCGACTACACGGGCAACCAGGCCAAGAAATCACAAGACTTCCTCAACGACGTACCCGGGCTGGAGCGCTTCCTGAACCATCAACCGCAAACCTCCACGACTGCTCAAATTAGGCTCATCGTTGCCGAGGATCTCTCCCGTGATCTTGTCGAGTTGCTGGGCTCCTTCTACGATATTGATCCTCAGTTCTTCCAGTCACACATTGACGACTATCTGTACCACAATCCCCGTGACCCGTGGGTAGAGCTTCCCAGCCTGGATGTCGATGCCCGTCAACGCAACCATTTCACTTTGCAGTATCTGCGAGCTCGATACTTTGAGACCGAGGCAGAGTTTAAAACAGCCGAGTACGACAGCGGCATGTTCAATGTATTGCGGCGCATCGATAGCGATAGGAGCCGGGAACGTCTGAAAGGCGGTCTGCTGTCCAAGACTGGCGACAGCATCACCTTGACACGATCCAAAACTTCGCTGTGGTGGAAGCCACGCAAGGATCCGTCTGAGCCCGTCACAGGTTTGTTCGATTTATGCCCTGCGTCAGGCAAAGGCTAACCACCCCTACAGCCATCTTGCTTGTCGATCCTACAGTCTCCAGTGGTAAGCCTGTATGGGGTGGCTATCGTCCATTCCAGCAGACTCCCTCCATGAAGACATGGCAGCAAAATGAAACCCAGCCTGTCAATGCACCTCCACAAGGAACTTTGTACGACGACGTCGTGTACTGGAGTCAGCGCATGGATGCCCACGAGCTCGATCTGGTGCGCAAAGACGTGCGCAACATCGCCCTCGGAATGTATCGCTTGGTCATCGTTGACTGGCTGCGGGCCTTGAAATACGTCACGACCACCCTCACTAAGATCGAGTGGGAATTCGAGAAGCCTCACTGGGATGACAACTTCAGCAACATCGATAACATCCTCAAGAAGCTATCTCCATGGCGTCGTAACATTGGCTACTACCAGGCCATGATCAGCGAGGCCATAGCGCGCCTGTTTCCTCCGGAGATTCACGCACCTATCCGGGGGATGCAACCTAGCGGCGCCATCATTGAGATGGATAACCGACCTCCTCAGCCCATTGCGGAAGAGGACAACCACGGCATCCGAGCTCTTTGGACGGATTTCAGGAATGTGAAGCAGCAAATGAACGAAAGCCAAGCCCGCATCCGCACGATCGAGAACATCGCCATGAACGGCATCAACGCCGAGGAAGCCAGGCGAGCAGTGAAGCAAAATGGGAACCTGACCCGACTCACCGGCCTAGCAACCATCTTCATCCCGCTCAACTTCACCTCCAGCTTCCTCAGCATCTCCCCGGATTTCTCCGCGGCCAAGATGAGCTTCTGGCTCTTCTTTGCCATTGGCATTCCTTTGACGCTGGGTGCGCTCTTGATCGTCGACCTGTCGCACCCGAAGGGAAAGGGATTCTTGGTAAAGAAATGCGGACAGTTGAGGGAGAAATTTGCAAGCAAGAAATTTGACGAGCCGATCCTCCCGACCAGCAACGACACACTACCACAGCGACCGAAACCACCGAGACAGTCGACCATTGAATGGTTCCATTGGTTTGGAAAGTTGAATGATAAACGCAATTGACGATAATGACGAAAAGCATCTGTATACACACACACACTTAGCGGGCATCAGCTTAGCGTTGGCATTCGAGCATATTATGATTATGATCTTGAGCAAGTAATGATGACGACCGGACGACATTTACGAGATATGAAGATTTTCAGCACCTAGAACATAATTAGGGAACAGAGTTTTTATACAAAATTGCCATAATAGAATATCTTCACACAGTATCATCCTACCTGTATTTCCGACATCTTCACAAGTCCTATCCCAGTCAAACAGAATTGCGCATTCCATTTTCTCTCTGTAAGAGAGGGGCGCTTTCTACTGGAACATATGTATTAGCGTTCTGGTGATGTGGAAGGAGCGAGGTAAGGAAGTGGAAAAGATGCAGCAAGATGCACAACGTAGCGTAGATTTATGAATGCCACAAACAGGGTCAATATGCACCCCGTTTGACTCGTCGTCGATTGTCGTCTGAGAGCCTTCGGGAAAGGGGAGTCATAACGAAAAGGCGCGGAGGAGGTACGCGCCTGGGATACGAGCAGCTTTCGGCGGAAATGCAAGGCGTAAGCCGAGGGCATATTTGTGCCGGGGCGAATATCACCTGGACCCTTAGTGTCAATGGCTCCTGGCCGTGTTTAGTACAATATCGTTGTTGGGCGACCAAGGAGCGCGGGGCGGCAGCCTTCGCCAAAGGCAACTAGCGAAAAAGAGGTTCCGAGTCACAGGTCGTCGATCAGACCGAAAGTGTCAAAATCTCACGACCAAATCGAGAACGAAAGTGGAATGATGGGGTAATGAGTTGTGAAGACAGGGTCTGCTGGATCGTCAGCAGGCTGTATGCGAACCACTAGGCGGCAGTGGCCGAGAAACTGACCTGTCAGCCAGTGCACCCTCCAAGTTTCTGTCCTGCCCCCTTGATCTTAGCCAATCATACTTCAGTACGTTCACACCATACGCTTGTTCTTTCAAACTGCACATCAATAATCCCCTGACCAGGCAAATGACGGTTTTCGTCGCGATGGCATGGCTGGACTTATCCGAAAACGTCGCCTGTGATATTTCCCGGCTAAACTGACTCCTCTGTAAGTGGCCTCTCAACTGATTCACTCCGCTTACCTTCCGTTCTCTGTTTGGCAAATATAATTTCATCAGCTGAAATGGACATATAAAACTGGAGAACGCTTGAGATCTGGTCGCTGAAGGCTAAGCCGCGTAGGGCCATAAGCACGAAGCTGGCCCTTGGCCGGGGCCAGTCATACACTCACTCTCACGGCAGCCCTTACACCAATGGTATCGCTGCGTGAAAGCGCAGTGTGTCAGAATTACAAAACTTCGAACGCCCGGGCCGAATCAAAATGCAGAATCATGTGCTTGCATACAATGGTGGGATTTTATTCGTGGTTGCCTGCTGTTAGCTCCTGCAGTTTGGTGAAGTAAACTTATGAATGTGCTAGATTGGGCCTCCAGATGACGGATCTCTAAGGATCAGGCTGGACTCTCGTGATGGCAAATCAACAATGTTAGATACCATGCCTGTTGGATTCTTAAGTGACCTTGAGCGCAGTTGCCACACTCAGATCGAGAATCCAGGTGCTGCCGACGTCGACTGGAGCACGCGTTGAGTTGGGATGGTAAAACGTGAGACGTGAACACATAAGCCATATTTCACATGTTGCTCACAGCTTGTCAACCAATTCCACTATACAGCCGCTTAATCCGGGTCAAGCGGGCACCTTGAAGCTTCCCCTGAAGTTTTGTTGCAGACGTACACAGATTAGACGCGCTTCTGAGGTAACTGTGATACCGTCTACGGTAAACGTGTTAGATCTCAGTATTTCACTTTTGAGAGGAACCGATTCAAAAGAACATGGCCTTGAGATTGACTGGAAATTCAATTCTTGTCCTTCCTTGAGTTGTCGTCATGTCTTGTGGATTAGCACTTTCCATTGAGAATCAGTCATCACAAGTATTCACAATGGCTTGAATGCTGTGTGTTGGGAACCTGGGCGTTGGCTAGTTTATCGAGGCTCAAATTTATAAGCTTTATGGGGTTGGTCGGCTTTCCAACGTCTTGCACTGCACTCAAATTCGCATTATGCGGCTTTGGCTATGACCTTTCCGCGTTACGGGCTTCTCAAGGCAGCGGACAGAAAAAGTCAAAAACGCTTCGGCGCAAGAAAGGGGTGCGACTTTGAGAACTGCCAGATGCATCGTGTTGAATGATCAAGCAAGTACCCTGCATGCTTAAGTGAAAGGACATTTGCAGATTCCCGTTTCCGCACTTCCTCATTGAGCACTGCGGATGCCAGACTGTAGAATAGAATTCAGATCTCAGTGACATTTAATCTGGCTAAATTCAACATTTTTATCAACCTATCAATCAATGACAAGGCCATGTGGGGGTCTGACAATTGTTTTGCTTCAACTGTCTCTCCGCGTGTCGGGAGATTTGACATAATCATGAAATGCAGTGGGGTCGGGCCGCAGAGGACAAGATAGAGTCCATTTGTACATGTGCCAACTAATCACATCAAGTTTTCATGTACAAGACGGCGAAGGCCTCACATCGATGGCACTCCCTATAAGGCCCGCCATTGTAGAATCATGTTGACAAAGACAAAAGTTCTTCAAGGACACCCGCGATGTTACAAGATTGGAGAGCCGAGTTTGAATGTTACGCCCAAGACCTCATCTTGTGTTATACAATAATAACAATGAAGAGCAGATCTAGTTTTGTATAACCCCAAGTTATTGTTGGATTTATTACATTCCTGTGGGGAGCCACCAAGTTCCTCAATATTGTAGCCAACTATCAGACGTCATCAGAACATCAGATAATTGAGTCATGGGCGTGATGATCTCTCACCTTTTCGAGGTATCCCCAGAGTAATGTTCCCCAATTTGACGCCGTAGACAACAGACCTTCAAAAAAATGAGAGAACACGAAACGGACACTGATGCTTGGCCGGCAGATCGCCCCCACAAGCCGCGAAAGCTCGGTCTCGGAGACGGTGCCGTCTCGTGCCGTCCAGAGTCTGTCGCCGGAGGGACACTTTGGAACGAACCCCTTTGTGTGTTGGAGTCTTTCCCCAATGACGACAATAGTGAACCCTGACTCGCATTCCCACACTAAAACACTTTTACCCTCGTGCTGATCTCGATTGGAGTGACGCACGTTCCTGCGAGGCCAAAGCTTAATTCCCCAAGGGAGTCTAGGGTGCCCCTTACTACGGGAACTCGCTGTCCCAGTGTCTGTGTTGTCGGGCCGGAGATCGTGAACAGGTATGCATGGCCAGAGAGCGGACAATTCACCGCTGTTAAGGCTTAGCCAGCCCGTTGTGCTATTACTCAATTCTTTTCTGGAACGGCATCTCCCGGGTCCTGGCGGCTTTCAGAAGACGCGGCTGTGAGAGGTTTGGGCGTTGGCGGCAATCCGGTTGCACCGGCGTCCAGTCCGATCTCCGCGCCGTCCGTCAGGTTGCAGTCGTTCAACGGCGCCATTACCAATATCCAGACCGTGCCTTGTTCTCGCGGCAGCTTCCCAGCCCCGCCTCCAGGGGAGCCTGGCATAACAGTCCGGAGATCATCGTTGCAGCCATCTCACTTGGAACGGCGTGGCGAACTCCCATGTGCCCCAAAAGCAACTACATACTTCATTTGCCGGCCGCCAACCGGCTACAGGGAAAGTCTGTTCGATGTAGCAAGACACCACAAGAGGCCCATAAATCCTTGGCATCCAGCTAAAACGGGTTGGGTCTGAACGTTGCCCACGGACAACTTGACGCCTGCAGGGTCCAAGGTTATCCAGTTCGGCCAGCACTGACGTTCCCGAGTCGGGGATAGGGAATCTAGGACGGCGTTTGCTCTGCAGACCAGTCACTGCGCTTGTGTCGCACCCTCCATTCCACACCAACCTTCGAATAAACTCCCCCAGACTGCCACCGCACGCCGGCTTGATTCCTCAGTTTCTAGCGTGTCTATTCGCCATCACTTCTAGCGCGGCACAGAAGTTCCGATGAGCGGCGGTCAGTGGGTTCCAGGCCTTCATATGGACAGCCGTGCCCCATCATTTTCGCGCCCCCTCGTGGAAAAGTTTCCCTGCCCAGCAGCATTTCTCGCTCTTCTCCCTCGAGTCCCTGCGCTTCGGTCGGGGATGAAGGTGGACGTCTCGTCCAAGACCCTTCGCAATCGACTGATGATCATCGACATCTTGCCTCAAGATGGCGGGAACTCTTGTTCCTCCGTGGTACGAGGAGCATCCACCCTCAGTCAACGACATGAACATCGCCAGCATGTTTTGGGGGTTCACGCTTGGAGTCGGGCTATGGAGCGGGGTCAAAGGATACCGACAGACTTTGGCGAGCTGGAGAAGGATACACCGGATCAACACGTATGTGTGGCTGATATGGTCGGAATGGATTGCGAGTATGGTTATTGGCATCATATCTTGGTGCTACCTTACGGGCAGGATTGACGCAAGGTATGTGTGGCGAACCAGCTCCTAAGACACCAAACCTGACGGCTTCCTAGCTTCGAATACTTCTTCTTCCTTCGTAAGTTCCATCGAGTACGACCGATTTCTTCGCGGCACCGTTAACGAATCGGCTCCTCCAGTCGTTCTGTGGTCTATTCAAGTTCAATGTCTGATGCAAATCATCGTCAACCGTATTGCGATTCTGATACCGATTCAGTCGCATGCAAGCCGGCTGAAGTGGGGCGTCTTCGGGATCCTGCTCGCCGTCAACATCAGCGTTTTCTGCATATGGATCCCTGCGCGTCTTCAAATCAACCACACGTACATCCATGTCAACGAGATCTGGGACAGAATCGAGAAGGCAATTTTCTTGATCGTTGACGCAAGCCTAAACCTCACCTTCATCTATCTCGTCAAGTCACGCTTGATTGCCAGCGGCCTTACGAAGTACACGAGGCTATTCAAGTTCAATCTTCTCATGATTGCAGTGTCCATGTCACTCGACGTGAGTATTATGCGTATGAAACCGTAACTGAGTCAATACTTACCCAAGTGGATACAGGTCATCTTGATAGGACTCATGTCTCTTCCCAATACTCTCATGTTAGTAATCCCTCGGGTGAAATCCTTGAGTAGACACTAACTTTCTCAGCTACGCCCAATTTCATCCCCTCGCCTATCTCTTGAAACTACACATCGAGATGGGTATGGCCGACCTCATTGCCAAAGTAGTCCGCGAGTCGCATTCCATGAACGCACACCTTGAATCCAGAAGAGACAGTAACGAGGGTGCTCCCGTTCCCAACCAAAAGAAATCAATATCAAGATCAACAGAGTCAAGATCCAGGAGGTTCTCCATGCCATATCTGGGCAGTCGATTTGTCCTATCCTCACAAGACACAGCTTCGAAGAGGAATTCAGGAGAAGATACCCATGACCCCGGCCAGCAGGAAAGCTCAGGGTCAGGGCGAATAGTGCAAACAGAGATTCCCAGACGGCCGCGAGCCATGTCTCGTCGTTTGACGGCACCAATCGGCTTGTCTCCACTTGAGGTTGCTCGACACTCTAGCTCAAGTCAACCAGACTCTAGTAGTACCATTGTGGACCACGAAGCGACGGAGTATGTTTGATGACCGATCCGGGCAACTCATGATACCCCAGGAGTTAAGGGCACGGGAAAAATGTTCAAGAGCTGAACAAAGGTACTTGGTATCGGCGGAGTTCATAGGTTAATGATTTATGGTGGCTAGATTAAGCCACACTGATTGCTCACGACTTGATGGGTTCCAGTGAAAGTACAAAGGCGTCATAGTAATTCTGACAGCCGGTTGAACCAGTCTTCTTCCATGGATACCCACTATCGGAAACCCCTCAAGCATGGGTTAGCTTGGCGATGATGGTCCGCTTCACGTCCTTGATCCAGCATCTCCACCTTGAGTGGGTTCCGGCGTTGTGGCAGAGTGGTCTAATGCGCAAGACTAGAAATCTTGTTCCTTCGGGAGCGTCTGTTCGAATCAGGCCAACGTCGAGATTATATTTTTGCCCCCATCGCAATTTGCGGAATTTTATTTTTTACGCGATAACACAGCGAACTTGTCCCTACTTACGGCCGAAGAAACTAACAGTTGCCTTACTGTAGTGGGGTCAATTATCGGATTAATGGACTAGAGGACAAAAGTGTAGTCACAATGGTGGACGTGGCATGGTGAACGAACGAAATGATGGGAAATGAAGACTCAAAGCCCGATTCTGGTAGTAACGTCTTGTACGAATAAAATCTATTGTATCTAAAGCAACTCAAACAAACATGTACGTAATTTTCTACCGATCATCGGGGTATTGATCAACAAAATCTGTCCTCCCATCCAGCAACGCATCGGCATTGAGCCTTACACTCCACCTCACCATATCGGTCATACTCTGATCCCTGAACCCATCGCCGTGGTTTCCAATGTCACTCATTGAGCTAAGAGGACCAGCCGCACGATGGTGATGGAAAAGAGCCGGTTGCGTTGTCAAGCAATTATGAGGCTTCCTTCCCTTGGCTCCCTCACAGAAGAACCTCAGAAGGATATCAGCAGCATCACTGACATCCTTCAGAGCAACCTCTTGCAATAGCTTCCTCGCGCCCTTCTGGCTGACTGCATATCCAAGCGTGCAGACACCCTCCTGTGCGTGGTGAACAGCCCTGGTGTGCTCCGGGTACTTCTCCTTCAGGGTGAAGGGGATGTTGAAGGTCCACAGGTTCTTCTTCGGAGCGACAGTAACATCGTTTGTGTGAATTATGCGAGCCTTGGGCACAGTCTTACTGTCCTCGAACGGGAAGTGCATGCCACAGTGTCCAATCCAGAGGAGATCCCAGTCATCGCCGTATGGAGAGACTTTGGGTGGGATTGTGGCGGGAAGATGCTCAAATGGGATGTCGGGTATCCTACCCAGAGTATTGTCGGTTGGCATTGGGTAGCTTGGGTCGACGTAGGACAAAGGTGCCTCTGCCAAGGGTTGGATAAGTGCTTGCGTCGACAGGGCGAAGTCGTGTAACTGGTGCCTAATCCTGATGTCCCAGTCGACGTCATCTTCGAGGATGAGGGCAGAAGTCAAGTTGCGACGGACGATTCTATGAAGGAGTGGATCAGCAAAGGAGTCGGTTGTCCGAGGGGATGGGCGCGTCTCACTCGCCAAGCGCGTTCATGTGTCCCCGCCAGCAGCCAATGGCTCCATTACTGAGCTTATCATGTTCGCTCGTCTTAGGGATAGCCTTGTCCGGCACCCTGTCCCCGGGAATACCATCGACGAACTCGATTTCCATGTCGCTCAGTGCGGCCTGGAGAAGAACGCCATCTCGACGGTCTGTCCTTGATGGAAGGCCGATGACGAAGATCTTTTCAAACTGCAGATTGTTGTGTCAGTACAACACCCAACGCAGAGGACAAGAGGAGACTCACACCCAATGTGCTGTTGTTAATCTTGCTCATCAAATCTGGCAAGGATGAGCTCCGCCTTTGCCGGATCTGGCCGAGGAATGGATTATGCAAGAAGAACACAAGTGTGACAAACACTGCCCCAAGAATGCAAAGATCCCTCTTGGACGTCGACCTGACGGGCATGAAATGCATCTTCATCTCCTCACACGAAAACAATGGGGGAAAAGAAGAAGAACGAGGAATTCCTAAAATTTTGCGCCATGGGTTCCGCGAGTGCCGGGCGCTTCTTCTTAAAAAGCAGACTTGAGCAAACAGACCGTATCAGGCATGATGGTGTGGGTTGTCAAATCTTACCCGGCGGGATGTATGGGGCCGGATCAGCCAGCCCCCAACGTCCAAATTTGCGAATAGCAGCTTTCCACTGATAGGCCACGATGCATGGGGGGCATAGTGTGCGGCATGGCTCTCCTGCATCAACTGCGCCGGAATGCATATCCGTAGTCCGAAGCAAACAACTTGCAGGCGAGTTCCCAATTAACATGGAGCTAAGGGGCCCGGAGCAGAGGGAAGAAACGGGGAATGATTTGATTGTTTGCTTTGCCTCACGGAGCTGAGTTTTGGTTGTGGTGTTGGACCTGAAGCGGTTAACGCCATCGCTTGGCAATACGAGTTTGTGTTGGTGCAAGTTGGGTTAATCTGCATGCGAAGTGGATCGCTAGACTTTCGTGATTGGACCATTAGCAAGCTGAATCGCAAGCGCCGTAGCCGTTTTCCAAACCATCGGCAACGCGATAAAGCCCCCTTTGGTGGTCTGCCCACTATTGGAAATCCACATTGGCTCTTTAAGTTTAGTTTAAAGCTTGAATTCTCTACGAAAGCCCGGATATCGTGACTCGAGGATATGCTGTGGTCGCAGTGGTCCCCTTACGATGGCCTTGACGGGCAAATGGTTGCTTGCTTTTTCCAACAATGTCGATGTCAACCCTGGCTTATCGCAGCAGGCTGCAAATTGCGCCTCGACGATCTGCGCACGTGGTTGGTCTAGTTGAGCAGGGTGTTGCTGTTTGTTGTCCCAACATGATACCAAGGAGTGGGCCGGGGTCCCAGGCTGTCGGGTTCAACTCAGCAAGGACCACGATCAAGTTGGAGCATCTTAATAAAAGAACAAATGTCAGAGTCAACGGCTCTCCCTCTCATCTTGCGGAAAAGCAAGCCAATTCAACATGCTCTTCCTTGCTGTGTTACTGTTCACCACTGTCCCTTTGGTGTCTTCCCAGTTCCTCAACCCGTCTCAGAGTAGGGAGCTTTGGAGAATTGGGCAGACACGGAAGGTTCAATACAACACTAAACTCGAGAAATACACCATTGCCCTTTGGCAACAGGCCATTGCAGGAGGTTCTGCGACTCTGGGACCGATCATTGTTGGTAAGAGTTGACAGAGTTGATCGTCTCACAAGGTCACATCTAACTAGGTTCATTTCAGAAACAACAACAGGTCCAAAGAGAGAGTTTGAATGGAAGGCTGACCTCGAGGAACTGGACTTGGGCGCCTCAAATGTCTTCTTCTTCTGGCTCTTCGAGGGGGACAAGTCCGTTCAAGGACAAGTGAAAAAAGGACAAGCCTTTTCTTCAGCCTTCTTCAACATCACCGACGAGCCCGAACCAAGCAGTTCATCCTCCATCAAGTCTTCGACAACCCGAACTTCGACTTCAGTCGCTTCCTCGTCCACATCGTCCACCACGTCGCTAGTCTCATCGACGACAGAAAATGAGTTGACTACAACTACACCAGAAGCAGCTGCAACAACGCAGGCGCGTATCTTGCCAACCGCTCAAGAGCCGGGGCCGACAGATAAGACAAAAGCAGGTGACGCTTCGACGAGCAACGTCCCAGAAGTCAGTGTTGCAGACCCAAACAGTCTTTCTGTTGGGGCTCAAGCGGGCATAGGTGTTGGGGTAGGGCTCGTCGGCGTGACTTGTGTTGTGTGCGTTATGCTGTGGTACAGGTACCTCAAGAAGAAGCAGCAGACAATTTCCGAACTCCATGGTAGCACGACCTTCCCACAACTGCCTGGGTACTCGAGAAGCCACGGGGTTGCGGGTGAGGATCCGGAGTCCCCTGTGGATAAGCCAGGTTATTATGTGAACAAGAGGCCTGTGGAGATTGACTAAGGGTTCAGTGACAGAAGTTAATGTAGTTGGGGTTGTTCAACAGACTACGCTGGGTGTGCATTATTCATAGATGGCTTTCAAATGACAAATCTTTACAACTTTGGGCATCAACTCAAGCTCAAGTCCAAGTCCATACACTACTTACTCTCCGTCAAATTCTCGTGCTCGGATATCCAACATCACCGGCCTGAAGTGGGCACTGCCTGCTCAGAGGCGACTGACAGTTTTCAAGAATAATGAAGACCCGCCTGCTGTTGAATCGGGCCGGCCCCGAAATGGGAAAATGTAGGTGGCCCAACCAGATCAAGATCAAGTTCGCACCTGATTTGTGAAAGACCCAAATAGGTGTTGGTCTCAATCACATCGGCCATGACATCTAGGCTGTCGACCTGCATCATTCCACGCCCTACTCTTATTTCCTTTTTGGCTACCTAATAGTTGAATCATTCAGCAAAGCGGCTTGACATCCGGGCTACAGCTATGGCTGAGCTGCCTGCCCTATTAAAGGGCGAAAATGTGAAGCCCGCTTCTGGCTCGGGCAGTCAGAGCGGAGTCTTGCCTGTCGCAGCTGTCGTCGGGGGAGCTTTTACCAACGAAGACCTTGAGGCTGCGAAGGCGGCATGTGACCCGGTGAAGCAGATTCCCTGGTTCAAAAAGGGCCGGCTGAACTTGGTGCTCCTCCGGCGGAAGTTCTGGCAATAGGCATCTCGGAAAAGTTAAGCGAAGGTTCAAGAACGGTCTGCCAGCACCTGGAGTTTACTGGTGGTGAAGCTTCTGGGTAATTGCGGTGTCACTGAACAACAATGAAAACATGACTACCGATGAGGCAGTGAACCAGACATACTTTTGACAGTGCCCCAAGGAGAAATTAGATACGATCCACTCACTTGTAGCTGCTCTTTGGAAGAAAGTTGACTTGTGTTATTCATTGAATGAATGGCAAATTGTTCCAGCCGCAAGTGATCGTGAACCAGAGCGGGGGCAAACTCAATTGAATATTTTCGTGTAAAGCGAAAAGTAGCGGTAATCTGCGAAGATAGACTTTGTTCAGGACTCAAGAACATTTTGCCCGCGCCCTGGCACCGGTATGAACGCACAGCTGCACAGGCCAGAAAGATGATGAAGATTCGGGGCTGCATGACAGGACTATCCATGTGTATCACTGCAGTGGTCTGCGCATAGTTCGCTCTCATAAACTCTGCAAAAAGGCCCGACAGACAACTTGACTCGGTCGTCCCCAGCACGAAACGTGCGAAGAACGAAGAGCATCAACGGAGCCGGGGCGCCACCGGCTTGGCGAACCGGTTTGCGCCCACCGGCACATGCCCACCGGCCCGGGCCCCGCACCGCCCTACCTCCGACATTCAAGACCCGCCGCCGTCACTCATGGCATCACTTGAGCACTTCATGGTAGGAATGAGATTCATTTGAAAAAAGGAACCGTTCAAATATCGACAAGTTCGGTCTCGCTCAATGAACCTGGACTTTTTGACCATTTGGTTTTATTACCCGATCGCATGATTAGCTAGGCCTAAATTATTAGACCGCTAAAGAAACTTTGGGGTTCAACGCAACTCGGAACTCTCGGACGGGACTACTCCAGACTAATTCACGACTGCAAAGGTGCACATAGCTTTACTACTGCACATGGGAATTCAACATGCGATTCCCAGAACCCATGCCCATGCGTCTCATGGGTCGAAAAGATCTTATCACCCGATAAACACTGATAGAGGGGTTGCGCTTGACTTACACCCTTGGATTAAATACGTAGTGGGGACGCTTTTCAATATTGCGAGCTGCTGACTCTTTTCTCTTTGAAGTAATAATCACTAAAAAGACCATAAACGCCATCATGATATTGATACCGCTGGCAATCGTACTCAGCGCGGCTGTAATATACGCTACAACTCGTGGGATATATCTTTTGTGGTTTCATCCATTAGCAAAGTATCCTGGACCTAGGATCGCTGCCGTATCCAATCTGTGGTACATATACGCGTGGTATGCCTTCCTCCATGACCCTATGTAACATCAGAATACGGCTGACTAGGAGGGCTCGACTAGGCTTTCCGGAAGATATCCTTGGATTATTGAACAGCAATTTCAGATTTACGGTATCACACTACGCACCGCCTCTCACGAAACCTCATGCTGACTAGAACAGGCGATGTCGTTAGAATTGCGCCAAACGATTTGGTATTTCGTACACCACAAGCCTACAAAGACATTTATGGAAGCACCGTCAGGCGGCGAGAGATCTTCGTCAAAACTGACATGCAGGACTTGTCAGAATTTACTGGATTTCCTGACCTTGGTGTCGCCGCTGAGAGGAACCCCGAAACTCATGCTCAGGTTGCGCGTGCACTGCAACCATCCTTTAGCTCGCGCGTTCTCCAGGGCTGTCATGATGTGATTCACCAGGTTGTTGACGAGTTTGTCACGCAACTTGAGAGACGAGGCGAAGTCAACTTGACAGAGGTAATTCCTCGAAGGTGATATTCACATAATTCGCACCGTTGACTTCAGCTAGTGGGTCGATTACTTCGCCCATGACATTTCCGGCGAGTTGGTGTATAACAGGGAGGCGAAGATCATGAAGTCAGGTAAGACTCCTACTTGACATCACAAGAAAGTAGTTGGCTAACTAAAATTTTCCCATCACAGGAGATCCAACGCCGGATGTAATAGCATCGCGGAAAATGTCATATTTAGGAGCAGTCATCGTGGCACTGAAACGGTTCCCCCTGCTGAAGTTCCCTCTATTCGTTTGCCTAATTCCATGGGCTTTAGCATCTGGCATATCCACCTTCGGCAAAACTGTCCAAGGGTACGCACGCGCGCGGATTGCGAAAGGTGGCAAAGTCCGGCATCTAGACCTCTTGGAGCCCATCATACCCCCTGAGGGGTCAATCGTGTCGCAAGAAAGCAAGAAGCGCAGCGACGACTGGATCGTTGCCCAAGCCAACTCACTCCTGGCAGGAGCTTTAGGTCCGGTCACAAACGCCATTATTTCGTCAATTCTCCTCTTGTGCGATTCTCCAGAGACAATGAAGCGATTGCAAGAAGAAGTCCGAGCTACATTCGACAGCTACGACGACATCACAGTGGAGGCATGCCAGTCTGCGTGCCCCTACCTTAATGCCATAATTGAGGAAGACTTGCGTCTTGTGACACCAGCACCGTTTGGCCTGCCAAGGTACAGTCCAGGTGCAGATGTCGATGGTCATTTCGTACCTTCAGGGGTATGTCACTCGTATCCGTCGGTTTGAGAGTCTGGGACTTACTGTGAACTCAGGTCACTGTACAGACATGCAACTTCGCCGCAGCTCGCAGCCCTGATTATTATTTCTTACCACGAGAGTTCCACCCGGAGAGATTCCTGCAAGAAACTCATCAGTGGTATGATCGGCGCTTCAGTAACGACACCAAACACGCCGTCATGCCCTTTTCGATTGGCCCACGACGATGCACTGGTGCAACTATTGCGTACACGGAGCTACGCCTTATACTTGCCAAACTGGCATGGGCACTTGACGTAGAACTACCTGCTTCGGGCAAGAAAGTGAGCTGGGAAGAAGACGTAAAGGTCTACGCAACATACCGTTTCCCAAATGTGTGGATCAAATGCGAGAAGGCAAAGTTGGTTTCTTTAATTGCCTGAGCTGGAGGCCAAGTTCATGGCTAAGTCATTTGCCCTGGAAGAGCACTACACAGTCAGATAGTAGACCTTGAAATAAAGTCAATTCTTCGTACGAAAGAGACTGCCTGTATCTTGGTATTGCCTTGCCGCTGCTGGACGCCTCTTCGGATCCTATTCTGAGGTCGGAGATCAATGACGGAATGCTGAACCTTATCGTAACGTCCTCAAAGACTTCCCATCCATACGCTTTATATCTTCTAGCCACGCAAGTCTTATGTAAAGCGAGACCAACGGCTCGATTTGCCCTGCAGATAATCATGCTGATTCAGGTCCTTGGGGCTACTATGGACGTCTTGACAAGCGTTGATCAAGGTCCGATGAAGACCGAGCAAGCCTTATCATTCTTTGAAACCCGGTTAACAGGTCTGTCTTTCTGTCTTTTGGGTAGACATAATATTATTGAGGCCATTTCTCGCCAGATACAATGCTTTAATCAGAACTATCAATTTTACTGCGAACGGAGACTAGAGTTCGACAGATATTTGTAGATAAGGTAGGTTATCAAAACCGCAAAGAAATGTTTAGGACATTAAGAGCCTAACAGCCTCACAGCTTTTCCCGATGCTATCTCTCTTTCTTGGTAAAGCAGCCACCAGGATCTCCTATCAGAGAACGACATGGAGACAGAACGCATCAGAATTGATTTTAGCACATTGAGAATATCTATCCAAAGCGCCAGGAATGTGGAAGTGATAACTCCAAACAGTTCTGGCTTTGTCAGAGGCACTTCCAGCTTTGTGAAGAAACATTTGATCGTTCGAGCTATCAACCAGACCATGGATTTAGCAATAATTATCAAAACTTGACGAACGGGGGTATCTTCCAGATGAAAGCACGGCATTTCCCTAGGATCCACTCATTGGAAGTAGACATACAGCTGGATGCCGCAAAAAGCACAACGGAGCAAGTGAATAGCAATAGACAACTCCAAGTTCTCTTCGTTCTTGCACTTTTCATAGGACTCACAATTGAACGAAAACTTATGCCATGTACTCAAAAAGCCACAAAGACAAATTCCATAGGAAGTTTTTATCATCAGTGTTCTGGGCATAGAAGAAGACGCCGACTTTCCAATTCCTTTCTTGCAGGATGTATTCACATCTGAACTATTAGGGTTAAGGGGATGCATGCTTGAAAATCTTTGGCAACCTCTAGATAGCCTGCCGATCTCCGACGCTATTTCCAAAGCCAAGACATGAACTTCAGCCGCAACTCATTGATAGACATTATCGCTAGAAGTTTCGCACTATCTCGGAATGGCCGTCTGTTGACCTGTCACTTGTAGGGCTGGATCATTGACCCCACCTAGATATGGATCAACCACCCTTCCAGGATGCTGTTTGGGAATAGCGGCGTGTCAACGGGACCAGCCGCTGCCGAAAGATTGCGCGATAGAGATGAGAGGGGCAACCCGAGCAGCTTCGTGGCAGAATAGGTGATAGAATAGAATCTCAATCCGCTTGGAGTCTTTCTGGATTTCCTGCTTTTCCCAATATGTTCCATTTGATCATTAATTTGTCGCTCTCGTGCTGATGAAACTCCTTGGCCCGTCATCGTACAGTGCGTTGAAGAAGCCACATGAAGCTGACAGACGCACTTCTCTTACGTCCGGTAGAATGGGACCCTTAGAATCGTGTAGCCTCTATCAAATCATTACCAAGACCGCTACTGGTTAATAATTACGCGAAGCCGAGACCGAAGAAAAGAGCAGTACACGGGACCAATTCTGTGCACGGTGGAACTTGACCTTTTTCCCTTCCCCTGGAATGGAGATTCAGCTTAACAAGGCGCCCTATTCATATCCAACTGACAATTACGGCAGAAGGCACGCCGGAATACTGAGAATTCATCGGATACTGACTTGACACGCCCCGGGATGGACGGGAACTAGTCTTTATCAGTTCACAGGGGCATGCCGCAACTTGTCATGGCTCTTGGTGCACAGACTCTCTGAAGGTCCCGGTGTTGGCGCAGTGCAACACACGCAGGGAGAGGGAGCGAATGAATATACGCGTATCCCAGCAATGGGACCAGTGGGTTTTCTTAGCAAAGTTTAAGCTGTCAGTTGCAAGAATTCATCTCATTGTCTCTCTAGGCACGGCTCCACCTTAGATTGCCTCCCACTTCAGCCGTTACAAATTTAGCAGGCCATCAATCATGACTCCAGCCGTACATTGACCAAAATTCTTCTTCGATTTCTCTATTACCTGCTATTCTTCACAATAGCGTAAGGCCAAGCAAAGAAACGGCGCGAGAATTTCCGCATGTATCCCGACTTTATTGACTTCACAGAATTCGTTCGAGGGTCAAAGCAGCATGCGTGAAGATGTTCCCATCCAATTCCCTGAGTCACAAACCTGTCACTGACCTCCTAGTGAGTCGCCCAGCATGAATTGACTTCGGCGGGGCCGTCTCCCCATGTTGTAAAGGTGGTGCAGGATATTCTTGTTATGATCATAATCCACATACCCCCCGCACTACCCCTAAGAGATCTTCTAATTGGAGACGCTCGTGGCTAAAGAGGACTAAGTTAGGAAAAACTACCCAGTTTCAAGAGCTCTGCCCAGTAGGACACCCTGCTTCAGTGGATTACGACTTCAATGAGATTGCTTGTACGGTTGGCAACTCATGCTATCCATGGAGTATGTCATAGATGGCAATCAGTCGGTATATAACATTTGGACTCTGTTCGCATTTTAGAGTTATCTCGATGCCCCAAACACCCGTCACTCATTTCTTTTTACCTTCGAGCAGCTCTTGCGCAGCTACCACCTAATATCTGACCATATTCAATCTTTTAGCTCAATATGCTTTTCCAACACCTTTGCGCTTTTCTGCTCGCGGTCATTCCGCTGACCTCCGCGGCAGTTATACGTCCGTTCGCTGTGAGTATCCATCAGCTCTAGTCGACAACCGGTCGCTGACAAAAACACAGAAAAACAACGCCTACTGGGTGGACGTCACAAAGTCTCGAGGCGGCCAGGTGTGGGACTTTGCAGTCTACGGCGATGGCTACGAAAAGTTCGACGAGGACGGCGACCGCAAGGTCCTCGACTGCCTCGAGGTCGACACCACAGCCAAGCGCCTGACCGTCCACAACGCCCAGAACGCCTTCGACCTGACCAAGCCGCGCCTCAAGATGCGCGAGGTCCTCAAGGAGTGCTGGACGATGACAGGCCTCCAGCCCGCGCAGCTGGTGGAGGTCAAGGGCTCCCTGATCCAGAACGACGACATGAACAAGGCCCTCGCAGACTGCCGCACGAAGCTGAACCTCGGCGCCGTGGCTTCTTTCGACGTGTCGGCTGCGGACAGCGGCACCGCTCAGAAGGCTTGCTGGGCCAGGCTTGGATCGACTATCTTTGCTTCCTCCATCACGGGCGCCATTGCGGATTTCGACATCAAGAAGAAGCTTCTCAAGGTGGAGGTGGACAACTCGTGGCAGGGAGATGATCTCCTCTTTACTTTCTCTGCTTGAATGGTAATGGGCGTATGGGACCCCGACGTCGAGGCTAGGAGTCTATGTCGAGTGGTTTCTGAAGCAGTGTAAACAGTAATTGCAATATACCCTAACCAAATTTTCATTCTCAACTGGTGTTGGTGTTGTGATACGAATCATCATTCTTGGGACGACTCTCTCACAGCGCAATGGGGACATTGTCACAGCCTTTTGCCTAGCTTTCGTTTCATGTGCAATTTGACAGAAAGCACCAACATCAGCGTGCCTGAAATCACTGCAATCACAAAGACAAAATAAAAGAACAATATTTTGAATATTTTTAAACTTGGTATCTTTACAACAACATTGCCACCGCCAAACCGAAGCCCACTAGGCTTCCCATAGCCTCAACCCGAGCGCCAGCCGCAGTAGGCAGCGACGGCGTGCTCGTTGTAGTCGTTCCATTACGGCCACGAGTTCCAGTGGGGGCAGGTGGTGTCGGGGTTGACGTGTCAATCAACAATGTCGTCGGCACAGTCATGACGGTGGTTGGAGGCAGAATAGCCGAGCCATCATCACTGGTGACCGGCGCCGCGGTGGGAGCCGAGGTAGGCGCCGAGTCCGGAGCGGAGATCGGGACAGATGCAGGCACTGAACTCGGGGCCGCACTCGGCTTCGCAGAGGCTGCCGGCTTTGAAGGCTGAGCCGAGACAGGCGTGGTCACGTTCAGCTCGGTGTTCCACGTCGCAAGGACGCACTGCTTCATGAGGTCGTTGTCCGCGTAGCTGTTGCCGGACTTCTTCGGCGTCAAGCTGAGGACGTAGTCGGTGCCGAAGCTGCCGGCGGCCCACCCGACGAGGCCAATGAACACGTCCGAGTTCTGGTTGATGAAGGTGTTCTGCGCGCAGAAAGCCGTGAAGCACTGATGTCTGTCAGCCCTATGCTCTCGGTTGCGTCGATCATACGGGAACATCATCTGAAACTTACCGAAGAATCACTCGAGGCTCCTGTCTCGCTGACCAGCCCCTTGCGGCCCTTGGACCGCAGATACTCAGCAACAGTCCTGAAACTCTCCACATTATCCGTCGTGCACGGCTTGTGCGTGCCGCTGTTGTCCTCGTCCAGGTACTTGTGCACGTCGATGATGAGGTTGTCGGTAGTCCCGTCGGGGTTCGTGATGGCCGTCAACGCATCCGCACTGCCGCTGCTGACGAGGAACTCGGCCGAGTTGAAGTTGGTACCGGGCAGCAGGATCATCTGCTTCGTCGCGCCGGCTCCGCGAATCGCCGTGACGACCTTCTGGCAAGTCGCCGCCCAGATCTTGACGTCGAGGTCGTGGGGCTCGTTCATGAGCTCAAAGACGACCTTCTCATTGTCCTTGTACTTCGTCGCCAGCTGTGTCCATAGAGACACGAACTGGTCGTCCGTCGGACCTCCCTGTCCGATGATGCCGCCGTTCCATCGCGCAAAGTTGTGGATGTCGAGCATGCAGTAGGCGCCGGTCGCGAGGCACTTTTGCATTACTTGATCGTATTTACCCAGGTTGCCGGCGTTGAGGGTGCCTCCGAGCTGGTTGTTGACGAGGAACTGCCAGCCGACGGCTGAATGGTGTTAGTGGGATGATCATCCACGGCAGACTCGAGGGTGCATACGCAGGCGAAACATGTTGAGCTTGTCATCGTTGGCAAAGTGATTCATCTGACCCTCGCCATCACCGCCGCCGAGAGAACTGAGAGGCAGCTGGGTCTTGCCGGTAGGGCAGCTTCCCTGTCATGGATCGTCAGCATCTATCACCACCACCAGCCCTGACATCATGACTTACATCGATCTCACAACCAAAGTCACCACCGGATATCGCAACTCCCTACAAGCCAAAGCATTAGATGCCATCCCATGTCTCGCAGATCATATGACTTGCCAAGAACTGCACCCTGGCGACCGCCGCCGCCGCCAACCCCAAAAGCGTGAATGTCTTCGAGACCATATTCGAACCTGAGCGAATGAAATGAAGCGAATGTGAAAGTAGACGGTTACTGGGTAACCAAAAAGAAGGGATTCAATCCGAAGAATGAAAAGAAAAGAAACAGCGCGTGGCCTGGAAGAAGCGAAGGTACAGACGCAAAAGGGGCCTTGGTGTTGCAGCAAACTCCCAAAAGGAGAACCAGAGGTCGTTCGCAAACGGGACGGGCGGCGAGCCGCATTACATATTCCTCTCCTTGCCCCTCGATGGGATGACCATGGAACACCCACGCATAAGAATCGATCACAGGAAAAATGCTCGTGCACCCAAGAATAGCAGCTTCCATGCGACCATCATTTGCTGACGGGGACGGCAGAGAGTGGATATTGTTGGCTCCTGTCCCCCCATCGTGCGCACCCGGGCTGAGCGAACAGAGAGAGAAAAGCCAAGCCCCAGGCATGCCATCTGATTGATGGTCGTTTCTGTGCGACAGATTCATGCGGCGAGCGCCACGAAGCCCGGTCGGACGAGGGCCTGCATCAGACGGTGGGAGTTTCATGTGCGGACACCAAAGCCAGGGGATCCCGCGGGTCCCTCCCCAGGGCGAATACCACCTAAGCAAGACGAAAGAAAACCAGACTAGGCCTTTTTCTCTCTCTTCTGCACTGACGGGATGCCGAAGCAGTGGCACACTGCCCACATTGTGTGGAAATCAAGCGATTGGCGATGGGGCTCGCGGGGGATTCGACGCCATGGATGGATCTTGGGGACGGTCTTGAGCCTTGGCCGGAGAGTGCGACTTCAAGCAGGTTAGATCATGAGCTGTGGGAGAGCGAAAAGATGCACCTAGAGGCGCTGGGGTCTCGGGCTGGCCGGGGTGCGGCAGGATGACCCGCCGGTGCGGCGAGTCGAGCGTTCCAAGTCAACGGTTTGCAATTGAATGCGGCTTGGATTTGATTGCTGCGAATGGAAGTTGCAAACGGCGTCAGCCCCAATGCGCCACTTCAATGTCACTGTGATTTGAAGGATGATGGGCGATCAATCGAAGATGTTCATGCTGAGCGCGCGATGGGCTCAGCTGACTCAGTGACAGAAGAGCGAGAACATGAGCCAAGAGACGGTTGAATCAACAAACGGCAACCGATTCTCGGCCCGATGGCGTTGGTCGTATTGCTCGGGATGTTTGCTTCGTGCTCATGAGCGACGTCACACGGCAGCATCGCAAAGTGACCTTGCGTTCATTGTAACCTCTTGTCATGGATACGTCTTCTTGTCAGCTCCATTCTGGCACGAGCCTGAAGTGCAACGGCGCGAGCACTGATGACTAGACTGCGGGTGTTGGTCGACATCCAGGGGCAGCCCAGCAAGCCACGAGAGCCTCTAAAACTAGGGCGCCGCCGCTAGAGAGGACTCAAAGACACACATGGCGTTTAAAATGTCCGTGACAGCCGACCCATCGTTACGCTTGTTGGGTTCCTCTGCTTTGTCTCGCAACAGCTCGTATTGAAGACTGTAACGGAGCCGTTTGTGGCCTTCGAGAAAGTGACCTGTTGTGCTGTGCTGTGTTGGCAGAGAGAGAACTCTCCGCGCCCGAGGCGTTCGGGAACATTTGCCGACGCGTGTCCCAACGGCTCGAACCCCCTGGCATGCAATCAACGCCAGACCGAATGAGAAGATCTTGATCGTCTGATGAAAAGAAAAAAAATATTCCGAAACTAGGGGCACCGACGGGATGGATGCAGTTGATCCTGATGGATGGATTCGTCGAGAAGACGCCCAAAGCGGCAATGATGAAGGGGAAATGGCGGGCACGTCGCAGGTGAAGCAATCTTGGCTGGTCAGACATTTCCTCAAGCCACACGATGACCCCTCCATCTCTTGATTAGTAAGTCATTTCCGGTGTTTTTCAAGATGCAGGCCCACTTGGCGTTTGAGGTTTCTGTTTCTGTTGTTCATTCATGTTGAGATGTTTCCCATCTTCGAATCTGAAAGATGCCAAGAGACCATTTCATTGCAAGTACTCTTCAGCAGAATTCTATTGTTCTTCGTAAGGATCACCGATAGCGGACTGCGTCCTTCTCGTCGCAATGATTGTCTCCAATGGTATCATAGTGGGGCGCGCGGGGAACGCAATGAACGCAAAGATAAATACCAGATGAAAGTAGCATGATGACTTCATGAATTAGGAACAACGTCAATTCGCATATTCTTCGACTGACATTAAGAGCTAAAGTCAACAGTCTTCAAATGGCATCCTCAAAGCAGAACCCGCCCCTCCTTGATCATATCGTCATCCTCTTACCCCACCAAGTCCTCGCCAACCTCCCACCCTGGCTCTCGGACGAGTTCACTATCCTGACCGGCGGCCGCCATGCCGATGGCCGCACCGAGAACAAGCTCGTAATCTTCGCCGACGGAACCTACCTGGAGCTCATCTCCTTCGTCGCGGGTATCAGCCCGGAAGAACGGCTCAAGCACAAGTGGGGCGCGAAGAAGGATGGAACCGTCATCGACTGGGCCTACTCCCTTGTCGACGAGTCTGGCTTCTCTGCGATACAAAAGCGGGTGAATGCCGCGCAATCCCTGGCAACGTACGACGACCCCGTCCCGGGCGGCCGGATTAGACCGGACGGCGAGGAGCTGAAGTGGGCCGTTGCGCTGCCCGGGCCGGAGGGAAAAGTGGAGCGGGGCGAGCTGCCGTTCTGGTGCTTTGACCGGACGCCGCGCAAGTTGCGGGTGCCGGACCATGTCGAAAAGAATGTGACGCATCCCAGCCGCGCACTGGGAGTTCACTCGGTTGAGGTTGACGTCAGCAGTGAGGACTTTAAGAAGGCGTACGCTGGTATTATCGGACAGCCCGGGCAGGGAGAGAATGGCGGCACGTGGGCATTTGACGTTCCGGTTCGCCAGTTCGAGGACCCCAGACATATTCAAGTGACTGTTTCTGAAGGGAAGTCACTTGAGGGATCTATTCGTCTGGCGTTGTACACCGCTAAGGGCACAGAGAAACGCGAAATTCGTGGAGATCTCGGAGCCGGCGTGTCAGTGAAGATCGATCTGATCCCAGTCTCTGGTAGTGCTTAATTAACAGAGGTACTTGAAAACTCAAATTCACGACTAAACTGACTATCAATACACTGTTCCATGATGTATACCGCATCAAACTACGTCCCTCTCGCTGGCTCCGTCACCGCAATTCAACAGGGATCAGTCTTTTCAGTCCCTCCGAAGACCACTCAATGCTGGCAATGATGAAATGTGTGATAAGTAATCGAAATATGGAATGAAATCATTGGCTATTCCCGCCCAGACAGAGCTCCAAGTCCGCTCACCTCCACCTTATCATATGTTCTCACAAGGCTCGTGGTTCCCGGCCCGGATTCAACCCAATTTCCATGAACCTGGCCCTTGGTCTTGAACGGCAGTTGAACGATCGCCACGGGCTTCTCAAAGCTTCTGGTATCCAACACCACCAGCTCACTTCCGTCCACGTCATGATGATGAACCATGCCAAGCATCCAGCCGTCACCCTCCGGTGCGTCATTCGACCGCGGGATGAAAATAGGCTCTTCCACGGTACAGTTCGGTCCGGGGTCAAACAGGATCTCCTTGTCTTCGTGCTTTCCTGACTTACTCACGAGCATGTACCCGTTCAACCCTACGGGCAAAATTGGCGGAGCGGAAGATGCCTTGTTGGGCATGATGACAGGCAAGAAGATGTTGTTGTACGATTGCGTTTGGAACCGCTCGTCAATGCGTGCCATCTCGCCCGGTAGGTCAACAATCACCGTGGGGTCAACCGTCTTGGTCTTCGTAGGCTGGCTCAAGTCAATGGACCACCGCACGTAGTCAGCCTTCATATCGCCGAACGGGTTTCCCTCCGTAGGCGTGTCGAACATTGGAAAGGGGCTGTACATCATTCTCGAAGACTCCATGGAGATCTTGACGCTGTTCGCACCTTCATCCCACTCTTCCCAGGCTCCGGCAGTGTGCAGAAGCATGGCGTGCTCCCAGCGATACACGCGATACTCGCCGGGGCTCCAGCCTGCCGGCAGTCGACTTGACGCGCGTCGCGGAACAACTACGAAGGTTGCAGGACGGTCTCTCTTGTACTGCCAGTGGTGGCCTCCAGCCTTCATCTGAGTCTCGTCGGCATCGTACGGCCATAGTACTAAGATGATAAAGTTCTCCGTGATGGCGCAGTCGTGTATGAAAGCCAGCCAAGGCGACTTCACCCACTGCTCGTCGCGGACTTTGCCCTCTTTGTCGAGGGTGTAGATTACAATGTCGTCCGTGCAAAGTCCTTTAGCTTCGTAACCGAACACCACCAGCTCGTTGGTATACGGATCAAACTTTGGGTGCGCAGAGAATGTCAAGCCTGGGGACTTGAACGGGTCGTAACCCAGGGTTTCGAGGGTGTCGGGGTCAATCTCATACGGCAGCGCCGATTCCTTGAGGGCCAGGAGCTTGCCTGCCCAGAAGACAAGGTTCGTGTTGGCTGTTGAGTCGATGGCAGCCCGGACACATGGGTGGTGAGAGAAAGGATTACGGTAAAGACCGAAGAGTCGCCTCTTGGCATGCCTTTCCAGTCGAAGACGCTCAGTGTCGACGTATCGTATCTTCAAGTCGACACGACCGTCTTGAATCCGGAACGCGCAGACATTACCGTCCCCCTCGATAGGTGGGTTTTCTTCGGGAGGAGGATAGAAAGGATCCACGAGGATACGGTAGAAGGTGCCGCTGAGTTGGCTGGGGATCTTCCCAAAGACGGGGAGATCTTCGACCTCGCCCTCAAAACGTCCTTTGACGCCGTGATCTGATGGTCTCAAATGATGAGACCAAGCTGATTCGAGGCCAAAGACCTTGTTGACACCGTTGGCACCATTGGCACTATTGACACCGTTGGCTTTCTGGTGTTTTTGTTCCATGATAGAGAAAGTTGTCCAAACTTAACTTGGGGTAAAAAGATAGTTGCAATGATTACGAGAATCCGATGAGGCTTGATGAACCGGCGGGATGCTTCGAAAACAAGCTGGAGATCGTACTGACAACCTCATCACCAGCTGGACAGCGCTTTTCTTTTATGCTTCATCTTACAGCAACCATCTACATCACCACAACCGCCCAGTGAGACGCCGCGGATTTCTCATCAGCAGTCTCAAGGCCGTCAAAAAACATCCGGATCCGAAATTCATGTTTGTAACCAAGACTCAGTCCTCTCTGACCCGGCCTCCAGGCCGGCCAGCATAAGGCCGTGCGCAACTGCCGTGGTCAAATGCCGTTTCATTCCTAGTCGTGATCTCCAGGACATGGAGGCAATTGCACGAAGACTTGCCGTTCCGTCTCAACTTGAGAAGGTGTAGGTCGGCGACCTGCGGCCATGACTAGTGGGTAATGAACTACCTAGAGAAGTAGCACAACCCGTCCTTGGCGCCGTCCAGAGTGGCCAGGAACTTCAGACGACTATTAATAAGCGGCCATTCATTGGGACTGTAGCTGGTAGGCTGCCTGACATCAGATGATCTGACGATCCCGCTGAGCTAAGCGGCGAAATATGGCAGTCCGCCCATGCGCCGGGTGTGGGGATTTGAGGCTCACCGACGGTACCAAACGGAAGACTTACAACCCGTGAGCTTGGCTGGTTATGACGACCTCAAGCAACGAAAATGAAAAGTTTCCGGTGGGATTATGTGAACATTTTCGGTATGTGGGCGAGCACTAGTATCGACATCTTTACATTGCCTGCGCACATAATTACTTGGACCATCGCCGTGGACTTCCGACTTAGGCGAATGACGGGAGTACTCAGCTCAGTCTGCATCTTTGACTTACAACCATGTCTTCGTCTTCTCACAATTTTGAGTCTTCACCTGCAAGACTTTCAGAGTTTTTGGATATCGCGTCAACCATCGTTGGGCCGGAAAATGTCTCGAGAGACCCTTCTTGGGGAGCACCGAAAGGGCTTTACGGCGCCGACAATTACGGCGACCCCTTTCCGTTGAGCAAGCCTCATCATGCAGCGGCAGCCGTGAGACCTGCCACCGTTGACCACATTCAGCAGATTGTCAAAGCAGCAAATGACACTCGAACGCCGCTCTGGACAGTCTCCCGAGGAAAGAATCTTGGGTTGGTCTTCATGTCTCATGTGGATTTACCAGCTAACCTTTGACTGCTCAGGTACGGCGGTTCAGCGCCTGTCATATCGGGAACAGTGATTCTCGACTTACATCGAATGACCAACATCATCGAAATCAACGAGGAGTATGCGTACGCCATCGTGGAGCCGGGTGTCACCTTCATGCAACTTCACGCTGAAATCAGACGGCGGAATCTGAACCTGTGGATGTCCGTACCAGCTTTGGGATGGGGCTCTGTCATTGGAAATGCTCTGGAGAGAGGTTTCGGTTACACCCAGGAAGCTGTGCACTACAAACAGCAGTCCGGTTTGGAAGTTGTCCTGCCCAACGGCGATCTTCTAAGAACTGGGATGGGGGCTATGGAGAATAACAAGACTTGGCCACTCTACTCGGGGTATGTAATTGCCTATATATTTTCTTCGATGGTTACTCAGCTGACTGCGTTAGGGGCCTGGGGCCGGGTGTGGATGGTTTGTTCTTTCAGTCAAACTATGGTTAGCACTTTTCTCTTTCGCTCTTCTAAACTCCTGCTAACTTCACACAAGGCATTGTTACCAAAATGGGTGTCCACCTTTCTCATGCCCCTGAAGCCTATACCCGCATCGAAGTAGATTGCTTCGATGACGAAGATGTCGTCCCTCTTACAGGCGCACTCACAGAATTGATGCGACGGCGCGTCATTACCAACCCGCCCCAACTCTTCAATACCATGACCATCATCACCGGGATGATCGGCACCAGCAAGGAGCTCACCGAAGCGCTGGGACAGTATTCGTCTCTGAAGCACCGGATTCCCGCCGATATCGTCGCCGACATCACCAAACGCTTCAAACTCCCTGCCTGGCGCACCGCATTTGCCATATACGCGCCCCGTGAGGCTCATGCTGGTCTCATCGAGGCGATCAAGCGCCGCTTCGAGCTTGTCAAAGGCTCAAATATCACGACCGAGACATCCACTACTCCACCAGGCGAGTACCTACGAGGCGAGGATGTAGCCCCGGACTTCCTCCCTCAGAACGGCGTCCCGAGCATTGGACACTTGAAGATGCTCGAGGGACACAACGACGGTGACGGCCTCTGGCACAACTCTTACTCTCCCGTCATCCCACCGTCTGGCCGCGAGTTGTATGAATGGTACCTCGGCGCGAAGAAGATCACCGAAGACAACGATCTCAACTTCGTGGCCGACTTCCACGTCTTTGACCGCTACGTCATCGCCATCAACCTTGTCCTGTTTCACCCTTTGGCGAGACCCCGATTGCATCCCCTTCAAATGGCGCTCATGGAGCATACGCGGAAGCTTGGGTATCTCGAGTACCGAGCGCATATCAGCTTCATGGACGTGACTGCCGCCCACCAAAACTTCAACGGAGGTGCATTCGGACGGTTCACGACATTGCTCAAGGATGCTATAGACCCGAACGGGGTGTTATCGCCCGGAAAGCAAGGAGTCTGGAACACGGGTGCAGGCCCGAAGCTGTAAAGCACTTCCGCAAGCCACAAGTGCCCTATTTCTGTGTTATTCAATGAGAGTTGTATTGATAGTAGACTCGCGAAGAATTGCCAGGTGCTCGGTCTTGATTTACAACTGCGGGACTTTGTCCCTTAGTGTTGCGGTACACGGGTTCGTTGTTGTATGAATGGTATACTACCGGTCAGAATGAGGTAGACGAAGTAAATCATGAGCAGAACCCCGAGAACCCTGACGGTTTCTGACGCATCATGACTCTTTCTCCTTTCCACGGCGATATCCATTTTGGGAGTACTTTAAGGTTCGAAAAAATGCATGAGCTGGGGCTGTCAAGGTGCGGACAGCGGTGGCTTGTATTTAAACATGAACCGCTGTGGTGTTACACTTTTCGGTGATTCAGTAACCAGACCTGCCTGGTAGGCATGGTTTCTCCCCCAATTCTTCGCCTTGCATCACTGCCGTCCTGAAGAAATAAAATAATCTTTGAATTATCATTGGTCAAGAACAACCCCTGGAGGTGCATTCAAGCTTCTTTGCAACTATCTCCTCAACGAGCGTCAATATACGGCATTTTTGCTCAAACACGTCATACCCATCATCACCACCACCACCACCAGTATCATGACTGATAAAGTATTCTCTACATATAACTACGAAAATCATCGGAACTACGCAGCAAAGATGACGAAAAACAAGCAACGCAACACCCAAGCCAAGCCGAGATACCACGATCAAGGCACCATGACAGAGCCACCGTACCCCTATATTCGGCTCAATGTGTGCAGGACAGTCGCCATAGTAGCATGGGCGATTTGGCTTCTCCACGCAATGTACGATCAATTTCGCGGATCCCTAAGGGATTTTCTCTTCATCCCCGCTGGAGTATGCAGTGTCTTGTTTTTCATCCTTGGGGCCCAACTACCTGGCGACATTGACACGGATAATCTCTTCATCCAGAGTCTCTGGGCTGGTACGTTTCACTTCGTGGTTTTGACAATCACCGAGTGGCTCTCTACTTGTTTCATTTATGAGTTCCCTAAGTCATGGGCTCTTGGATCGAGGATATGCTGGTTACTTGTTTGGATGTGGTCATGTTGCGTCGTCTGGGGCTGGATAGTTGCGATAGGACCCCAAGACGAGGAAGACATCAAGGTGCCGCTTTGGATGAAGGATTTTCTGCCTCATGGAATCGCCAAACTCATTAAGGATAAGGAATAGATCACGTACGCTTTTTCAATGGAAGGCTTCGCGCGATCTACTTCACATACCGCCCGTAGGATGAATGCAACCTTTCCCTCTGTCCCTTGTTTGACGAGACGTAAACAGAGAGCTTCGAGTCTCATGTATGCTACTGGACAGGCAGTAGCAATTCAGCTTTTGGTACTCAGGGGTGTACCACAGACTGACCACAAAGGGTCAATGTTTTCTCGCAGTAGCATATAAGAAGAAGAACCTCTGCTGCGGGTCTTGATTGTTCGATTCTTCGAGACTGAAGCTCTCGAAAACTTTCCGAAGCTAAGATGACCACCGACACCGAATCATGGAGGATTCCTCGCGCTGAGATGAAACCGACATACAGACATAAAAGCACGATGACCGAACTTCCAGGGCTGCTGCCAGCACAAATATCATTCCTCCGATTCGCCGGCATCGTTGCCTGGGTTCTTCAGGCTTTGTGGTGGCTATACGCGACACATTGGGTCGGCACTTGTATCGATCCTGTTTCCAACCTTGCTTACTTCTCTTGCGCTACCTTTGGGATCGCAACCATATTCACACACGTTCCTTGGACAACACGGGCTAGGCTTTGTGTACAAGCCTCGATGCTGCACGCCTTCTCCTACCTGTCGTCTTCTGTGCTTTGGCATGCAGCGAATAATTGGCGAGATCCCTCTTTCTTGATTCCGACACGTATTGCGGCCATCTACATCTGGGTTGTGATTACACTCCTTGTCTGGGGTGCCGTTGTTGCGATAGGCCCTCAAGATTTAAAAGGTCTCACATTGCCATATTGGGTGAAGGAGATTCTTCCCTATGGAATCGCAAAGCATATCGAACCCATCGGCGACAAGATGGAGTGCCAGTAATGCTGGCGGTTGGAACTTTGGCCGCATCCTCAAGGCTCGCACAGCCCTTGACTAGGTATAGAGTAGAAATTGCTGCTGAGCGAGAAATGGGAATCGCTGTAATCCTAACGTGACCAACAGAAACTCTATAGAATCAAATTGAAGCAAAGTTGGGTTCATACCTACTCATTTGTGTGTCATCGATCAGAGGGGTGGAGAATCTGACTTTCGGCCTTGCCGAGATCGCAGAGACCTTGTGAGCTTTTCTCCGTTATATGAAGTATCTCTCTCGCACGCAGCACTTCCAAAATGAACCACATACAGCGCAGTTCAACCGACTCAACCTAGATCGCATGACCACCCTCGTCAACATGACCATTTCGAACGAACCTCCCGCGATTCGGAAAGCGAGACCAAAGCAGTCCGTGGAACATGAGGCCACAGTATCCAAGCCACAACTCATGTCGCGCGAAATGGCTATGGTCTATCGATTCGGGGGCATCACCGCCTGGATGCTTCAAACCTGCTACTGGCTTCATGGGTTTCATAATGATAGAGACGACTGGCGTCCACTGAGACAGTTGTGCCTCGCCGCAACAGCATCAACGATAGTCGCAATTCATTTCAGAGACACACCCATAACCACCAAGATCAGACTTTGTATACACACTACCTTACTCTATTTTGCTTTCACTGTCGTTGGCGGGCAACTTTTCCCTTTCTCTGCTTTCCATGCCTTAAACGGAGATCTGAAGACTGCTATCCTCATACAGCTGGTCGTTGTATACTGCTGGATAATCATCACCGCCATCATTTGGGGCTTCCTCGTTTCGATAGGACCGCAGGACGAGTCCGACATCAGACTGCCATATTGGTTCAAGGAATTCCTCCCGTATGCCCTGGCGAAGCATATCAAAGACCGAGAATCCAGCAAAGGGCGCTCGTGCATCGACAAGAAGGAGCAGTGATGGCCCTGGCTGGTTTCACGGTACTCTCAAGGAAGGGTAGTGGATGTGGAAATTCCACGCCAGCTACCGTACGGTCAGAAGTATGCCCACGATCGCCATCACCACTCATCGATGCTTATTTCTTCAAGAGTTGTTCTGAATACCTCACGCGCTGTGTTTGACGCTCAGAAAATCTGCTAGTTCCAGACGAAAAGCCGCAGGTGGATTCAACAGTGGAACGGATGGGGGTGGAACATCTCCAACCGTGGTGTGGACATCGTGGAGTAAAAATGGAATCGACCGATGACCTAGTGATAGGCCAAGAACACGCTAATTATCCATGGCATCATTCATACATCATGGGGTAAACCGTCTGCAATTTCTCACTCTACCAATGCTGTGATGATGCCCAACTAAGACATTGATGCATGACTGCCTGCCAGTCACATTCAACATACCCATCAAGGTCCCGGATCGTGCGTCCAACACACCGCTTCGCTTCCTCATGCTAACAATTTGCGACGTTCTCTTTAGGCCTGTCACGCTTGCAGTATCACAAGTATTCACGGGCTGAGATTTAATCCAATTTTACTTTTTTTCTATTATCCAACAAGTCATAACATCATATCCAGAGCCCTTTTCATACCCTGTATCCATGTCCTGTTGCTCCTAAAATCCAACGCTTCGCTAAAAAAGGACGAGCATCTATCGGCAGCAGTAACCGCCGTCGATGACGATATCAGCACCGGTGGTGTAGGTGCTGGCATCGGAGACGAGGTAGACGTAGGCGCCCTTGAGCTCCTTGGCGTCACCGTTGCGGCCCATGGGGATCATGCTCTTCCACAGCTCCTGGGTCTCCTGGGCGACGAAGTCGGACAGGCCGGTGTCGATGTAGCCGGGGGAGATGGAGTTGACACGGGCAAAGTCGCGCCACTCGTTGGCGAGCGAGCGGGCCATGTGGATGCAGCCTGCCTTTGCGACGTTGTACGAGGTCTGCTCCTGGGGGTAGTTGGCGATGTGGCCGGACATGGAGGCAGTGATGACGAAGGATCCCGAGCCGCGCTCGCGGAAGTGAGCGCCGACGGCCTTGGCGCAGTACGCAGTGCCGTTCAGGTCGATCTGGATAACGTGGTCCCAGGCCTCCTTGGAGCCGTCGATGACACCAGTGTCGGCGGTAGCACCGGCGCTGTGAGAGACATACGTTAGCAACTGTCATTGCCTCGGAAGGCTGTGTTCTTTGAGTGTAAACTTACTTGGCGATGAAGGCATCGATCTTGCCAAAGTCAGAGAGAATCTGCTTGACGGTCTTGTCGACATCCTCGTAGTCGCTGACGTTCAGCTTGTAGATGTTGACCTTGACGCCGTACTCCTTCTCGAGCTCGGCCTTGTTCTTCTCGGCACCCTCCTTGCGGCTGGAGTAGGTGATGGCCAGGTCGGCACCCATCTCGGCGCAACCACGGGCAGCCTCAATGCCCATGCCGCGGGGTCCGGAGGCGCCGGTGACGACGACGACCTTGCCCTTGAGGCTGAAGAGGTCCAGGAGACGGGAAGCGGTGGGGATTCCTTGAGGCATGGTGACGGTTTATTTGGTGTTGGTTTGGAAATGAAGATCTTGTCGATGTGGAAGAGAAGGTTCAATGGGTATCAAGGTATGTTTGGATGAGGGAGAAAGAGAGGTAGAAAAAGAAAACAGATCGGCGCGAAAGATGGCTTTAGATAGAAAGCTCAAGGGCCTTGGAGGGGCATTGCGGTGGCATGATGGAGGGGTAGCTTTTGGGTTTCGAACCGGCCGTGACGGCATGCCAGAACCCCGCTGATGTCATTGATCAGGCACACGGACTTGACACCGGCGGAGCTAATTGATACGGGTCCTCACTCAGCAATTTGGTGGTTGAAGCCGACGTGGACAAGGGCAGACATCCTTGAGTGGGTGGATCTTGAGATTTTTTTCTGGAGACCCGGATGGGCCGCATGTAGAGGGCATGTACCTGAGTAATGCCCATCTGCAGTGCAACAACACCTGCGGCTTCGACAGCTCATCGATGATCGATCTGGGAGCTCTCTTACTGCTTGGTACTGCGGCTAAGAGCTGCGGGAGCGACTTGGTGGGAACCAGCCTGATTAGGGATGATTATCTGAGCGCTCGCAAATTGGTCAATTGCAAGTCTTTGCTTAGCAGACTGGATGCCAACAGCGACGGCTTATCTCAGTCTGTACATGATGAAGCTCTTTGTGGTACAAATCACGCTAAAACTGTCAACTCCAAGGTTGCGGCCAAGACTAGCTGAAGCTCCACCAAGTCCACTGCCAGCCCCCCAGTCCTTGTGCTGCAACAGGAACATTAGTCAAGGCCTCGCATCATCGTTGCTTCACTGGCTGGACTCGGTCGGAGAACGAGGCCTGCCTCTGCGGGGCTATTCTTGCGTGTTTGCTGTGAATGCCGCATTCTTTGTACCGTTGAGATAACGAGCGCGAAGAGGGGCCATCGATGTCGTGGACGTGTCAAATGAAAGTACCACACTTGTACACCAAGCTCTGGGAGCTCCTGTTGGCTTGTCAACGCGGAGCTGTCGCGGAGCCATGTCGGTGAGGGGTTTAGCGTGGGGTGAAATGGGCCTTCGAACTGAACCACCATTTGGTCGAGACTCTCCCTCGCCTCAGCTAGGCGGTGGTCTGCGCACCACTGTGGATTTCCGAAGCTGTATTACCTGTACAGGTGATGCAGACGAAGACGGGGCCTCACCTCGCGTGCAATGTTGACGAAGATGGGGCTCTGGATCTGTACAGTTGGTGCAGTAGTCGCGGATCTGTACAGGTGATGCAGTAGCCCTTGGATCTGTACAGGTGATGCAGATTGAGGCGACGCGGAGCTGTTTGAAGATGGTTCGTGCGATCCGCGGTCGGACTGCGGGATGGGATCCGGGGACGGGCCTCGGCTCGCGCGGGTGGACAACCGTCATTTTCCCCGTGTTGCACTCGGCCGTCGACATGGTCTGGTATCACGACCGGATTTACCAGCGTTGCAAGATATTGTCACAGAAGTTGCTGAGAGTTTGCGAATTCCAAATGTCAGAGGACACGGAACAGCGAATATTGCGATTAAGTAGTCGTCCATGATTCAAGTGAATGTTGGTCATTGATGATGCATGGCTGTTCTTAAAGCAGGTCATCTCCCGGGCTGTTGATCCAAGTGTCACATCACGCCTTCGAGTTCACCAGATCAAGCTTTCCGCCACTAGCTTTTCTCATGATGTTCACGGCGTGCCATCCAGGTGGGAGGCGACTGCAATATTCAATCTAGGAGCGCCTTGCATGGCGCCAGGAAAGCTTGTTCTGAAAGCAGTAGATGGAAAGCTCTCGTGGCTAGTTTCACGTGGTTTTGAAATGAAAATATAATCAATCGTACAGCCGTGGTTCATAGCTAAATTTTCAATTTTCCGTAGATTTTCGCAACGCGTCCGAATCCTCAGTTACGCAGTTCACATCCTGAAGCCAACGGAACAGTACGGGCTTTCTCATCAACAAACGACTGAACAACGGCAAAATGTCCCAGATACCCGGACTTGGTTTCCGCGAACACCATCCTTCCTGCATACCGAAGCGCGATAGCCGCAGCAGTCGGATTGCACGTCGCATATCGCTACGTACACACGAGCCTTCACCCAAATCAGCGTCGAAATGTGACAAAATTCCCAAGAAGAGTCTTATCGCCCTCTTTCCAAAGACGGGATATCTCCTCATCGCAGTCTCTATTGCCGCCGCCGCCGTGAGCAGTCTCATCATGAGCGGGACCCTCGACGCATCTCAGACGACGCGTTCCCTTATCCTCTCTATCTTCTGTTACTTGACATCCAGCATTTTCATCATCTCCGTGGCTTTCTGTAACGGAATTCGACAGGCTCCTCAAAGTCCGGGGCTAATAACCTTTGTGTTCTTCTTCGCCTGGGTTGTTATTCAAGTCCTTTGGTTCTTCAACATGAAGATCCTATGGAGTCAGGATTGGCCTACTGATACCAAGAACCTAGCGGTGGCCTGGATGCTGCTGAGCCTGGCCTCCATAGCAATCTACATCTTTGCCCTCATCCAGATCATGGTTGTCTCGCGGAAGGAGCTTCACTCGAAAAAGCTCGACTTGGAAGCAGCTAAGCCATCGTCGTCGTTCAGGAAGGCGTCTTGCAATCATGTCGAGCACGGCGAGCCGCAGCCACCAGTTTACACTCCGCGAAAGGAGAATTCTGAGAAGCTTTATTCGGAGGCAGTTGCAGAGCCAGCATCGCCGTGGGAGAAGGCGTCCTGGGAGCATGTTGAATACGGCGAGCGGGAGCCGCAACCACCGGTTTTCATTCCGCGAAAGGAATTTTACCAATTGCGGGGTGTACCCTGTATTTGCACCACTCGTGGGCCGTGAATTACTGGAATGACTGCAAAGACTTGGGGAAGTAAAAGAGAAAATGGTTGCCCGTGGCAGACATGAGATGCTAAGTACCACAGGTTTGGGTTTGTAATTAGTTTCTCAGAAGTTAGGGGGGTCGGGGAAAGCTTGGATTGACTGTGTCTACAACCTAATTCAAATATGTTTGCGGATCAGGCATGTAACTGCAATGGGTGGTCATAACAAGAAGACGTTTTGCTTCACATCCGGTTGTCAACTACTGGCATATGGGAATGTTCGTTGATGTGTGAAGAGATGAATGCTAGAGGGGAAAATGTGATGAAGCTACGATATACTTCTAGAAACTCCAAGCTACCCCATAAGACAGCTGAGGTGGCGTATCAGCCTAGGGGTTGTTATAAAACCGAAGCGCATACAACACAGCAATGCAATCGTCTACCTCGAGTAGGCTTTTGGTCTTATGAACTACTGTATTTAGGCAAGGTTTGGTACTCGGGTATCCCCGTTCATTCCCCAGCTACGTTGCCATGCTTCTACGGACCTCGACCTCCTCGGCCCCAGCCTTTTCGGCCAGATCAGCATCCAATTCGCGAACGATGTTGACATCCCCAAAGATCTCGTCAATTTCCTCGAGGGACTTTCCTCTGGTTTCGGGGTAAAAGAGGGCGAACACGACAGCGCAGATTGCATTTGTCAGTATGAACAGAATCTGTTGACACGAATGAGCACCAGACGTGTTCCGCATAGAAGGGGCGACTTACGTAGTACTTCCAGCCAACCTCAGCGAGCGCAATTGGTGAACATTGCGTGATAACAAGACTGATAGAGTAGTGGATGACCTGGACTATGGCATTCGCTTTTGCACGCAGTTCGGTTGTGAAGACTTCAGGGCTGTTCCAAATGTTAGTCTCATTGGGCAGGAAACCCCCGTTCTGGATCTTACGGAATGATCCAAGTCATGGGCCCCAAAAGGGCCGAATAGTTTGCAGAAACAGCAAAGATGCAGGCAATAAGTCCTCGCTGAGCAGCTTCATTCGTAGGGAATCCAGGTCGTGCTGGGTACACCGCTGCCAAGATGGTGATAATCATGTAGCAAACAGACAATAGCGACGAGCTGAAGATGAGAATCTTCTTTCGTCCAATGCGGTCGACAAAGAAGAGAGAGAGGAAACAGGCCACCGGAGCAACTGATCCGTACAATCCACTGACAAGGAGCTGCTGGTCCTGGCTGAACTGCAGGGTGGCATAGATAGCTGTCTGATAGTACTGGACGAATGAGATGCCCGACAACATGGCAGCTGCCCAGACGAACGACCCGACAAATAGCCGCTTGCGAAACGCAGAGGTTTTGAATAGGTCGGCCCATGATAGACGCCCTTGAGTTTGCAGTTCTTCGGCGATGTTGACTTGAATGACGGTGAACTCGGTACGGCACCAGTTGTCGTTGGAGCCGTTGTAGTGGTAGTTTCGGAATGCCTTTTCGGCCTCTTCATTACGACCTTTCAAGCACAGCCATCGCGGTGACTCGCTGAGGAAGAGAACGCCGACGCCTAGAATTAAAGCTGGTATGCTTTGGATAGCGAAGCCGAGTCTCCACTGGTTGGAGTTGTGCCATTTCCCTTCGCCAACTCCGGTCCAGAGGGCGACGAAAAAGCCCCATGCGACCACTATGGAAAGTCAGAAACTGTGGTTGTGAGCTGCTTGTGTAGTAGGGTACTGACTCATCTGGTTGACGGCTGTAACTCTGGCTCTTTCTTCAGTCTAGAGCAGTTGGATCAGCGATCTAAGTCTTGACACAACATGCATGAGTGGAGCTACCTTTGCAATCTCAGCACCAAAGACAGGAGCTACACCAGTGATCGTACCAACAGCATAGCCGACTAGAAGTCGTCCCATGATGACTGGTAATGGGTTCAGCTAAGATCACTCAATATTCGTAAGGCAGGCACAAACTCACGCATAGCAACATGAACAGCGCCAGCCATCAAGGCTCCGCCGATGACGCCCCAAATACATCCAAAAGCGATGGCACGCCGGCGACCAAGCCGATCACTAGTGATTCCAACCGAAGCGCTGCCCAGCCAAGCTGAATCACTCGGTTAGGCCTCATGAGACTAGTTAAGAGACCTGAGATGGCCTTACCTCCCGCTTGGTATACCGACACAATAGCTCCTCTCAAGGGGGCATCGGGATTTCCAACGTAGGTCAAGAAGGACTTGAGCGCTAAGCTTGGTGTGATGATACCGGAATCGCTGATCGTTGCTGGTTAGTAATTGGCAAGATGTCCATGATCACAACTCACTAGCCGTAGAGAAAACCTCCAATTCCCAGCAATATCGAAGTTAGGAAGGGCTTGCTAAGCCAAGGTGAAGTATCTCGGGCCATGGTTACAGGATTTGTGTAACCCTAATTCAATGAAACGAATCACTCAAAGCAAAGTTTCATTGACTGAAGACAAAAGTCTCACATAAAACTCGACCTCTTAATCCTTCTATGATACATGACACAACTGATATTTAAAGCAGGGGTATACTTACCCGCCTCCAACCAGATCCTTTGTAAGTTTCGCGTCAGCAGGCCGACTATGTGGGGGACAACCCCAGACTCAACGCACAGGACCGCTTCCCCGCGCCATCCACCGTCCTCGCAGCGAGCAAACTGCGGGGTTCCGACCCTGTCGCATCGCAATATCAAGCTAGTCTTTTCACATTGCAACTGGGAAAGGATTCTGGAGCCCCGTCAAGTGATCTTGGGAGACGCGATATCAGTGGGGGTGGCTTACTGCAACGTCTCGCCAAGGTCGGCAGTTCATACAGGCAGATTACGCGACGTGCCGAAGACGCAATAAAGGCTCAGGAACCTCGGGCCCTCGGTATTTCAGTGCAACGCTGCCGGCATCGACCAAAGAGAAACATCTTGACGATTTGATCTCGAGACGTTCGCTGACAAGACTTTGTGAATCTTCTCATTCGCTCATCAGTATTTCAAACATCCGCCCCTGGATGACCGACCGGCGACCAAAATGATCATACACGTCCTGGGATGGGCAGCGGCTCTGGCTTCCCTCGCATACATCGCTCTCGTATTTCCTAGGGTAAGTCTTGATATCCAATCATAGACCGCTGATTACCACTCAATAACCGACCGCGCAGCTTCAACAAGAATGGAAGCTTTATTCACATCGCTCTCAACTCCCGCCCGGACCAAAAGTCATCAAGACCGGCATCCGCAAGCCATGGCTCTGGTTCCAAGAAATAAGCAAGCAATATGGCGACGTTGTCTACCTCCAACTCGGCCCGACACCAACTATCATCTTGGGTTCCGCCCAAGCAGCATGGGACCTCCTCGAGAAAAAGGGCGCAATCTTTTCTTCCCGCCCACGCTTCATCATGGGAGGCGAGCTTTTGTCCGGAGGTATGAGAGGGTTGATGGCGCCGTACTCATCCTATTGGAGGCGCTGGAGAAAGCTGCTTCACAGTGGCTTCATGCAGCGGCAGAGCGAGACGTACCGGCCGATCCAGAGTCTCGAATCGAAGGTTCTCATGCATGAGTTGCTCGTGGACCCAACTAACTTCAGGAGACACCTTGAGAGATATGCCGCTTCGGTGATTGTGACCGTCACATATGGCAGAAGAGTTGAGGATGTGACGACGGATATTGTGGTGCAGCGCAACGCTGAATCCATGGGCCGTTTGACTTCCGTCAAGTATGTGATCCTCATTAGCAAGAGCTGATCTTCCTCTGACAGATACTTACAGCATTCCCGGAAAGTTTGCAGTCGAGCGCTATCCAGCACTCAAGTATCTACCCACATTTCTCGCGCCTTGGAAAGCCGAGGTCTTGAAACAAAGACAAAAGGACATCCAGCTCTACACCGAGCTCATGGACGAGGTTCGGGAAAAGGTGGTCAAAGGTGTTGCGCCAGAATGCTTCGCCAGACACCTCCTGGAAGAGCAAGCAAGTCTGGGCATGTCCGACTTGGAGATTGCATACACGGCTGGCTCACCTTTCGGCGCAGGTGTCGAAACTGTAAGTTCTAAATAACATCATATCTATTGACTTGAATCTTACAAGACAGTCCGCTGGCTCTCTGGCCAGCTTCCTCCTCGCATGCGCAAAGTTCGGGCCCCGCTTCATCCCTCAGGCCCAGGAAGAACTTGACAGCGTTGTCGGAAAGAATCGGCTTCCCGCGTTTGAAGATCTGGAGAACCTTCAGTACATCCGGGCCATAGCATCGGAGACGCTGAGATGGAGACCGGTCGCGGTCCTCGGCGGTACACCACACGCCAGCACTGCCGACTATATGTACAAGGGCATGTTCATCCCGAAGGGCAGCACAATCATCGCCCCTCTTTGGAGCCGTAAGTACAGTTCAGAGGCGCTCACTTTTATCCGCACTAATACCTTTTAGTCCACCTAAATGAGTCGGACTTCCCGCAGCCACACGAGTTCATCCCGGAGAGATTTCTCGAGGATCGTGAGTATCCGGGGTCCTTCGGCCACAGCGCCTTTGGCTGGGGTCGCCGGATCTGTCCAGGCATGCATCTCGGCTCTGCCTCAGTGGCAATCAACATTGCGCGTATCCTCTGGGGCTTCGATGTGAGGTCAGGAAAAGACGAAAAGGGGCGCGACGTTGATGTTGACATGTAAGTGAGATCTATCGGCTTGCTTTCCATGACTCACAGCATTGTAGCTTCGCCTACTCTGACGGGTTCAACTCGAGCCCCCTGCCATTCCCCTGCTCCGTCACACCTTGGTCACAACACCATGCTGAAGTCATCGAAAGGGAACATGAGGATGCATTGAAAGCATTAGTAACGTATACGTCTGTCGCCAGTAAGATATCATGAGGAACTTTTCTGGCCAGGCAGTGTCAGTTAGCTTTCCGGGTAGCGTCCAATATACACGTAATCTGCATATCCTGCGGAGACTCTCTATCCTTCTTACACCGAAGCGATTATATGTCTCATACACTCACTTTCGTCGTCGATATCGTCGTCGCCTATCGTCATCATCGTTACCGCTATCATTTTCAAAGTATTGGATACGCCGTGATTGAAAATATAGGGCACACTACCCGGCCCGCAAAACTCATTATGGGTAGCAGCGTATACATCAGACAGGACACAACAAGCCACCTCTAGCTCGAACAATGCCTTTGCTCGTTTAGTTTCTCATTTGACACGGTTACTTCCCCGGTATCTACGCTAGCTGCACATCCTCAAATGTAAAGGGTATCTTCCAGTATCTCAAATCATCAAACTCGGCCTCGGAGATGTACTCCCTCGTATTCAACGTCAAAGCCCAATCGACATCAGGCCGACTTGACGCAAACGATCTCGCGCCAACGACAGTACCATCGCGTTCAGAATATACCGCCCGACCACCAGTTCCCGCAACAGCATGGGATCCAATAAACCTCGCAACGGTACTTGCGCTAGCCGCCAGAGAGAACCCTCCCATGCACTCCTCCTTAATCGCTCCATCGCCTCCGTACGGTCCCGGGACAAGCCTGTACGCGTCGGGATCCACAGGGTCGTAGCCTGTGTACTTGCTCTCCTGGACGATGCGGTCGTCGACGTGCTTCTCCCCGTCCGTTTCGTACAGCCTGACGTCGAGGTCGCCGAGAATATTCTGCTTGAGGAAGTTGAGGTACGGGACGCCGGTGACGTTGCTCACGACGTAGCTCGCCAGCATGGTGCCGTAGTTGGAGTAGGAGTAGTCCGTTCCCGGCGCGAAGTCGAGCGTGCGCGTGAGCTGGTACTCAATCACATCGCGCAGCGTCGCGGCGCGGGTGCCGTTGAAGAGCGCAAAGGCGATGTCGCGGAACATGAAACCCGGGTCGCCGGACTTGTCGCGGTTGTAGCCGGAGGTGTGCGCGAGGAGGTGGTCGATGGTGATCTCGTTCGCCCGCTCGTCAACAGGCTTGTATCCGAGCAAGGGGTAGACAGGGGTGGAGTAGTTCAGCTTCCCGGCTTCGATGAGGTTGTAGACGGCCGCGTGGACGAAGATCTTGCTGACGCTGGCGAGCAGGAAGATGTCATCGGGCTGCACGACGGCGCGGTTGCTCTCGGCCCAGGTGTAGCTGCGCTCGGCGATGGCGGTGCCGTTCAGCGCAATCGCAATCTGGGCTTGGCGGACGCCGTTCTTCGTCATCCAGGTCTGTATGGTCGAGTCGAAGGCTGCCGTCGCGGCGTCGTTGTCCTTGAACCCGGTGAACGATCCGGTGGCGGACCACTTTCTGGCCTCGGGGGTGTCCTTCTCGGCAAAGATGACTGAGAAGCGGACGTCTGCTCCCGAGACGCCGCCGTGGAGGTCGATCGGGTACAAGCCCTGCGCCTTCTGCGACTCAATCTCGGCGGCTAGCTCAGCACCGGTGAGACCGTCCAAGGCTACCCACTTGCCAACCGCAGTATCGACGAACTGGGGCGTGATGACGTGGTCGTCGGACAAGAACAGACGCGAGGGGCGCCAGAAGCGTTTGGCAAGCTCGGAGGAGTAGATGTCCGAGTAGTTGATGGAGTAGTTCGTGGTGTAGAAGATCGTGGAGAGCTGGTTGCCGACATTCTCGTGGCCGAGGATGCAGTACCTGCGGTCTCCGGGGGTGCCGTACATCCTGAAGTCTTTCACCAACATCGGGATGCCGTTCGTGGCGTTGTCGTATGCGTAGGGGGTTTTCATGCCGCAGAGTTGTGCCCAGTTGGTGACGTTGGCCTTCTCCATGACGGCCGCGAAGACGGCGCTGCCGGCCGGTCCTGTGGCGGAGACGTGCGTTGAGACGTAGCCCCTGGCCTTCCACGAGTCGAACCATGAGTTGTAAGTTGATTCGTCTGCGTCGTAGATCACTTCGAAAGGGTTTCCGTCGCGCTTGACCCAGACGGCGGCGTAGTTTGCGTTCGGTGCGGTGCCGTATGCGCTCAGGGAGATCATCCGGTAGCCGTCTGCGGTTAAAGACTTCGATCTCTCGCCATGGGCCGCGCCATTAAGGTTGAAGTATGTCTGGACGCCGGCGGAGCTGTCATTGGCGACCCGACGCTCAGTCGGAAATGCGAATGTGACGGAGCATAACGAGAGACAAGAGGTCAAGAGACCAATGAACGAGGGCTTGTACATGTTCAACGATCGAAAGCTGCCCAAAGGCGAGCGAGGAGGGTGGTGTTGGCAAAGACGGAGCAACGATGCTGCTGACCTCTACCAGCTCCAACTTCGAATGTGTCTCTTCCATGTTTTTATTCAGTATCCAATGCGCTTGATAGAAACCCACACGATCCCTATTCTTAGAGTGACAATTTAGGTTGTGGTGATCATCTTGCGATACGAGATGAACCCCGTCCATGCCCCCACAACTTGGCGCTCGGCGAACCGCGCCCAAACCCTGGCTCCCCGGTTTAAGCACCCTGCAAGAACCGGCTGAGCCCGCTGTTTGGGGGAATCCTCGCCTTCTTGCAGGGGAACCGATCTCTGGAAGCATGTTTTTTACCTCATGGGCCCTCGGTTCGATCCTTCCATTCCCCGTATTCCAAGGCCGTGGGTACAACACGGTATGGCCGGTTCTTTGGTAACGCCACTTGTGTGGATTCGTCCTTGGCTAGAATCGCCGTTGGAGCCGAGGAAAGATGCGACCTTAGACTTGAATACGAGTATAAACCAGCTTCCCCTGTTGAGGTTAGTTCGTCTCGCGGGCTAAACTCAACGTCGCCGTTTCACGGCCACGTGCGTAATACGCTGTTGACACATGCCCACCGGCAAACAACATAGACTCCCGATCTGAACAAGTTTAGGTTTCGTGGTATATATAAATCAGACACGCTTCTTTTTACAGCCAAGACTTGCAGAAATATCCCTAGAAAGTCTTAAGACAAAAAGGCAAGGTGATCCCAATCACAGGGGTCAAAAATAAGGTCCATCCAGGATTCGAACCTGGGCTTACGGAACATTCCAACTCATAGAGAAGTCAGAATCCGACGTCCTAACCAACTAGACTAATAGACCGAAGGAAAGAAGCGAGCAGCATCTCGGAGCGGTCCTCGTGAGAGGGGCAAGGTCCATCCAGGATTCGAACCTGGGCTTACGGAAGGGAACCGATGGTGTTCATCATCAGAATCCGACGTCCTAACCAACTAGACTAATAGACCAACTGAGCCGAAGCTGCTGTACTGTGGAGGCCGGTCGGGGACAAGCAGAATATGACGTCGCGAATTTGCGTGTGTGAGAATTTGCGCGAGCCCTGGGTGGGTATCGCGGGCGGGGATCGTAACGGGGCCGGGGGTCCGGATCGGAGGCCGGGGGATGGGGCGGAGGGGATAGCCCGGTCAACTCCCGACGACGGACTTGTTGTGGCTTGATTGCAGCTGTTGGCGAGTCTGCAGCGGTGCGTCTGTAGCCTGACAGGAATTGGGTTGAGATTGATGTTATCTTGAATAGGTCACATCTCAGAAGCAAATCGATTCAGTTCGTGATCTTCGATAATAATTGATGAGCACTACAAGTTTGAATAATGTTGAAGCCGGCCTCTGGCCATTTCTATGCCATATCTACAAGATATCTCCTATATACAATCTCAAACCACGCACAGCCTGTACATTCCAGACCCATTCACACCTCAACTCCCATCTCCCTAACCTAGCACCCGCTAGTCTTCACACCCTGCGCAACGCAAACCTTCCCATCAGGCCCCTTGCCCGTCAACTTCGGCTCCGCGCCACTGCTATTCCCCTCAAACATCTCGCACACCTCCGCGCCGCCCAGCACGCACGAGTCCTTGATGTCCACCCCGTCGCCCAGGTTGCCGTTGACCGCGGCCAGCACTTTCCCGCCGTCGAGCCGCACGTTCTCGAACGTCGCGTGCCGCGCCGTCTGCGACTTGCAGTTGCCGCAGCTGCGGTACATCTTGCTGCAGCCCTTGCAGTAGAAGTCCTTGACCGCGACCGTGCCGCCGCCGTTGTGCTGCAGCACCTTGTCCTCGGCGTTCTGCGCGCCGCCGCCGTTGACGAAGGAGGTGCCCGAGGTCTGCTTGAATGTGATTGCGTCTTCGCAGACGTCTTGGAACCAGCTGGTCGGTGTCAGCTCGAGAACTTATTGTAGATGCTGTGGTAGGACTTACACGTTGTTGATGGTGCAGCTCCCAAGGCAATGGATACCCTCACCATTATTAGGCCCGATCACAACATTGCTAATCGTAGCCCCCTCCTCGAGAATGAACACAGCATCCTTGTTCCCGCCCTCCGTCTGCCCCTTGCACGTGCTCGGGCTCCGGTCCCAGAGCTGCATCCCGCCGTCGAACGACTGACCTGCCGCGATGGTCTTGACAGAGGCGATGTTCTGCGAGCCCTTGGGGGTGGGAAAGGTAGTCTTCAAGCCTCCACCGCCCGAGGTCGTCCCGTTGTTCGCGGCCCCCGACCCAGACCCAGACCCAGACCCAGACCCAGATCCAGAGTGGCCCGTTGAGATGGGCACATGGGGCGCGGTCTTGGACGCCGTGTGCTTCGCCTTCTTGCTCCCCTTGGGGCTCCCGCTCTTAGAAGCCGGGGACGCGAGGGCGGTCGCGGCCAGTGCCAAGAGGAGGATGTTTCGGAGAGACATTGTGGAGGGGTTGTAGATGGAGTGGGAGATGCGTCTAGCGTCTTGGCTACGAGGTTGAGATGAAATGAAGAAAGGCTTGGCCGCGCAAGCTATGTGGGCAACGTGGAGAAGCAAAGGCGGGATGAGACGATAGACCAGCTGTCAGGTTTGAGACGAACCAGCCGTGTTGAAGGTGTAGAAACGAAGCGTTGTTAGGAATCTTTTGAGCTCTTGGAAGCTGATGATGATTTCACAACTTCTAATTCCCAAAGCTCGAGAGAACTCTATTCTGTTTATATACCAAAACTCCCATTCACAACTTCCCTCGCGAACCCCTATACCGCCATCCTCATAAGACAAAAGTCAATCGCATCTTGGCTTCGACAAAGAGACCTCCAAGCCAGCCCGGGGCCCGAGCTCTTCGGTATCCTGCCCCCATTCTCCATCAAACATGCTCCTTCACAGAGATATATCAAAAGTCCCCAATGTAATATCTATCCCAGGGCGACGGTGCGCTTCACGTTGAATGAGGTACGTGCGTTCCCAAAGATCGTCCGAAACTTTGTTGTCAACTAAGCTTTTTCTGACAGATCCATCTAGCCTGGGATAGAGTGACCTGCTACCAAAAGACCACCAATCCAGTGTGCTGGTGCTGCCATGTCGAACATGGGCTATCGATGCTGGCGCTAACCTGTGCCATCTGTCGGTCATGCGGCGGGGGTCTGCCCTGTGTAGAGCCGCACATGTAAGCAACCGTTCATCTATTTCGGATGTGGCCCTGACACGGACTTTCATTTGCTTCAAACGGCCCTCCTTGTGGGGGTTTTGCTCTTATGCATGCTGTAGTTCGGTTGAGATACCGAATATCGTTCCTTACGACTGGGAGAGTTCCTTGTACCATGCCCAGGAGTCCAGCATTGACCAAGCCGAGTTCTCGGAAAACTGAATGACACGAGCAGCCTTCTGCCATCTCTGCGTGAAACAACCAGACGAAGCGACTTATAGCATGACCCGAGCACCTCGGAGCAACACCGGATTAACGATTTCAGACTTGATTGAAATATATCTACTTGAAATCAGCGCCGAATTATTCCGTTTTTCCAGACGCTTGTATTAACACAACACCCCGGGTTCTCCGGGGATGGTGCGGCGAGACATCAATCACCTCCACTGCTGTTGCGGCGGCCTCTGCTGCCTGTGTTGCTGTTCCGACTTCAACTGCCTCTCAAACCTCTTTCCGTCCGCCCGGGCATCCTTCTCCCCGTTCCCATTCCCATTCCCTACTCTTTTAAGTTCTTCCTCGACCATGCCCACTGCTTCAGCAACAACGTCATCGCCTCTCCGCCATGTATACAAGGCGACTCCGTGCTGCTCCAATACTTCCTGTGCGCGCTGCAGACGACGCATCCATAGCTCGTGCTTTCTGTTGGGGTACGTTGGTCCCATCGTCGGAGACCCCAACGTTGGAGATGTGCCTCCCGACTTGAGGCTGTTCGACTTGGTCTTTGCGAATGCGGGCGGCTGAGAACCGGCAGATGGTGGGAGGGCTTCAAAGTCGATGTCATCGTTATTTGACAGTCTCTGCCGATTGAGGGTGCGCGGGCTGAGGCTCCGGGCCCCGGTCGGGGTGTCCCTGCGGCGCGGAGGTGGGGGCGGTGGTGGGACTTTGAATGCTTTGCTCATCTCCTCTGGGGTAGTCGACGCTGGTATCTTTGCTGTTTTGGGTAAGCTGCTGGTGCTCCCAACCGTCTGTTGCGATGCGTTATGTATTTGTGACAGCGGGTGAGGGGCGGATCGGTCAGCGGATGGCTTTCTCGACCGCGGCGCAGGCGGAGGTGGAGCAGAGCCGCCATTAGATCCCAGAGTAGGCACCTTCGTGTCTGAAGGAGCACTGCGAAGGGCCGCTGGCTTGACTGGACGAGGTGGTGGAGGTTTGCGGATAGCGAGATCCGACGTGCTCGCACTTGAAGTAGGTTTTGGCCTTGCATTGAGTTGAGCAAGCGCAGCCGCGTCGTCCAGATTCGCCTGTTCCGGCTCGTCCGAGAAGTCAATCAGATCGCCCATGACGGGTCCAAATGTCTTGATCTCGCCGCGTGGTGGCAGACCAGGCCTGTTTGCCGGCTCGTCGCTCTTGTCCTGAAGTCTGATTGTTGGGGCCTTCTGGCGAGCGGTGCCTTCAAACGATGAATCAAAGTAGCCGCTCTGCTCAGGTGTCGTAACATCACGGATGAACACTGCAATGATTCGTCCTGGATGGGTTTCGACCAGCTCAGTGTAGACTTCCAGATCAGCCTCGCCGCTGTCGCCAACCAACAGGAACTTCCGCTCAGGGAAGTCCTTCATCAGCCGTGTAAGTGTGCTCTTCTTCCTTTCGGCCACCGGCTCGAAGATGCCCTGGAGCATACCGCTGTACTGTTTGAGGTGGAGAGATCCGGGAGGCAAGCCGGCAATCATAAAGTAGCTTGCCAAAACTGGGAATAATTGCCATGGGCTGTTGGAGCAGTAGTGTATGCTGACGCCCATCGCGTGCAGCTCGTTGTACCACTCCTTGACGCCCTCGACCGTCAAGTCCTTCAGCTCACGGATGAACGTGTTGCGGAATATCTCCTTCGCTCCACCAGAGATGTTAGACCTTTTGATGGTGTCGTCGATATCGCTGATCAGACTAACGCCCCTTGGCTCAATGATCTTGACTTCTTGAACTGCCGATAGGCTTTGGTTGGCTAAGACGCGGACATGTGTCGGAACGAAATCCAAGGCAGCGCGTATGACGAAATGGCCGGCATCATTGGTCTGCACCGTCCGCGAAGCCGACTTCTCATCGTTGTAGAAGAATATGGTGATGGGAAGCTGGATCAGGGGTGTCGTCATGAATGGCGCTATCCTAGCCATGAGGTTCGCGTTTGCGACGGATAATTCAGCCTCCGACAGCTCGTTGCCGTTCGTATACTGCCTAGCTGGCATCTTGGGCGATCCTGGGGCTGTCATAGGCGTCCGGGTGCCACTGCGGGATCTTGACCTCGCGGGATATATGCTACCGGCATCGTCGTCGTCCTCCTCTCGGGCCGCTTCGCTGAAGCCACCGCGATTTGCCACGCGCCTCTCCTCTTGGCCCCTCTTCTCAATCTCTGCCGCCTCTTTCGCAATCTTCTCCTGCTCCCTCCTCTCTTCATGGGACTGGTGAAGCGCCCCCAGCGAATCCGAGGGAGGGGCATCCTGCCTGGGTGCGGGGATGCCGCTCAACTGGCGCGCGAGCCCGATGAGAATCCGATTGCGTCTAGTCATGGGCCCTTTGTGCGGCGAGTAAACCCATCCTCTGACGTCGATATCCACGATTGCCCTCTCGTCTTCGTTGCGCTCCCACTCTTGCCTCCAGTACTCCGAATCTCTAATGGCTCCGTGTGGTTCATTTGAGATGTACTCGTTGTCGTCGCCCCAATCTTGCTTGGTGTGTCGTTTCGCGTAGGACGGAAAGATGACCATCTGGTCGTCGCCTTGCACCGTAATGGCAACATCCGGGAATGATCCGGGTATCGTCGTCCTCGGCATGCCGTCGTCTGCTTCAAGCGACCGCACCCGCGTCTGCGCATATCCTTCTCTTATTTCGTTCATCGCAACTGCACCGGCGCGGTACATGCTGCCTGCCTTTGCAGCCAGCCATTTCCGACGGAAACCTCGCTCGCCTTGTGCCGGCTCGCCCTCTGGCGCCGCGCCATATCCGTAGCCGTTCCCGTCCCCATTGCGGCTGGAGTTGGCCGCAGCTCCTCCTCCTCCGTTGCCTGTGTAGTCTGACCAAGTGGGCATCTTTTTGCCTGGGCGTCCTGCTCTCGCATGCCTCGCCGGCCTCGCTGGGGGTGGGCCCAAGAGCAGCCGGCGACTTTGCCGCCTGACTACGTCGACGAGCCGCGACTGCTCGTTCCGCTTGCGCTGGCGCTCAAGAATCAACCGGTAAATGCGGGACTGGAAGCGATGCTTGAGCTGCGGAAGGGTGTCGAGCCGGAAGTTGAGCACACGCTCGCGATATCGATCTCGGACGGTTCGCGGGAAGAGGTATCGTAGTAGACTGAGTCGATTATGAGGATGCGGATGCGGAGGTCCAAATCGCCTGAAGGGCCTGAATGGAGCCAGCTTGATCGTTGTAGGTGCCTTGGACAAGATTCCAAGACGGGCGCGATGGGGTGCGGGACGGCCCTGGTTTTGTTCGTAATGCAGGAAGGGTCCCTCCGCGTCGTCTGTTCTCCGGAGGCGGCAGGTCGTGGGCTTAGCGGCGTCGATTACTCGTCCGAGGCTCAACGAGGCAGACCGGAGGTGCACGAGGCTGCGCAGGCGACAGCGTCTTCTGACCCCCACGCTCTACAGCTGATGAAGAAGCGGCAGAGAATGATGGAAGCACATGATCTGGGCGACGGGTTTGGGAGGCGGAATCGGCGGTCGAGGGGTCGAGGCAAAGTAGCGGGAGCACGCGGGTAGGGAGGGATGAGCTAGGAGCTCGTGACGACGGGCGGGCGAAGCTTTAGGTTGTCTCTGGTCTCAGAAGCTGCCGGTGCCGGGTCGGGGTGTCTCGATTTCCAGATGCGACCAAGTGCCAGAAATGCATGGAATGTTATGCAGGCGGCGTAAGACAGCGGCGCCTCTCCCCAGCCAGCAGCAGCCTACCTAATTGCCCGCTGAATGAGGTCCACGTCCAAGCGAAACGAGATGTTACGTCATCTTTTAAGCTTGCCGAGCTCCCGCTGAAGCTTCCAATGCGCTGCGTGAGGTGCCCTGTGCTGCGATCGTCTTCAGCGCTGGTTCTGGCCAAGGCCCACTGAAAAAAGGACGCTGCAAATGTAACGTGCCTGGGCCAGACCAGAGTCCATCAACTGACGCTCCGACGCTGGACACGTGAGGGCTTGCCAACTCGCTCGATGTAACTGAATCGTCGCATTTGCGGTCCCTCTGCTCGCGCACTTCCCCATGATCCATGATGGATGAAACTTCGTGCCAAGAAAGAATTAGATGGTATTTCAACATGGTATTTTGGTCTAGACTTTTCGCTCCAGTTATGCCCACGCACGACTACCTCTTTCCACGGGCCATCTTCGCCCTCATCCTGCCGTTCTTGGGAACCTTCTTCTTCTTGAGGTTCAGCACGGCGCCTTGTCCAGCACGCTCCGCCTTGCCCTTCTTCCATACGTGGCCCTCGCTCCTGATGGCCTTGGCGTCGAGCTGCTTCCTGGCCTTGTTGCTCATCTTCACCTTCTTCTTGCCAGGGCCGCCCTCGCCGTTGAGCTCGGCCCGGCCCGCGTCCTTGGCCTTCTTCTTGTCCTGCTCCGTCTCGAACCATGTCCTCTTCGGCCTGGACTTGATCTCGGCCTCGTGCTCGAGGATGTTCTCTCCCTTCCTGACCTGCATCTCGGCCTGTGCGAACTGCTTCTCCTGCTTCTCCTCGACAATAATCTCCTCAATCTCGTCTTCCATCTCGTCGACCTGGGCTTGCCACTTGTCTGCTTCCGCAGGCTCGATGACTCGGCTCATGATCTTGGCTCCCTGGGACTTGCCCGCCTTGACCGCCGCCTTGACGACCTTGCGGTCCGGCTCGGCAGCCAGGGTGACGGCGACACCGCTTCTGCCGGCACGCGCAGTACGACCGACTCTGTGCACGTAAATCTCCAGCTTCTGGGGCGCCTCGTAGTTGATGACGGTGTCAACGCCCTTGATGTCGAGACCACGAGACGCAAGATCGGTAGCCAAGAGGTAGTTAACCTTGCCGTCACGGAAGTTCTCCACACTGGCAATTCTCTGCAAGGATGTTAGTGACATTCTCATCGGGGTATAAGAGAGGTGCTCACCTGAGCCTGGTTCATGCTACCGTGGAGCTCGGCGCAAGACATGCCCAGCATACCAAAGATAATTCTTGCCCTGTGAGCCTCCTTCTTTTGGCGGAAGAAGATGATGACCCTCTCGGTGTGCATCGTCTTGCAGATGTGGATCAAGTAGCCCATGCGCTTCTCCTCGCGGCCGGGACGCAGGCGGATGAACTCTTGCACCAGGGTGCCGACTGTCTTCTTCTGGGAATCCACCATGACCCTGGCGGGCTTGTTCATGCCAACGCGGACCAGGCGGTCGACAGACGATGTCATGGTGGCAGAGAACAACATGGTCTGTCTTGACTTGGGGAGTGTAGTGAGAATCTCGTTGAGTTCGTCGGCGAAACCGTCTTCGAGCATACGATCGGCCTCATCAAGCACCAGAATCTCTACAGTGTCGACGTTGAAGCTGGCAGAGTTTCTCATGTGATCGATGAAACGACCGGGAGTGGCAATAATGACATCTGGCCGCAACCTGAGTTCGACCTCTTGCTGCTTCAGACTCAGACCACCAACAGCCAGTGTAAACTTGATGTCCGTGTAGGCTGCCAGCTTGGTAGCGACGGCGTGGCACTGGATAGCCAACTCACGGGTAGGGGTGAGGATGACGACACGGCTGGTGGGCACCTTCTTGGGCCTGTACAGGAGACGCTCGAGAATGGGCACAACGAAGGCGGCCGTCTTTCCGGAACCAGTGACTGCACCACCGACGACGTCCTTGCCCATCAGAGCGATAGGCACGGTCTTGGCCTGAATGGGAGTGGGCTTGGAGAAGCCAACGGCGGCAAGACCTCTGAGAAGGGGACGCGACAGAGACATGCCCTGGAATGATGAAGCGATATCTTTCTTGCCGGGCTGTGCGGGCTCCTCTGGCGCGAAGAAGGCATCGCGCTTGGCTTGTTCCTCTGCATCCTCCTCTTCGTCGTCTGAATCGTCGCGGGCGTCGTCGGGGTGGTCTACGGGTGTCGCAACGGAGTCGTTGTCTGATGCAGCGGCGTCCTCGTCTTCTGCGTCTGGGATCTCCTCGTCGGCCGACCCCTCGTTCTCAGGGTCAACACCCATACCGAAGGCGTCGTCGGCGAGCACTCCGTCTTCATCGTCGTCGAGGTCGATATCCATGTCGTTCTCTGCCTCGTCGTCGTCGTCACCAGCCTCCTCCTCTACGGCGACTTCGGGCTCCTCCTTGCCGGTCTTCTTCGCGCGCCTCCTGCGGATGATCTCGTCCAAATCGACGCCAACCGGGTCCTGGTTCTTCATGGACTTCTTTGCGCCGTCGAAGCCCCAGCCCTCGAACTCGTCGTCGCCGAATTCGACAGCGCCGTCTTGGGCAAACTCGAAGTCGGAATCCATGGCACCGTCGTCGTCTTCATTTTTGCCCCAGATGCCTTCGCGCTCTTCCTCCTCCTCTTCCTCGCCCTTCTTAGACTTCTTTGACTTCTTGGCGGTCTTCACCTTCTTCTTCGGGGGTGGCGCGACAGCCTCCTCTTCCTCGACAATGTCCTCGTCATTGTCGGAGATTGTGTGGACGAAGTCGTCGTCAATGGGTTTGCGTTTCTGAGAGGGAGCCATGTTGGGCGGTTGAGAATTGTTGAAAAGCGAATGAACAGTCCCGCGGGGTATCGTCTGCTCTAACACGCTTTCCCAGTCCCCCAGCTCGATCTTCAGCGCCAGAATTTTTTCTGACGGACGGTGGAGCTTGAACTTTTCTGCCGCCGTCCGGGCCCCACCTTGCTTAGGCGGTCAGACGACTCGGTCCCATCCGCCGCGCTGGTCAGTGCGTTACGTGATCGGAGTACGGACACGTGACGGTGTTTGTCATCAGCAGCGAAGGCCCAGGCCGCCAGCCAGTCATTGCCAGTGTTTAGGGGGGACGTGGAAGGTAGGGGCAACTCCCGAGTAATTGCCCCCACCACGGTTGATTGGGCGACCACTTATTGCCAACAATTTTGGCAGCCTTCACGCCGCCGGCGACAAAGCAACGAGATTTAATTTCTGCCACTTCGACACTTGCCTGTCTCGTCCTAAGCCCAACTTCGGTGCTCTAACCTCCCACGTCTCCTTTCTCTACGCCTCATCGCGTCTCTGCTTCTCGAGCGTCCTTTCGATTCCCGGTTTTTTGCGCGCGCATTCTTCATCCAAACACACGGAAAATCCCAGAGATCAGACACATACGGTCAAGATGGGCGAATCCAGGTTCGTATCTTTCCACGGCCTTCCATCCCGCGGCGCCCACCACCACCACACGACAAACCCGGCGCGTCGCAGCCTCAACATCGAGCACTCCCAGCTAACAGAAAAGACTATCCAGACAGGAACTCATCCAGTGGTTGAACCAGCTGCTGTCCCTCAACATCACAAAGGTCGAGCAATGCGGTACGGGGTAAGTGCAGCCCGATACCCCTCCCCCGCCATACAGCGATTTGTGGGACCTGGTGATTTTCGTGATGGTGTTGCTAACGCCGGTTTGACTGCAGCGCGGCGCTATGCCAGGTGTTTGACAGCATCTTCATGGACATCCCCATGTCCAGGGTCAAGTTCAACGTCAACAGCGAGTATGCATACATACAGAACTTCAAGGTGTTGCAAAGTGAGTTCAGCCCTCGAACGTGCATTGCGTTTGGTGCCCAGCGAACCCGATGCTGACAATTGCTCTCTGCAGACACCTTTGCCAGACATCAGATCGACAAGCCCATCCCCGTCGAAGCCCTAGTCAAGTGCAAGATGCAGGACAACCTCGAGTTCCTTCAATGGACCAAGAGATTCTGGGACCTGAACTTCCCCGACCACGACTACGACGCCGTCGCCCGCCGAAAGGGCGCTCCCGTGTCCGGCGGTGGCGGTGCCGCCCCCCGCGCCGCTCCTGCTGCCGGTGCTGCCAGACGAGGAGGCACGACCCCCTCGGGCGGTCCGCGCGTGGCCAAGGCGGCCGGCCCCGGCAGCGCCGCCCTGCAGCAGGAGAACGCCACCCTCAAGGAGACAGTTGTCGGCCTGGAGCGTGAGCGTGACTTCTACTTCAGCAAGCTCCGCGACATTGAGCTCCTTGTGCAGCAAGCCGTCGAGGAGGACCCCGAGCTGGAGAAGCAGGAGGATGGTCTCGTCAAGCAGATCCAAACGATTCTGTACTCGACAGAGGAGGGTTTCGAGATCCCCGCCGAGGGCGAGGCTGCCGACGATCAGGAGACCTTTTAGGCAGGTGGTGCCATGGACCAAGGTGTGAGGAGGGCGCGGGCATACCCAAGACTATTGGATGGGCATGTCGGGGTTTAAGCAAAAGCACATGGGTTTGGCTGTAGTACAAATACCCTGAGGCACGTAATAATCGTATACTGGCGATGAGGCTGAGCAGCACTCGGACGGCGTTGGCAGCCTGGAATAGGGTCGGCCGGCTTGGTCAGAGCTTGCGGCGCTCTTGTCCCAGCATGAGCAGTCATGATAGAATCAAAACTTTTTGGTCTGGGAACCCCGAGTCATTTATGTGGGCGTGGTGTGAGTGCGAGCGAGGCACGTCTGGTCCCGGACCACGCGTCCGAGACGGCTCAGACGATTTGTATGGGGTATTTTGGTTCGGCACAGTAGTCTGTCTGGGCTGAGAGTGATCCTCCCAAGTTTCAATCTACTAGTCGTCGGAGAGGTGAAGCTTATGCATGAACATGACTACTGCATTTCGGATGAATATTCTGGAAGGCTTCTTCTCGCGCTGTCACTCGGTTCAGTCGATCTAGTGTGGAAATACGGACAATGGCAGCTGTCACGGCAGAGAAGAGAAGACGGTGTGCCCGCGGTGAGAAGACACAGCGTCGTATCCATCTCAGCCGGGGATCTTCAGGCAGTGACAATCACTCGGGCTTCGGTGTCTCTCTTTGGCCCTCGTCATGAGCCCAAGCCCAGGCCCTTCCTGATGAGGTGTCCCAGATATGCGGTCATTCCTGCGGCAGGCTCCAGTTTAGTGGTTCCATGCAGGCGCCACAGGCGTCAAACAGCGCACACGACCACCAACCTCCCCCTCAGGCTGCTGTCTTTCAGACCCAGGCACGCCCAGGAACCCAGGAACCTGCCACTCAACAGTGGGCCGTCGTCGTTTTTTAAGGAACCGACCACCTGCGTCTCGCGCCCGGCTGCAGCACACCTCGCTGGAGCATTGCATACGTTCGCTGCGCTGCTGCTCACCGGACTGACTGGACTGGAACGTGAACCTTGATTGCATCTCCCCAGGACCTGACGCAAGCAACGAACCAAATCCGTCCTTCTTCAACAACATTGATTTTCACCAGCACGACGACGCGCCCGACAACGTTTACGATTGTGTTTCATTTGCGAATTATCCACATCATCTCTTCGACGACGCCATTGCGACTGCTAGCAAGCAGCAACCACCCACGCCAACCGACTAAGCCACTTACACTCCCACCCGACGAAGCGAGCGAGCGAACCATCACCGCAAGCCAGCCCAGCTCAGCTCATCCGAGCCCAAGCTCGTCCAAACCCGAACAGCATCCCATCATCCCCAATCGTCGAACGATCCAAAGAGAAAAAAAAAACCTTCCCATCCGTTCACAACAACCGCCGTCACAATGGCTCCCCCGGCCGAGATCTCCATCCCCTCGACCATCCTCTCGACCGGCGAAGCGAAGCCCTACACCCTCTACAACATCACCCTCCGCCTGCCCCTGCGCTCCTTCGTCGTCCAGAAGCGATACTCCGACTTCGCCACCCTCCACCAGTCCCTCAGCGAACAGGTCGGCGCCCCGCCCCCGAAGCCGCTGCCCGGCAAGTCCTGGTTCAAGTCCACCGTTTCCTCCCCGGACCTGACGGAGCAGCGCCGCCAGGGCCTCGAGGCCTACCTCCGCGCCATCGCCGAGTCCCCCGACCGCCGCTGGCGAGACACCTCCGCCTGGCGCTCCTTCCTCAACCTCCCCAGCACCGGCGCCGGCGGCAGCACGAGCAACTCCGCCGCGAGCGCCCACGGCCTCATCACCAGCGGCCGCGCCGGCGCCGCGGACCCGACGACCTGGCTCGATCTGCACCGCGAGATGAAGAGCAACCTCCACGAGGCGCGGCTGAGCCTGTCGCGCAGGGACGCTGCGGCGGAGAACAACAACAGCACCGCCGCGGCGGAGGCGGGCGCCGCGGCGAAGAGGGCGCTCGTCAAGGCGGGCACGCTGATCGGGAACCTCACCGCGGGGCTGCGCACGATGCAGGAGAAGGGCGCCCTCGGCGACGGCGAGCTGCGCAGGCGGCGCGACCTGCTGGCCTCGGCGCGGGTCGACAGGGAGGGCCTGGAGCGGCTGAGCAACAGCATGTCGCAGAACGGCCGGGCCGCCAGGGAAGGGTGGGCCTCGTCGGGGGACAAGGCGGCGCTGCTGGGGGGTGCCAGCGGCGGCAGCAGCAGCGGGGCGCGGACCGGCGGGCGGGTTCTCGGCGCGCCGCTGCCCGAGACGGAGCGCACGCGGGAGCTGGACAACGACGGCGTCGTGCTGCTGCAGCGGCAGATGATGAGCGAGCAGGATGAGCAGGTGAACACGCTCGCGGCGATCGTGCGGCGGCAGAAGGAGATGGGCCTGCAGATCAACGACGAGGTGGAGGCGCAGACCAAGATGCTCGACCGGGTCAACGAGGACGCCGACCGCGTCGGCGGCAAGATCAAGGTCGCGAACCGGCGCATCGGCAAGTTCTGACTGCGGCACGCCGTCGGGGTCGTCGCGCGGGTCGTCGTCGCGGCGATGGAGGTCGTCGTCTGGCTGCTCTGGGTCGGGGCCGTGGTTTGGGATGCTTTTGCGTGGTGTATGGAGTTGGGCTCTCTTCTTCTCGTTGCAAGGAAAGCATGACTTGACCGGGGGAAATTTGTTCTTACTACGGCATTTTAACTTGCAACACAACTAGCGACAGGTTTTAGGTTGTCGCCCATGATCGCCTTCACCAACTCCTGTTTTGTTTTTTTCGTTTTCTTCTTCTTACGCAAAGGCATGACGGAAGCGGGCTGGGAAAGGGGAAACTCAGATTGTGCTACGGCGAGCCCGTTTTGGATGGGTTAACGAGAGATGGGAAATTCTGAGAATGCGTTTGGATGCGCGTATATAATCACGACGGAGGGAATGAGATTGGACAGTGTGATAGGAATGAATACCAAGGCTGCTTTGGCATTTACGGATGGTCTCGTGCATCTGGTGAGATGGTTTTGCTGGCAAGTACATACTGTCTCAAGGCTGAGAAGTTCGATCTACGGATAAATATCTATGAGAAGTCCGGCTTTTTGACTTGCGGCCACCACCAATACTTGGCCTTGATAGCGCTGAGTGGTTCGAGTGTTGCCATAACCGTGCTGCGGAACACCCAAGAGAAGGGCGTCGTGTGATCGATCTTCGGCTGAGCCAGCGGCATACAACATCATGGTAATCGACACGGGTATTGGATGCGAATAGCTTCACGACGGTAGTGGCGGACCACAGCTGGGTGATATACAGCGACAACTGAACATCCACGAGAGGCGTGTCAAGCGGATAGACCAGCCAAGCAGAGCTTTACATACCAAAACTTTGCAGCAATCCGCATCATTGCGGTAAATCCAACCAGCTGAGTTCGTTCACTGCATTTATAGATTATTACATCCTGGTACTCGACCTAGAACTGTGGCAGATGGCTTAACCGCACGCCACGCAGCCGATCTCAACAGAATGAATTGGGTTTCAACCATAAGTGAGTAATTCGGCGACGGTTTTTCAATATCTGCTCTTGATCTTGTCTGATTCCACTGCTTTGCTGGTAAACACCAAGAGATCTCACCTAACCAATGTTCGAGGTTGTCATGCTCAGAGACCAAATCATGGCTTTCGTCTCCCAATACCACGGTCGCATTTGGTCACAAGGTGGTAAGATGCCAAAGACTGAAGGATCCTTCCACCTGCCACGGTCACCACCAAGCTGATGCTCGGCATCGACCCGAAGCTAATGTGTCAAGTCATCCCAAGACTGCGGGATGCAAGGAGAGCCGCATGACGGGAGTTGTTGACACTGGACGCGACGGAGTGTGGCCGCGGACCGTTCCTCATGCACATGCAGACGGTGCTTATTGGGTTGACCCCTGCCCATGGGGTTGCATGCATGTAGCGCTTGTCACATCGCTCTCTTTTCTTTCAAAATTCATTTCTCGTGGGGAGAAGAAGAAGGTTGAAGCGCCGCCCTAGCCTCGACGCTACGTTTGATCGTAACGATGCCTTGGATGTTAGCAGTGGTGATCGTGTCCGAGGCCCTGGCAGTTTGTTGACCACCCCGGAATACTGACGTCTTCTCCGCCGTCGTCACCGCAAAACACCGGTTTTGCCCTCGACCCGGAACGTCGAAAGCGTTGCCGGCCGGCAGGCTCCAGTCGTTCCAGAAACGTTCAAGCGTGGGCGTGAGCAGCGCCCACATGGTGACATCTGATACGTCACTGGTGCTCGTGGTGCAAGGGACTTCCCGTGGTTGCCGGGCAACGAGACCGTTTGGGTGGGAAGAGCGAGGGACAAAGCTCCACCGTCCGGCTTGCGCACCGCAACGGTTGGCGGTCGAGAAGTGTGAAAGAAGAGTTGAGACAATGTCACAGTTGGCGCCCAACGAGTCCGACGGTAGCGATTGTGGCCCCCATTGTGACCGTCGCTGTTGCATTCGCAATCGCAATCTTAACCGATCACCCGCAGGATTCGAGGTTCGTCTTGAAGGGACGTCCCAGACATCTGGTAGGGACGGAAGGAAGAGGGCCTCACCCTTCGCAACGGGGCGCTGGCGGAGGCCGTGAGCGAAGCGTTCCTCGCCAGCTGGCATATGGCCTTTTCCTCATGAGGCATTGCTGAACAATGCTGGCGCCGACGCCTCCCGGGGAGGATAGCCTCAGACTCCGCGATTCGCTGCCGGGGGTGGATCTCAACCCCAGCGAGGCACCGCTTCAGGACCACAGGCGAGTGTGCCAAGGGCCTCTCATAGGCAGGAGATTGAGCAATTTCTTGGGATTGGGCCGCCGGCCAGAAGTCTGCAGAAGTCTGCTCGAAAGCGAGAGCGGGGAGAGAGGTTCTTTAGCTGCGGTGTTTGCTTGACGATAGGCGGTGGACATGGCAACGGGGGGAGTTTGTTTTGGCGATCTGTTGGTGGTGAGTGGTCGAGAGTTCGATGATGCTTTGTGGCCTCTTCCAGTTGGACGATGGGCGGTGTGTATGTTCGTATTTGCGTGGCAGCAGCTGTAGGCATCTGCAGTCGTAAGCAGCCAGGAACCAGTGGCCATCGCGATGACGGCCAAACCACTCGATCGTGGAAGGTGGGATGAACAGTTGCCGGGATGAGGGGAGTAACACGATGCGAACTGAAGGCATCGTGGGCAGTAGCATGAGTCGGGGGCGGAGGTTGGAGCTCGGTCATCCGCCTGTTTGGCTTTTTTCAGGGTCTTGCCGGCGCAGGGAACATCCTCTGAGCGAGAGAGGCAGAGGCCGTGGCTGGGACCCAATGCATGATGGCTGTCTTCTGCCGTGCGACTCTTCAACGGTCTTGCGTCTTGTTGCTGTTGAATGCTGCCGGACGATAACGGCCCCCCGGCGATGCATGCAGACGAACACACAAACAATATCAGAAGCAGAAGCAGACTTTGAGGCTAACCTAAGACTCTCCAAGAGGGGAGGCCCAGCTGGTGACAGCACCCGCCATTTGGTAACCTAAGAAAGCGCTGATGTCTATCAAATGTCACCATCCTTCGCTTAGCCGGCTGATGCGGTTGACGGGGAGGTCAGTGAGCTCCAGGTGGGTCACCGTCCACTGGAGCAACAGCGTTCAGTGGGCTGACGGTGGGAGAACAGCCACTGAGACTGCGCAGCCGGTCGCTAGCGCCCAGTCACACACCCCAAGAACTGCGGTTCCCCTCCTCTACTCAGTGAGGCCAGACCTGTCCAATTGCCATGAGAAATTCCCAAAGTAAACACAAAAGAATTCCTCCCCCTTCCCGCTTGCCTCTTCTCGTCACATCTTCCCTCAACACCTCGCCCAAAATCGACCTCCACCAAGAGCGATTCTCGTGATACCATCCCGATCCGTCCCTCGACCTGCCTGACTAACCGGCAGGTCGATTACGACAACAACAATTCTGTCTCATTGCCCCGCGATCGGACGCAATCCAGCCAGCTAAGCACCACCGCCAGACGAAGAAAAAAAAAAAGCGCGAGGCCGGAGCGACAGCCCAGCAGCTGCAACCACACTGTCAATCGACAAATCCTCGATACCCGCTCCGTCGCTTTGACATCCGTCTTTGCCCGTCCTTTGTTCTGGGTTTTTGGCGTTTGTTTTTGCTTTCTTGCTGCTTGTGAGTCCGAACCCTCCCAAGCAAGACCATGACCTTCCTGTTCCTCCCGACTTTTTTTTTCTGGTCCCTCCACCACCACATGCCAACCGCTCCTCTACTGCTGGACAAAATGCTCATGACCTCTATGCAGACGCTTCACGACTTAACGATTGCCAATGGCCCTACAAAGATACCACTAGAGCTCTTCATTTCACCCCGAGACTGAGTCTCATTCGAGCTGTAAAGCTCGATCCGACCAGCTACTCCAGCCAACCGACCTCAACCGCAAGTGCTGAGGTCTCCACGACATGAGCGGACCTCCTCCGCCACCGCCTCATGGCGAGAATCCCAAGACCACCGCCGGCTCTCCCCCGCCTGGCGCTGGCTTGGGGCCAGGTAATTACGACATATTCGTCATTCCCCAGCGCGACAAAGGCGGCGGCTTCATCTACCTCCCTTCTCTTGCGCCCAATGGCCCCAGCTTCGCAGCCGGCTTTGCCTGCGCCCTGGTCATGGTCGTCATGTTCCAGAGCATGGCCCCCGCCTTTCGCACATGGTGGGGAACCTACCAGGGCATGGGAAACATGGGAATGTCGCTCCTCGTTATCGCCGTCGGTGTAGGAGCATGGGCATGGGGCAAGTCGCAAGCCCAGCCGTCTGCCTCAAACGGCAACGGCCCCAACGGCGGTTGGCGTACAGGCCCGGGAGGATATGGTTCTTATGCGGGCAGCGGCAACTTCGCCAACGGCTTCCCCGGAACCGGTGCTCCTCCTCCCCCTCCCCCTCATGGCACTCCCCCTCACGGCAGCCAAAATACCGGTCATTCGAGCGGTTCCAGCTACGGGTCGGGAAATGGGGGGCCTAGGTCTTCCTGGCAAGAACGACCACAAGGGCCTCCTCCTCCGCCACCCCGTCAGCCAGAGCCCGAGCCTGAGCCCGAGCCTGAACCCGAACCAGAGCCTCGCAAGCCAGATCCTCCTCCAAAGGCGAGGCCTGAACCAAAACCCGAACCTAAACCGGAGCCCAAACCAGAGCCCAAACCGGAACCCAAGCCGGAGCCCAAACCTGAGCCGAAGCCAGAGCCGAAGCCTGAACCCAAGACTTCACCACAGAAACCGCCACAGAAATCCCAATGGGAGAAGGCTAGAGAGGAGACGAGAAAGCGCGAGGAAGAGCGCAAAGCCAAGGAAGAGGAGGAGAGGCGCAAGGCCGAGACGGCCCGCAAGCTGAGAGAGTTCCGGGAAAGAGAAGCCCGTGAACGTGCCCGGCGAGACAGAGAGGAGCGCGAGAGGCGTGAGAGGATCGAGCAAGACATTCGCGAAAAGGAGGAACTCAAGCAGAAGCTGGAGATTGAGCGACAGGAAAGGGAAAAGCTCCAACGCGAAAAGGAAAAGGCCGAGCAGGAGGCCAAGGAGGCCAAGGAGCGCGCCGAGAAGGCGGCCAAGGAACGCGAAGCCCAGGTCAACAAGGAGCGTGCAGACAAGGAGCGTGAGGAGGCGCGCAAGAAAGAGGCGGCCGAAGCTGCTGCCCGCAAGGCCCGCGTCGAGGCACAGCTCGAAGCCTTTCGGAAAGCCAAGAGGGAGCGTGAAGCTGCCGAGAAAGCCAAGAAGGATCGCGAAGAAGCAGAGAAGAAGAAAGCGGAGGAGGAAGCTGCCCGCCGGGCCAAGGAGGAGGCGGAGCGCATCGCAAGGGAAGAGGCGGAACGAAAGGCAGAGGCTGAACGAAAGGCAGAGGCGGAAAGAAGGGCAGAGGCCGAACGAAAGGCCGAAGCAGAGCGCAAGGCCAAAGAAGCAGCAGAGGAGGCCGCGAGAAACACTCGCAAGAGTGGCTCTTACGCCTTCTCGTCGGTCGGTGAGAAGACAAGTATGTGGCCCAACGGCCGACCTCCCGCTCCCCCCACCTCCCCATCCGTGGCTTCGTCGCAGCCGACGAGACCTCCCCCGTCCGCCGCGTCGTCTGCGCCCCCAAGACCTCCCCCGTCTGCGTCTTCTTCTGCTCCCCCAAGACCCCCTCCATCTGCCAGCTCTGTGCCACCAAGACCCGCGCCTTCTGCGACATCTTCGAACTCGAGACCCCCGCCTTCTGCAACGTCCTCGAACACATCGAGACCAGCGCCTTCGACAGCATCCTCGAACACGGCGAGACAGCCCCCGAGGCCGTCAGCACGAACAGAGCGAACCGTCGACGAAGAGCAATACTCGTACCGACCATACGATAAGCCGAAGCACAAGCCGGCATCTTCCATCGGCTCCGAGTCATCATGGGCCCCGTCGGCCACGACTACGCGAACGACACCGCCGCCTAGTATGCGCGCTCCGTACACGACGAAAGACCCCGACAAGATTGTCATCAGGGCGGTCTATCTGTTCATGAATCAGTTTGCCAAGACCCCAGCCAGCCAGCTCGTGTCGGGGTTTGGCACAGTGACAGATGGACTTATCCTGCGGATAACGACCGAAGGCCTCTTCATCGACGACGATGTCCGCGGCGTCCCGCAGCGCGAGTGGGACGTCAAGGCCTGGACGTTAAAGCTGGTCGAGGTATGGTGCCCCCCGCACTGCTTGAATTCCGCTGCTGCTGCTTCTACCCCGTCGAATTCTGCAAACCATCCCTCTGGCTTGTTTCAAAAAATGGCGAATCAGCGAGCGCGGACGGCGGATAGAGGCGCCACGAAAATGCTCACGGGAGACGAAGCTGATGCCTACCTGACCGAAATGTTGCGTGCTTGCAAGAATTGCTGCCGTCTTGGCTTGTGCGACACAAAGTTCAAAGATACTAACATCCCATCTTCGACCGGGCAGACTGGGGAGTGGAGACACAAGAGCCTCCACGTCCTGCGCGCAACTATCCGAGATCAAGAAGGCAAGCGATACATGTTTGTCCTGGACGAAGAGGAGGCCTGGAAGGTCGCCGTCGGCGTGCAGAGGCTGCGCAAGGGCACCCAGGTGCGCTCGCTGGGCGTCAGCGGCATGTCTGCGTCCGATGCCAGAGGCACACTCGAGACCCTCGGCTGGGGTTAAAAGCTTGCTGCCGACTTTTGCAGCTTCAAGGTCGATATCTTGTCGTCGATAATATCTAAACGGCTGAGAGGATGACGGGCAGGTAGACTGCTATTTATGAGGCATCGAAGGAAAGACGCGGGACGTGCCAGATGAGCATTTCAGTTTGGACGTGGAATTCCGTTGCATAGCAGAGCGAGGGTGGCACATTCCAGGGAGACTGGATCAAAACATGGCAATGATTTCTACAGCATCGGTGGGCCGGCTTGGTCCACCTTAGGATACCTCCAGCTTTCGGACTTCATCACCGGTTTGACGTCTCAATGGGTCGTCTGCGGGTGGTGATGGTTTGGTTAATGATGATACGATTTTACACATTTTGCGCGGTGTTATCCAGCCACTCGACTTGGAGGATTAAGCTATGTTTGCCAGGCAGGCAACCCCAGCGTTGGAGTCATTCTCCGATGGGGTCATCCTTGTCGGGCTTATCACACTCAGAGTGAGTTGGTCAGCACTGTGATTGTCAGTGTTTGTTTACTTTAGGGCCTACAGCATGGACCCTGAGAAAACCCTCTAACCCGGGAATGGATGACTCCTTGGCACTGACGTCGTCATTCGTCTTATCGTAACGGAGGTCAGTGTTATCACCATGTCTTATCTGCAAGAAGAGGTTTGTCAATGATCGGTGAGGGCCCCGGGCGAAGGGTCTTGGCCCCCACTTGGAGTATCTCCCGAGGTGAAGAGGTAAAGACCTCGTATTCTCCAACTTTGTAATTCATCCGACAAATGTTCGTGGAGGCCTGGTGGTCAGCATCCATCGGGCGTGTTTGTTGTAAGTCCGCGTGGTTTATGAGGCAGAAGCTGGCGCAATAACAGGCAAGGTACTTTTTCTGATGACGGAAGTACCATAGAGTTTACCGTGCCGTTGGATAGGCACGTTGACAGGTCCGGTCCGCGTGTGGGGGAACCGTCTGCTTGGGACGGCGAGCGCCCGTTGCATCTTGCACCCTGATGGACTGTAAACTTGTTTCACACCCAAACTTCTATTTCAAAATCTTGCAATATTGCCTCTTGGCCATAAAGACATTGTCTTCACAGTTGTCTCCCGATGTCATCTCTTTCGGCATTCACTTGTCGGCAAATTCCCGCTCGTCCAATCTGCCGGGCCCCCGGCAAACAGCTGCCCCCGGTCCATTCCCGACATCGGCCGGAAACCTCAACGCCGCGATAACACCTCCTCCCCCCGTCCCAAAAGTTCCCCCCTCCATTGAATGACCAAGAGAAACATTCTTCACCGAAATAAAAACGGGTCCGGCCTCTGCTTAGTCGGCAGACCCCCGCTCGACTACCGGGAGGCATCAAAGCTAGCGATGCAACTGAGGAGCCCCGCGATAAGCCAACCCCCGGCGGCCGCCCCATGCAGAGAGAGATGATTGCATATTGCTTATGGCAGAGGTCCTGATTCTAAGGAATAAGCAGCGCGCACTTATCAGTCAGGGCGACGAGTCGGATCTCTCATTTGGACTCCTTTGAAGCAGTGCTCCAGCGAGGTTATAAAGATGCCGCCGTCGTTGCATCCCAGGCCATCCGGCTCGCCTCACCAGCCGTGATCTACTCACCCCTCTCGACAGTCAACGATGAAGGCTTTTGCTTTCCTCACGCTGGCCGGCGCTGCCGTCGCCGACCTCGTGACGACTGGTGCCTCGCTCAAGCTCGACAATGTGTACTACTTCGTCTCCCCCTTCTCCCAGGGCAAACCCTCCAACGCCTCGCTGGACCTCAAGAGCCTGCCCCGCGCCTTCGGCTTCACACCCATCACCGTCGTCGCCGAGTCCGTGGCCTCGCACGACCTGACGAGCCTCTTCAGCAACTGGACAGCCCAGGACGACGTCTGGCAGCCCGCCTTCCTCAACGCCATCTTCCTCGCCGGGGCCGGTCCCAAGTCTACATACGCTCGCGGCAACATCACCTCCGCCGTCCTCCCGTTGTCCAAGCTCGCCTCGATCCCGTCCGGCCCCTACTTTCTCGACACCACCACCGGCGAGGTCCACCAGGCCTTCCGCCTATACCCCGACTTCGCCGGCGCCTTCTCCGAGTCCCTTCTCCAAACGCCCGACGGCACCTTCCAGACCCTCTCCGCACAGGTCCCCGCCTCCGCGTCGCTGACCGTCGGCGTCCCCTCGCGGCTGTACTTCTCCCCCACACCCGAGAAACCCCTCGCCGGCGTCCGCGTCGGCGTCAAGGACATCTACTCCCTCGCCGGCGTCAAGGGCTCCAACGGCAACCGCGCGTGGTACGGCCTCTACCCGCCCGCCGCCAAGACCGGCACCGCCATCCAGAACCTCATCGACGCCGGCGCCGTCGTCGTCGGCTTCCAGAAGCCCAGCCAGTTCGCCAACGGCGAGACCGCCACCGCCGACTGGGTCGACTACCACGCGCCCTTCAACCCGCGCGGCGACGGCTACAACGACCCCTCGTCGAGCTCGTCCGGCGCCGGCGCGAGCGTCGCCAGCTACGAGTGGCTCGACATCGCCGTCGGCAGCGACACCGGCGGCTCGATCCGCGGGCCGTCGGGCGTGCAGGGCTTGTTCGGCAACCGGCCGTCGCACGATCTCGTGAGCCTGGACGAGGTGATGCCGCTCTCGCCGACGCTGGACACGCCGGGCTTCCTGACGCGGGACCCGCGCATCTGGGACGCGGCGCAGAAGGCGCTTTACAGGGACAACTACACGTCCTTTGCGGCGGCGGAGGTGGTGTACCCCAAGACGGTGTACACCCTCGGCTTCCCTACGGACGAGACGCCTGCCGGCCAGATGCTGAACAAGTTCGCGGCGAGCCTGGCGGCGTTTTTGGACACGAACGTGACCGAGTTCAACCTGACGGAGGCGTGGGCTTCGACGGGGCCGGAGAGCGTGAAGGGGTTGAGTCTGACGGAGGTGCTGGGCGCGACGTATGCCACGCTCATCACCAAGGAGCAGACTGCCCTCGTGAGGGACCCGTTCTACGCAGACTATGCTGGTGAGTCTCGGCCGCACTCCAGAAGATGATAATAGTCACTAACACAGCGCAGCCGCCCACGACGGCCGCCGCCCCTTCGTCAACCCCGTCCCCCTCGCCCGCTGGGCCTGGGGCGACACGCAGCCCGCCTCCGCGCTCGACGACGCCAAGGCGAACAAGACACTCTTCATGGACTGGTTCAACACGGCGGTCCTCGCCCCCACCCCTGCCTCGTGCTCCTCAGGGTTCCTGCTCTACGTCGGCAGCGCCGGCGCCGCGAGCCCGCGCAACGCGTACCTCGAGGCGCCGAGCACGCCGCCGCTGGGCTTCAGCAACGGCCGGCTGTCGGTGTTCAGCGGCGCGCCGGATCATGTGTTCCCCGTGGGCCAGGTGGGCAGTGTGAGCGCGGTCACGAACCACACGGAGATGCTGCCGGTGACGGTGGACGTTATGGCGGCGAGGGGGTGTGATGGGCTGATTGCGAGGCTGGCGCTGGATTTGGTGGAGGAGGGGTTGGTGGTTGTGCCGCGGGTCGGGGCGGGGTTGGATGGCGGGGAGATTTTGATGAGGAGGGATGTGGAGGAGTGGGTTTAGAAGTTATTAATGATAATGTATTGATGTGAATGCGAATGCGAATAAAGAAGACCACTTACAAGAGGTTTGGTTCTTGATATCGTCGATACCCTGTTGAGAATGTCAATCCTACAAGTGTGATAATGATATGATAAACCCACACTGCCTATCCAGAATACGACCTCGAATGCGTCTAACACAGGATTTCACCATGCTAAGGCGGCCTGATGCCTCGCAGATGCTCTTCTCCGTTGGGGCAGGCTTTCCGCTCATCAATCAGCCCACGATCAGCCTGTCAATACGCAGATGGGGAACTCAGTCCGCATCTGCGAGTTGCCTCGAGTTGCCTTGATCCTTGAACCAGGCGCACTGCGAGAGCGAGAACACGCAGCTGCGCAGAGCATCACCGTCTTCAATCATTGGGCAGACGATGAAGGTGGGTGGGGTATTTGCCGAGGAACAAGTTGAGCAGATCGGCATAGATGTTTAAAGACGTTGTCCGCTCTTCTCGTAAGCCGTTTTCTAACGCCGTGCCTTTCAATCATCCAAGTTCCATGCTACCTTAGCAAACCAACGACAAAGCAAGCATATCATGGAGCCCGAGATAGAGGACGACCGCTCTCTCGGGCTCTGTCAGTCTTAAGTCATTACGATGGCAAGAGAATTCACCCGATGATCATTGACTGAGAAAATCTCATACTGACTCATTGGAATCTCAGAATACCTACTTCACTAGGAAGCAGCTCCGCGGCCTCAATGACGGAGCATTCAGGGCTGCAGTTGGCGCGCTGCAGAAACCCAGCATCTCGAACGTAATTCGACTATATTGGAACCGATATGAAGCCTACAGCCACCGACAGGGGAATGATCAATCTTCAAGATGGACATTCCAGCGTATGTCGGGCTTGCATCAGGGTGAGCCCTATCTACACGGCGATCTCGAGCCAGAGAGCATCCCATAATTTGGCCAGAATGCATCGTTCTGGCCAAATTAGAGGATGCATTCTGGCCAAATTATGGGATGCCCTCTGGCTCGAGATCGCCGTGTAGGCCATAGGACCTACACCTGAAGCACACTCGATGTCCGACCACGGTTCGGCAGGATTTCACTCCACGCAAAATTCACATATCAAAGAAACACAAGCATAGATTGGTCTTCTATCCTCCACCAAAGACACAAGAAGACCGGCACGAAGCCTCACGGTCCCAAAAGATCCGGGTGTTGAACCGGGTTCTTGTCGGATCTTATTTGGGTGGCTTACTTCAAGACTGTAAGGATTGACAACCTCTTGAACGCCCTGGACGTGGATGCTGACCGCAAAAGTAGAAGCTAGGAATTATTCCGGCTTTTGTTTTATCTCCAATCAACGTCACAGAATGTGGGTTTCGAGTCATATCCCGTTTTTGCCTGTCTTGAAGCTCATGATCATCGAATAATTCCCGTTACTTCTTACCATTCGCTCACAGCTTTGTAGTTCATGATCATCCAACAATTTCAAATTACTTCTCAATCTGTGTACTGCTCCGCCGTCGCCGTCTTGAGTTTCCTGCAGAACCGCCTCTTTTAATCGTTGACAAACAGATGCACTGAAGCTTCGGCAGTGGCTTCTATTTCGACTCCGCTCATGGCTCGATCCGGGACTACCATGCTGCACGAAGGGAAGTCGGCGATAGGCAACCTATCTTGCCTTCAGGATAAGGATTGGGACGAGTTCGGCGTCCATGATGCTCTGCAACACAACCTACTTGCTGATGGAAACTACTCAGTCTATATAGTGAGAACTCCTTCTGACTGGCAGTCGAAGTCGCCGTCGCGGCTAATCTGAGGTGCACAGGATACCTTGACAGAATGTTCGGCATCCTCTATTATTTCGTCATGGGCTTCCACGAGTCCAGAATCCATCTCAGCCTTGCCAGGGGTCAAAACGTGGAGCAACACTGTTGACAACGATTATTGCAGCATACCTTTCAATGTTTCGCAGCATTTGGAGCAAGATGACTCTTCAACTCTGCCTCCCTCACGAAAACGAAGTCTGCTATCGCCGCCAGCGAGGCCTCCAGCAGACATCAAGCGGAAGAAAATCATCACATATCTACCCACATCAAGAAAATCACCCACTTTTCCTCCAAACATGCCTAGGTCTGAAAAATTGAAGAACCAATCCCTTTTCCCTTGTCCCTTTTATCACCGTAACCCTGTAAAGTACAGTACCCAACAGTGGCGCTCGTGCATGGGGCCTGGCTGGAACATATCGAGATTGAAGTAAGGCATTTGCTAGCTGAAGGCGATTCGTTCCTGATAGATGAATAACAGTTGGCTGATCGAGTACAGAGAGCATATATATCGTCGACACTGTTTGTCAGAGCATAGACATGTTTGTCAACGATGTCAGGCAGATTTTGGGTCGCAATCTGAGTTGACAAACCACCAACAAGGGGTTGCCTGCTCCAAACTATCTGAGCCATTAAGCGGCAAGATCGGAAAGTGGAAGAAAGCCTTGGTTCACGAACGACGTACGAACATGCCGGACGCTGAGAAGTGGACGACCATATATCGTATATTATTCGATTGTGACCCTTTAGTAGATTCTCCTTCGGGTATGCATACCATTGATCTATACTCATCGATCGCTGGCATCGCTTTCCACCACCGACACTAATTATCGACCACAGATACTCAGAGCAGCCAGCCATCACAGCCAACGGAGAGCCCGGAGACCATAACGAGCTTCGAGCGCTACCTGCAGACCAAGAAGCGTCTTGATGATAATGGGACTGCCAGCGAGCAAGTTCAAATCTGCCTGAATCTGATTCAAGAATGGCGCGCAAAGCAGAATGCACCCCGCCCGATTCAAGCTTCTCGAGATCCTTCCACCATATCCAACAGCGACTTCACGCTTGTCGACTTTTCGCAGTTGCCCCAAAGCGAAGTAGAACCGTTGCCTGGTGTTGGAAACGAGGACGTGATTCTAGATTTATCTTTTGTGGATGAGCTATATAACACTTTTCATGTTTCGGATCAGTACTGTTTGGATACATTTTCTTGCGGGCCTTCTGGAGATGTTTTATGGGATTTCAGTTAACCCTATTTTGGGGGAATCTTTTCATATGGAGTTGCTAGAATTGATATTTGGATTGACTTGAAGTCTTTGGTAGTATGAAATGTCGCTTCCTGATTTTCCAGAACTCATTTGGCGCCCCATGTCGTCTCTCTGGATTTTGGAGCAGGTGTCTCTTAGACAGACATGACTTGTGTGCGAATTGACCCATTGCTGCTTGAAGCTTTTCGCTTTTGCCAATGACCTAGCTGATGAAATCAGAACAATGATCTTCGAGTTGTGTATGACTTTATCCACTAGAAACATGAGGTTCCTCCTCCCTTCCAGTACGGACTCGGCGTCAACCGCCGCCAACATGAGTGGAGCTGTCTTCATTGGCAGCATCCATTCGCAGAGATTTGTCTCATGCCTGCGCTTTTCCCGACAGCCAACAGCACAATGCAGGTCAGGGTCGAATCGCATTGGCTCAGCAGTCTGCCATTAACAGCCGAAGACATATTTGCCATGCACTTGAACCCTTGTCCGCGGCAGTGGCGTGTCATCCTTCCAGCTCTCTCAGACTAGGAAGGAGGATAACTTTACGAGCCCACGGCCCATTCGACCCCTCCTGATTGTTTCCCCTCACATGTTATGACAAAATTCTGCGCTCGTCTGCTTCGCGATCTTCAATGAGATAGCAGCTTAAAACTGTTCTTGATACCGAATCGATTCGATCAATCGCATCATGGGCGACTCATCAACACGACAGGCCGGCTCGCCGAAGTCAGTCAAATCTGCCTCGGGAGCCGATGCGCCAACCTCCTCACCAACACGCCCGACAGCACCGTCACCCGCTCAAGCTGCGTCATCTCCGCCCAACGCCGGAGGAGATTCAGCTGATGCTGCCGTTGAAAATTCGCCTCTAGAGGCTACTGAAGAGGACAATGTCAGTCTAATTGAATTCGGAATCTCTGCGCATCGGTGCTGACTTGCGAATGAGACCGACGAGGGTGCGACGATTGACGAGCGCCTGTATGAATCGCCATAGTTTCCTCGACCAGTTTCGTCACTAATTTTTCAGTTCGCAATACACGGCATCTCTGTCTTCGAGCGTGGTCGACTACCCCGTCGAGTATGGCCGGCGGTACCATGCGTTTCGTCCAGGATGTGAGTAGACTCCCGCGATGGTATCGCCCTCATTTGACCTTTTTTCACTGACCTTTTCAGCGTACTCTTTCCCGAATGATGAGGTTTGTGACGCCTGGGAGGCCTTGGCTCTATTGCGAACAGCTGGCTGAGCTATTTCCAGGTTGAGATGGACCGTCTTGACATGGCGCATGCCCTCATGGTCAAATCAATTGGCTCCAGACTCTTTCTTGCGCCTCTTGAGAGGGACAACGTCCACAGAATCTTGGATATAGGAACCGGAACCGGAATTTGTTCGTACCCTGCGATCTATCGACTGAATGCGAAACCTTCTGACAAAGCGGATCCAAGGGGCCGTGGAGATAGGAGACATCTTCGAGAACGCTGAAGTTATTGGAATTGATCTTAGCGCAATCCAGCCTGAGTGGTACGTTACCTCTCCTCTGACATTTACTCATGTAGTCTGCGTTTTACTGACATTATAAGGGTTCCCGCAAACGTCAAGTTCGAGATCGATGACGTTGAAAGCTCCTGGGTCGGACATAAGAAATATGACTTCATCATGTGCAGATACATGGCCGCTTCGATTTCCGACTGGCCAAGACTTGTGCGTAACATCTACGAGTAAGTTTCTCATCCATGGATATCCATTTTGGCACCTTTTGGGAGGAGAGACGAGAAACATTCTGATCCATTATGGTAGCAACCTCAACCCGGGGGGTTGGGCAGAGTTCCAAGACATGTCTACGGACTACTACTCACAAGACGGAACTTACACCGAGAAGAACGCCACTTGGGGTTGGAACAAGACTTTCGTGCGTGCGTGTGAGAGTCTCGGGCGTGACCCTTGCCCCGGACCCAAACTTGAGGGCTGGGTGAGGGACCACGGCGGCTTCCAGAGCGTGTATCACCAGAGATTCCGGGCCCCGATCGGCCCGTGGCCCAAGGACCCTCACTACAGAGATATCGGCATGCTGAACCTGGCCCAAATCTTGGAAGGGTTGGAGGCGTTCTCGTTGAAGCTCTTTTGTGGTGTCCTTGGGCGAACCAGAGAAGAGGTCCTTGTCGAGCTGGCTGCAGTCCGGAAGGAGCTGAAGACGGGAGCTTTTCATTCAATGTTCGATCTGTAAGTTTTGATGATCTTCCAAAGTGTTTCCTTGCTAATTATTCGTATAGCCATGTCGTTTATGGACAGAAGCCTTTCGAGGCAGAGGCAGATGAGTGAATGCTTCTTATTCTGCATACGGTAAAACTTCAAGCGGCTTGTCATCCTCGGAACGTATGGGCAATACCAAAAGGTGGTATATACATAGCGGCGCACCGAACCAGACGTAAAATATGAGTATCAGTATTTTGCTCGGCTGATTGTTTGGGATGAAGTGATCTCCCGGCATCTAAGCTGTCAGTGCCTTGGATCAAGTCATCAACTCAGAGTCACTTGGACTTTGCTTCATGTCTTTCGGATGACATGACAAATGATTTGTACCACCTCAAGGTCTACTAGGAGAATCTCCGAGAAAAAGCAACGTGAATTTTCATCGGCAACAGCCAAACAGGGGATTATCGATATGCGTTGAAGCTGTGTTCAGATGATAGTAAATCACCAGGATAAGGTACAATAACATTGTGGTTGAGCTCTGGTCCCCGATCGTTCCGGTGTCACTACTACATCGCCGGGATACTCATGGTAATATCCGGAGCCATCCAGAGCCGTTTCGGCGGTACAACGGAGCGCTCCGTTGTCACCGGATCCAGTAACACGGAGGGCACGGCCGCGTCCGCGACATCCGGACCGTCGGCGACACGCCGATCCAATCAGTTTATTGAGAAACCACCACCATCATTCAGCATCCAATAGACATGAAAGCCTCCAAGTTGACATAGAACGACGGTCTTCGGTGATTCTATCTCCTCCGCATCAAGCCGCCTCGGCTCCCCCGCACGCCAGCATCATCCCATCTTTTCCCCCAGGTTTAGACTCCAATATCCCCGCTTCCCACGCAAGTTGGAAGTCTCCAAAACGCAATTCGTTGGAGAAAGGAGAGAAGGTGCCCACATTATACCTCGGCTCCCACAAGTCTTGAGATCCTTGTACGCATCGATAAGTGCTGCAATAAGTCCAACCGTTCCTCCCGCGTCTTAAACATCATCATCACCGGTCTTGTCCAGGAGGGCTTCATCATCGTTGTATAGATACTCGGTCTTCTCCAGCAGTAGGAGGGACGAAAGACGACATCCTCGAACCTCGGCTGACCTATATATCCAGCGCCGACCATCCCGTCCTGCTTCATTGACTGACGTTGTATAAGTCCTCTGTTGATTCCAAGCTTGACACTACACAAGCTCTGCAAGCGTAGGCCTCTCATCCCGCATACCTCACAAATCTCATAAGACATTCAACCATCAACCTCCAATCACAATGGCAACCACCAACACATCCCAACCCTCTCCCGCATCCACCTACCAACACCTCATCGACCACGTCGAAGAGCACGGCTACGTAATCATCCCCAACGCCTTCACCGAGGCCGAGATCGAGGAAGCCACCAGCGAACTAGCCCGCCTTGCAGCCGACGCCGCCTCCGCCGGCCCCGCAGGCGGCGACCGCGCCGGCCGCAACGACTTCGAGGGCCTCAACACCAAGCGCATCTACGCCCTCCTCAACAAGTCCCCCGTCTTCCAGAAGTTCCCCCTGCACCCGGCCCTGCTCGCCCTCAACGACCACTTCCTCGATCCGGGCTTCCTCCTCAACTCGTTTCACAGCGTGTACATCCAGCCCGGCGAGGCGCCGCAGATGCTCCACCATGACGATGGGTTTGTCACCGTCCCGCGGCCGCATCATCCATTTGGCACCGTAAGGGACCTCTCCTTCAAGAACAACGGCTGTTTCTGACGAGGCAACAGGGCGTCATGGTCGCAATAGACGACTTCACCCCCACCAACGGCGCCACCGTCGTGATCCCGGGCTCCCACAAATGGGGCGACAAGGACCACGACCGCGCGCCCCGCCGCGAGGACGCCGTCCCCGTGATCATGTCCCGCGGCAGCGCCGTCTTCTTCGTCGGCACGCTCTGGCACGGCGGCGGGCAGAACACCTCTGACCGCGAGCGCAGGAGCATGACCGTGCAGTACTGCCAGCCCTGGATCCGCCCGCTCGAGAACCAGATCCTCGCCGTCGACTGGGACAAGCTGGACGGCATGCCGCGGCGGCTGGTGGATATGCTCGGGTACGGGGTGGGCTCGCCGTTTATCGGGTACGCGGATGGGATTCACCCGTGGAAGGTGGCGCAGAGGCGGATTAGGGAGCAGAAGGAGCTGCGGGCTGGGGCGCGGCAGGGGAGGTTGTGAGAGGAGACGTTGTAGGTTGTCTGGTTCTTAGATTGACACGGGGTCTTGGGTGTTACTTCATATGAAGTATGTGTAGCATAGAATCGAGCCGTTCTTTTTCAATGTTGTCGAATCCGTCTACCTAGCATCTATACAGGACTGGCTCTGGTTCCAACCTGCTCAACTATCAGGAGGTCTATTATCGTTATTACCCCTTTCATCCTCGCCTTCGCTCCCTACATTCGCCTTACTGTTATCCTCGTCGTCGTTATCTTTGTTATTGTCGTCGTCGTCGTTTTTTTTTCTGATATCGTCCTTCTGATCGCTCTCTTTATCATCGTCTCTGTCGTCATCTCTGCTGTCAAGAGCTCCCGCCCGAAAGGTCAGAGGGACCCTCCCGAACATCAAAATTCTCAATCCATGATAACAGAATAACTTCCATGAAAGATTTGCGATAGGGATCATGTTTGATTTGTAACGATCCGCGTAAACCCAATCTATCTAATCTGATTAGAGGTGAAGCTCGGTCTGAACCCCTGGTCTTCTAATGCTCAATAGACGACTTGAAATTGCCCTGTATGCTCTATTCCACCTCAGTCCCTGCACCATCCCATCTTTCCTTCCAATGACTACCTCGAGCTCGTCGTCGAGAAGTGTTATATGAGCTTCACTCTCGGCTGCCTCGAGGTGGAACCTCAAAGATACGCCCATGTTGCCGGTTGTAGAGAGCTTGGAAGACCGCTGTCATCGTTGAACAATCAAAAGTCTGCCCAATCTACCAGCGGTATCGGTGCTGACTGACGCTGGTGATTTCCATGGCAAACTCGCTCCCATTCATCGCCTCTCAAACCTCTTTCGTGAGACTTTCGTCGATGTCTTGGTGACGGTGGTGATCGTGGTACCATTCTTCTTGGTTGTTGTCCTCGTCATGGTTGTCTTGGTGCGGGTCTTGGTGCAAATCGGTACCAACTCGCCCTCTTGACGTCCTATAGCCCTTTCCTCCTCGACTTCGCTGTCTGCTGGCCCTTCTCCACGGCTTGGGTCGATCTCGTTGCCTCCCGCAGAGTTGTCCAACTGTTCTTCGTGCGACGGCAGTCCGGCCTGATAGCCTATTACCTCTCGGCCAACATCTAGGTTGACTTGTTCCTCATTCTCCTCCATAACAGCACCGATCGATTCCGAATCCAAAGGTTGCCGGTCAGGCGATGGTGCCACCGCTCTGTCGCTGGAAGCTGGCGTCTGCGTCGGCCGCTCATGCTCCTCCTCCGCCTCCTGATTGCCGTCACCGCCTTGTTGGTCGTGTGTCTCCTCCATCGCAAGGCGATGTTTATGCTCTTGCTCATGAGCAGCCTCCTCTTCACCGTCCGTATGCGCCTGGTCTCTGCCCACCAATTCATGGTTTCTCAAATCGAGGTCGAGGGTTTTGCTCTGAAAAGCTGCTCCCCGGAGTGAAGGAGCGATGGAGCTGATTGGATCATTAAGATGTCTCTGGTATGCCATTTCCATCATCTCCTGTAAATGTTTGATCTCTCTGCTCCTCGACGCTTCCGCGCCTCGGGCTGAAGCCTTGTCATCATTGTTTCTTGTGCGCTTCCTGCTGCTTCTCTCTTCTTGATCGGCCATCGCAATTTTCGTCGTAACAAAACCGAGATACTGTGCTGTTGGTGGAAATGTGAAAGTTATTAGTGGTTTGTTTACCGGTGAGGCAGGTGAACGAATGTTGGTAGTGAAAAATGAAAAAGTCGGGAAGGAGAAGGTGGTGGGTGATGGGTGGCTAGGTTGGTGAGGAAGGCGCGACTTACACATTGATTTTTGGACAATTATTTTTTTTGGCAGTCGCAGAAAATCCTGTATTTCTGCAGTTCAGCTATTTGCTTGATGGATATTTCCGAGTGCTTAATAACAATCCCTCCCCCTCGTCCCAGCTGGTTCGTGTGACTGCGGACCGCCTCCTCATGCACCACTACAGACCTACCTCACAAGACGCTGAATTTGCGAAGGATTTCAACACATATGGTTACAGTGACAAATCGAACACATCAAAATTCTCCAATCGTGAAGTCCGTCCTTTCCTGACCAAAAAAAACGTGCAAGATCCTTTTCTTGACGTTTGTGCCTGTCTTAACGGAGTGGCTTCAGAGTTTGAAGTGCCATACGAGACGAGGAGCTCTCACATCTTCTGGATGCTTGCACCTGACAATGCGAATAAGACAGGATCAGCACGTCCAAGAAAGGATCAGCGCTCTCACATCGGATCGTCGTTGCACAAAGTTTAGTTTGAACCCACAAAATCTGCAGCCAGCCCAGCCCAGCCGTTTCGTTGGTGTTGGTGGCTTGGACAAACCTGCATGAGAGGCAAACAAGCTATCGGGTCCGAAAACTAATCTCACACCCAATCATCGTTCATCATGTCACGAAAGGAAAGCTCAAGACGTTTGCTACTTATTGATTGTATTGAGATGACCATGATAGGTCGTTGTCTTCTTCCTCTCATTCCCCAAGATAAACCACCATCTTCAAGAGTATCTACAAGAATAGGATTAAGACTCGCACATGCGAAGATTACTATTTGTGCCGCATCTCATTGGATGCCGACAACGTGCCAGTATGTGGCGCCGTGTGCCTTCCGACTATTCATCGCTGTCCTCAGCGATTCCCATATGATCATGATCAGCCTTCCCGGCTGTGTAAATGCCCAATCAAATCGACAACCCGCCAACCAATGCCAGCTCTTGGCTATTTTTCTTTCCAGCCCAGCCATGATGTGACGCACTAGAGACTAATATAAAATGTGTAGATAAAGACCGAGTGATAACTCGAGAGGCCCGTGGGGGCGGCGAATTGTGAAAAGTAAATGCGAAAGAATGTATGAGGGGTATCAAGGCGCTTGCTGGAAAATCAAATCTCTAAACATGACTCATAACCATCCGTGCAGATCGTTGAACAACCTGGTGTTGCTGTACTGCTGGCGTGATGCTGTCTACCAGAAGTTGAACGCCATCGCCAGCACGATTGCTGCTGTCGACAGGGCCCATGACGGTATTGACAATCCCGCTTTGCTGACGGCCGCTAGCAGCGTGATATTGACGTATTCGGGGCCACAGATGGTGTTGACTTGGCTGGCGGCATCCTCGTACGTATACGAAATAGGGAGCTTCCGATTGGACGTGTACGTCTGGTAGATTTCCATGGTCCGTCTGAGACACGAGCCGCAAGTAGGGTTGGCGCTGCCGGGGAGAGTCATGTTGAGAGGGAGGTAGTAGAAGTAAACATTCGAAGGCGTGGTCAGGTTGGTGACGGCGTTGGCGAAGCAGTACATGGAGGTGTCGGGGTCGGTGAGACAGGTGGCCTTGTATAGCATCTCATACGACTTCATGCCGAGGTAGGCTTGCATGACGATGGGGTTGCCAGCTTCATAGTCCGATCCGCAGTTGGCGGCCAGAGTCAGGTTGCTGGCCACGCCGTTCAAGTACGTGGTGCAGAAGTCGACATCCGCACTGCAGGTGGCGTCGAGTACCTTGACAATGCTCAAGAGCTTCTTCTCAGCCTCGAAGAAGGACCTCGAACCCTGGACAAGTCAGTACACGTTCTTAGTTGGCATATCGTGAAACTCACCTGAAGAAGCATAGAGAGCGGGTAGCACTTCTTGAAGTTGGAGTTGGTGAGGACTTCGTTGATGAACCGGGGGCAAGAGGCGCCGTCGTTGCTGGTGAAGTTGAAGGCCAAGCTGGTGTCGAAGGGAGAGGGCAGAGGCGAAGCAGCCTCGACGGTCGCAGCAGGAACGGTAACGGAAAGAGTCAAGGTGGTCGGGTCGTCCGTTGCCTTGACTGTCTGGGTCGCAGTCGCTGTTGCGCTGTCGTCGTCACGCTTCTTGAGCTCCTCGTAAGGCATCATGGTCCAGCGGCCCTTGATCATGGTCGGGGTGCGGTCGTCCACGACGAGGGCGTCCATGGGGGCGATGCCTGCGGGGGCGGTAATCTGAGCGGGGAGTTCAGAAAGAGATTCGGAGGTGGCCGAGACCATGGAGGCGATGGTGAGGAAAAGGAAAAGCCATAGTGACCGTGGCCTGCGGGGGGAGGTTGAGTGTGTAGCGAATGAAGACATGATGAGAGGTGAGGCCATCATGAGGAAGCTGCGGGACGCAGGTTGGAGATGCGGAACATAATCCTGTTGCCGGACTGTGGTGATAGGATTCGAGAAGAGGTGCCTCTCGATCGATGTTGGCTGGGCAGATAGTTTTGTTGGTTTCCCTACAGAACCCCACGTTGCGATCGGCGTCGATTGTCTCTAGCCGGTGATCGACCAGATCACGCACGCGATGGTGGATATATTATGGCACCAAGGAAAAACAAGAGCACCACTCCACTGCTTGCACCAAGGTGGAGGTTGTGCAGGCGACCTATTCGGTGCTTGTCGAGAGCCGGTGAGTTCGGATGCAGGCGGGTAAACGAGTGATCCGCCAGATGAGTTTCCAACAACACCAATGAAGGAGTCGAATGCGAGCTGAGAGCGATGCAGTCGAAGGATTAATAGCGAATCGGTTCGGTAGCCTCCGGCGTAAACCCTCAAGACAGCGAATCCTTCGCAAGCGGTCGTTTTGAGATTATTCGGAGTGATTAAATAGTTGCTCGAGCGATATCCAAATGCTCGAAGCTTTCCCGGTTGTCGACGCGCTGGTTGACCTATCTCGGCGGAGCGAAGAAGACAGGAGTCAGATGAAGTGCGTGCGGTCTCGAGGTCGTCGACTGACAGGCGTATTGTCGTGTCGAGGCGAGCAACTCAGTCGGCTTGGACGGTTGGCGACAGGAAGCAGGTGAGGCTCTGGAAGGGCGACGACGATCCCTGGCTCTGGCTGGGGGAGAGGAGGTGATTAAGAAGGAGAAGCAACGAGTGGATGGGTGGACGGGACGGGACACTATGGAATAGATGGGATGGGATGGGGGGAGAGCGAGCAATATTGGCTTGGCTTGGCTCGCTCGCGTGGTGGGAGGCACGGTTGGCCCTGGCTTGCTCGGTTCCTGGGATGGGATGGCACCAGGGGAACAGGGGTCCAGGGGAACGAAGCCTTTGACTGCTGCCGCCGCTGCTGCTACTGCAGTGCGGTATGTCTCCGTACCTTACTCAAGGAACGGTACGGATAGACGAACCTGTGTTGGGCGTAGAGAGCAAAGGGCCGGGCGCTGGCTTCTGCAGTGGAGTATGGACGAAGCATGGACGGCACCCGTGGTGGGCTGCGTCGTATTTTGATCCAGGAATCAGAGCAACAAGGGAACGGGGGGCTTGGGGGCAAAACTTGTCAATGATTCCGCTATCGCGCAGCAGAACGCAGCACAGCGCAACGCAACGCAGCGCAAGACAAAAACCCGGACCTGGACAGACAGACCCAGACCCTCTGCACCCTCACCTGGGACCTGCACACGCACCGGGCCAGCAGACGAACTGATGTGGATGTGGCCAAAGTGCGCTGCCCTGAACTTGGACTGGTTCGTGGCCGGTGGTCCATGGTCCAGGTCCGCGAAAGGACCGGCACCCCTGGCAGGGACAGGGGGCTTGGAGCAGGGGGACAGGGGTAGGGCAGCAGCACGCCAGCCGCTAGCCGCTTGAGGAAGGGCGCCGGGAGGGGGGAAAGGAGGAGATTTGGCGTCAAGCCACTCAGCAGCAAAAGCCAATATTCTCAGTCTTGTACCTGGCCGCCCAGATCAGTATGAGAAAATACTTTGACGACTCTCTCTCCACTTGCCTGCGATGCACCGCACATGGGGACACGGGGACGGGGGGCGGAAGGGGAAGGGCTGTGTTGCCCAGGGCAGTCGAAGCTTGGAACCTTGGAAGCTTGGGAGTTTGTGCTTGACAGCTGTGATTCCCGGCCTGCGGGTTTGTTGACGTCGTCATTTGTTTCCTACCCGGGTCCCGCTCCGCCCAAAAGCAATCGAAGATGACTGGGAAGGTCGATGCTGTCCCGGCAGATGCCTTGTTGAAGTTGGAATCTGCTCCTTGGCTTGAGTCCAGTTGGCGGCGGCACGGCGGCTGGCTGGCTGGCTGGGTAAGGCGGCATGAACAAAGAGAAACAACCTTATTATCGGCACCAACGGGCGACCAACCGGACTCTCGCGGAATGTTTTGGTCGCATCGGCCAGGCGGTGACTGCAACGGCCGATACGACGCAACGCAGCAGTGAGCGAGATATGTGCCGCGCTGCAGCATATTCCCAAGGATGGCTATAGTCAGTGAGATGAGGGCAAAATGTCGCGCGCGAAATAATGGTTCAATGGGCGGCTGGGAGACAAAAGCAAGCGAACCGGGCAGAGGCAGAGGCAGCAGGACCCAGCATGCCTGCCGGTGGTCTAGAACAGTGTTATCGAGGCAGGGTTCCAGCGAGGGATGAGTTTCTCAGACGGTTGATTGGCCGTGAAAAGGAACGAACAACACGTCAGACTGCTAACTGGAATTGTCAAGCTGTCTCTGATGAGCAGTCGAGGTAGCCAAATCGGTGCTTTCAGTCATCGGTCCCAGTGTCTTGCGCAGTGTTGTTGTTTGGATGCAAAAGCAAGAGCCAACGACGGTGAGCGGGAGATGACCACCCTCATGCCCGAATCGGGAGGCAGGAGGCCCACCCTTGCTCCTGCTGTTGTTTGTGTGTCGTGCTCACGATATGGAGGGGGCCCAGGCATGGTCGAGGTCGTGGGCCGGTGCGGGCAGGAGCGGGTTTGGGTGGAGGCAACTGCCCAGGTGGGAAACGCAGGTGCCGCCGACTGGCATTGGAGCGCTGGCTGGAGCCCTGGAGCACTGGGACGGAGGCCCTTTCACCCGTTCTGGCGGTGCATTGCGCTCAATGTCCGGCACGCAGCGTGCTGCGCCTGAAGTTGTGGGGGCCGGATTCGTCTGTCTTCAGGTGGGAGTTGGCGCCGTTGATCGTCGCTCACCTGTCACAAATCTTTAGTGTTTTGCAAAGTATCGTAGAGTGCATGCCTTGGGTAAAGAAAGCCTCCGCACACATCGTCTATTTTGAACCACACTGGGCTGATTACCACAACGACGGAGCGTGACTGCCGACTGCCCAAGAAGGTTGTAGCCAAGGACCAAGGCAGAGAGCGTGACCCCTCGCAGCTTGCTGATAACGAATGATGGATTGCGTATCGCCCCACATACCAGCTAATGACCTGCACAAGGCAAGAGCAGCTGTGCGCCTGCATATGCACATTCCCCGACCCCGACCCCGACTCGACCGCGAGATGTGCATCGCCGGCTGGGGTGTTCCTGTCGGGGCACGAGGAGCAGTTGTGAAAATGCGGAAGGAGCTCCAGATTGACCGCGGTGCACAATGCCTGCGCCTGAAAAAAATGCAGATTAAATCGGCGAATCATAGCGGGCTCTGCTAAGATGGTGGGGCCTGTCATTGGTCCAAGTGTCGCGTCCACCCCCACTTCCCACTTGACGGCGCGACAGGCAAGCGCACAGGAGTCAGGGAGTCAGGACGTGCATTCACATTATTCAATATTTGCCTGGAAGGAGCTCCTCAGGCCTCCTTCTTGCTCAGCTTCCAATCCAACCAATCCAACATCACCACTCCAAAAGGGAAGGCTCATCTCGTTGAATGCTGCCTTCCAGGTTGCTTGCCTGGCACGAATGGGCCTGGCCTAACGGGAAACGGCGGGACACGACGCTGCCCTGTGTCTAATGATCCAATGATCCTCCCGGCTGTCAAACTTTGTTGCTTCATTTACAATTGGGGGCTTCGAGATGGTCTCTCCCAGTAAAAATAGCGACTCCCGACTAGGCCATCCCTGGACAAACAACACTCGAACACGTCTGTTCTCGCCTCTCTCAGGAGAAAAGAAAGAAAAAGAATTCTTTGCTAATTGCCCACCTCCGTTCTCCATTCTCCGGCTCTCCTATCCAGCTTCCGTGCGTCTTTTCCGATCCAGTCCAAGATTTGACAGCCATGCCGCATACCGCAATTTGGACCCCATCGTCTGAGTCGTCGTCACCCGTTGGCCTGACGTGGCCCGAATAAGGAATTTCAAAATGCCTCTAGCCTCGATCCGTCTCAATAAACATTTGCCATGCAGCTGCGGTCATCGCCCGACAGATGCTGCCTACGGGCATGACAAGCCCACGCGATGGCCTCCCTCCTCTCGTTCATCCTCGGCCGCCAATCCCGTTGAGCCGTTGGGAGGATCTCCAGCCTCCAGCCTGCAGCTGTCATTTCGCTGTCATCCTCGTGCTCAATTCAATGACATGCGCCAATGAGGCACCCAAATCAGCCGCCATCGTCAACAATGTCAGAGTCTAGGCCCAAGGCCACTGAAAAGATTTGCACTGGAATCGACCAATTCTGCAAGGCGCCAGCCGGGCCGCTGGGAATCCAATCACGTCTTGTGTCTCCAGCTGCTCATTTCCTGCCATGCCGCCCACGCGGGGTCCCTTGCCATCAGCCGCAGTTCATCCACACGCACATGCGCTGGTCGACTTCACTCCTGCAGCGAAGAACCCTACCGTCGTCCCCCGCGCGATCCCCGTCGGAGGGTTGACACGAGCCTTTCGTCTTCGGACGATTACGCCAAAGTAGAGTGTCCCGGCATAGACTTCATCTATCATCAAAGTCAAATACATGGTCCGAGAGAAATGTTCAGCACATCTACCAATATCGGATGGAGCGGCCCGACTAACAACCACTCAATTCCGATAACCGTATTCGTCGGCTCCCTGCAGACAGGATGCTCCCTCCAGCCTTCGAGAAGTCTTCACCGAACCCTCTTTCGACTGTTTACCCTCTGTCGTCAAGGCTCACTACCTTTCCGAGGTGGTGTCATGTCAGTTCTGTCTCATTTCCCTCGACCCGATACGCCGGTGAGCCCGTCAGGAATGCCATCTCCCGCCGCCGCGTGTCTGACTGCCACACGGCCCTGAAGGAAACGGCCTGTCTTGGTATTGGACCGCGGCGTTTACGGCTGCCTTTTCCTCATCCACAGCTCGCATTTCTTGAAAGCTCCCAACGCCGTGGCTAGCGTGTAGGCGGCGCGAGGTCTATCGATTTGTGGCTTTCGCGGTGCCCCTTTTAGTCGACGGGTACCTGCGCCTCCTTGCATACCGCCCGCAAACCGTTCACTTGGGAGATGCTCAGACCTCAACCGTAACCCGACAGGTTTTGTGCGACGACGCCACGGATCGCGCGTGTGTGATGAAGAGTAATGCAGCAAGCTGCTGTGATCAGTCGGGCCGCGGTATGATATCACTGCCCCTATTCGGGCTATCCGGCTTCAATGGTCTTGCTCTGGTTGCCGGGTGCCCGTCCAGCGACCCGAATTACTGGAGATCGGCAAGAACGGCGCGTTGACTGCGCGTCGACGGCAGCTCGGGCTCGCATATCCTCGTCAAGTGTGCTCCAAGCCAGCATTCCAGCCACGTTGAACGCCCATCATGGCCAAACCTAACAAGGTTGTGATCATCGACTTTTCATGGCTGGACGAGCACAGCTCTCATGGTTGAGTCGGGCTGGGTCTAGACCGTATCCCCCTTCCAGAGCTTGAATTATTGTCCGTCGGCGCGCACAGATGTTCCACAGACATGAGACGACAGAGGCGATGTTGCTCAGCGGCAACCTGATACAACTGCGCCCTGCTTGCGTACTACTCGATGTATCGTGCAGGTGAGGCTCAAGAATCACAACAATGCTTTTGAGTGACCACATCAAACAAGATGTGAGTTCACAACACGAAGTCACCGAGACACAGGTGCTGGCTAAATCCTCCGCCACACTCGGGCGGACGAATTGGGAGCCAAAGTCGGCAGCCCGGCTTGCGGTCCTTCTCGCTGAAACTCAGACAGGTCTCACCCGCATACCTTGTGGGACATGGGCAGATGCGAACAACCTGACGACACCACTTTGACGCTGACAGTATCCCTTCGAGCAGGGAGGCAATCACGACATGGCGTTGTCTAAACCTGACCCGAAGTGAGGACACGAGCTGCTCCCTGACAGCTTCTCTCAAGCTACCGAGACGAGACAGTCGCTGACTGTCCCGAAAACACTCCGAGCCTTTGCTTCACATCAAGTCCTCAACTAATGTTTCAGCCATGCCGTGAACACAGGCCGAGTAGCCGCTCAAATACCATATCGTCGTCATCGTGTTGCCAAACAACAACATATGGTAGCCCTATGTCCGTCCGTGTAGCTTTGCGATCGCATCCGCGCGGCACCCGGACACAAGGACCGATAGACTCCACGCGAGCTCCGTGTGACGGCCGCGCGTCGGGGTCGAGCGGGGCCCAGTCCGGGCTGTCCCGCCCACAGACCACAAACAACCAAAATATCCCGGACAGCACGCTCCTTGGCATTGCGGCTCTTTGCAAGGGCCTGAGGGATTCTCGTTTGGACGTGCGCATGTTTGTGTTTCCAGAAGGACGAAGGATTGACTCGCCCCCACGCCGGTCATCGGTGACGCTGCAGACGCATTGTGTTCCAAAGATAACAACATCGAGCGGGAAGCCTAGCATCAGATCTGGGAGTCCGGATCCCTAATGATCTTGCACTGGCTCACAAGGCTGATGATATGGGGTCCTGGAGTCCTTGTTGCTGTAGCACAGCACGATAGAGCGTCCGGGATATGATAAGAAGAACACGTGAGCACGATTAAGATGGCATGGATCGCATGAGACTTTGAATCCTGCATGTCGATGCAACCACCGTGTTCAATCCCAGGGCGTCTGAAGTGCAGTTGAACAGAAGACGGACCGATTTACTGCATCGTTCGGTTCCCCTGAGAACCCAATGACCGTGAGGTCCCGCGCATCCTTTCAGAGGAGAAATACTTGTTCCTTCGCGCCACAGTGACAATTTTCAATGGTCAGTGAGGCGTCACGAGCGAACTGTTAATTGAAGTGCCGGCGATATCCAGTCACCCTGGCTTAAGAGGGTCGAGTTGAGGAAGTGACGAGGACCTCAGCTCTCCAGAAAACCTGAGTCTCAACATGACTCGATATAAAAAGGATCGACTTCATCTCAGCGAATTTTCAGGATGTGCCATGCCAATGCAGCTCCTAGCTGGCTTATCTTTTTCTTTAAGGGCGACAATATTTGTACGGCAGACTGTCAAGTCGGCATCTCCCACGGTCTCAACGTCACTCATGGCGACTACTCCTCCATACGGGCATGTATACACACAAGTATCATCGAAAGACGATCAGAGACGACGGCATACTAGTCCCGTCGCGATCAAGTTTCGTTCCTGATGTATTTAGTGTTTCGTAGCGGATAAGAGAGTCGATCGTTGTGATGGAGATGTCTCACAGAAGGAAGTCCTCTTCAGGGAAGACGCCCGGATTGCTGGTGGCGTCAATGTGCCTTCGACAGGAGAGTGTTGATATAGCCAATTCCTGGATGCGCCATAGACGTGCACTTCGAAAGGTTGGTACGTGATATATTCCATTACGATGGGGTATAGTTGAACCGTCACATCCAGACACAATTGCACGTCGAGTCTCCACGAGCTCTTCCATGATTCGATTCCTCGAACAGTGTGTCATGACGGGCAGCGAGCTTGCTTACGGAGAATCGTGAGAGACGTCGTGCTGGCTTATACACTTCTGCATACGTGAAGAATAGAAAGAGACGACGCCAGCGACGATGACAAGGAGTAGAATATAGCCACTAGGACGAAAACACCTAGTACACCGTCCACAGCACTTCGATAACAGGGTGGTGTTAGGAAAGCGACGTAAAGATACCTACACCATGCTCAAAATATATGAAGACGCCCCGCGACGCCTACCACGACTGCTTCCCAGTCTGCTTCACAATCCTCCCCGCATCCGCATCCCTCTCCCCCTCCAGAACCTTCCTAACAAGCAGCCCTCCAAGACTCGGATCCCCCGCCCCCAGCTTCCTCAGCAACCCCGGGTCCCCGCCGAGGTTCGTCGCCAACTGCCCCGGCGGAACCCCCCAAACCCTCACCCCGTCCGCCCTCAGCGTCCAGTGCCACGCCAAGACGAGCATGTTCAGCGCCGTCTTGCTGACGCGGTACCCCGTCGGCGCAAAATGACTACCCGGCTTCGGCCACCCGGCCGCGGGCGCCTCGCCGGGCCAGAACTCCCCAGCGAACCGCGCGAGGTGGGCCATCCCGCTGGTGAGGAAGAGCAGGCGCGGGTCGTCGGACTTGATCAGCAGCGGCGCGAAGGTCAGCGTCACGACGTGCTGGCCCGATACGTTTGTGTTGTACATGGCGTTGAAGGCTTCGCGGGGGGACGTGTCTGGCTCGGTGAGGGCGCATCCTGGCCAAGTCAAAATCGAAGCGTCTTCAAGGATACGAACAAGGCATCATCTTACCAGCGTTGTTCACCAGGTAATCCAGACGGCCATGCTTTGAGCTGACTAGTTCAAAAGCGTCGGCGATCGATTCATCGCTGTCGACGTCGATCTGGACAACTTCGAGAGTGCTCGTCGTGGAGGGGACGTCGTCGCGGAGTTGCTTGGCGGCGGCCGCGCCCTTCTCTGCAGATTTGGATCCGAGAAGAAGGTGGTAGGATCGGTCGGAGGAGAGGAGCGCTTTGATGGTCTCGTAGCCGATGCCGGTGTTGGCGCCTGTTATGAGGGCGACTCGTTTGGCGGACATTGTTTGCCTTTGAACCTTTCTGTCACGGGTGAGACTTTCTTCGATGTTATTCAAGTTGATGGGAGCACACTGTTATGCATGAATCCCCTAAGATCTCGAAACTCGAGGTTGCGGTCTCCCTTTTATGCTGTTCTCGAGTCCATTCCAAGAAGCAACTCGGATGCAAGTGACCATCGTGTAAGTGGGCGTAAGGATCGGATTTCCAAACTCCGCAGGCTTGGCAAGACGCGGACGGCGGACGTTTAACTGCAGGTACGGGCTCGAAATTGAGATTCTGGGCCCGGAATGACTTTAATATCCCACCGGATCCGTGAAGCGCTAAAGCCGCGATTGTTACGCGCAGCTGGAATGAATCAAGGAAACCAAGATGAGGAACGGTGGTCGATGTACTGCGATGGCTCTGGGCAGCCTTTGCGGCAGATAGAAGACAAGATGCCATAAACCAGGGGCGACATGTTGCCACCATCTTCCGAGGGGGCCGTTTCATCCTTTAAGAATAGACATGTGGCGTATCATACCAACGAACATACGACTGGCAGTACAAGACGATGATATTAATACCAGTAGCCGAGCGAAATGTTCTGACAGGGGCAAGCTTTCGGGTCATGTCGAAGCAATGATTTGGAACAAGAACTATCAGCGTAAAGGACCTTCATCGGTCTCAGATCTGAAAGGCTGTTCTCATACTGTCCTCCCAGACCGCCTAGCTGTTGATTTTGCTGCTTCTCTTTATGCCTTTCCGCCTCTAGGTCATGGAACTGACGACTTATAAGGCGGACGATTATGGAGTGGTTCTTTTTGTCCCACAGATGAATCTTTCGCTTCAATGAGCTTCTGAGATTGTTGGAAGTCGCAGACTCGCTTCATATATAAGCAGCAGCACCCAAAGAAGGGCCCCGTTTTCAACTGAAAGATTCAGCACGTCAGAGCATGAGATGCGGAATAAGATGGCGTAATAACCAACGTATCCAGACAAAGACGAAGGACGAGCGAGGCCCGCGAGGATTCAGTAAGGCCCGCAGGAGACCTGGCGCCTCTCCACCTATCACGGCATGATTCTATGGATACCGTGGAGAGCCGCTCTGTCACGAAAGTTGTCCAGTAACTCCGCCGACTCATTGGTGTTGCGACTAAGGCGAGGTTTTGGGCCATCTTAACGCATTTATTGCCCACAAAGTTCGAATTTAAGGTTCTCGTGGGTCGTCCGAGAATCTACGGTTGCATTAACGCGGGTGTCTGGAATGTTTTTGTGTTCCAAGAAGAGGTATAAAGTAGCACCCTTCTGCTTTGTAGTCGTGCTCTAAACAGCACAATGAGCGTTAGGACGATACGATATGCGTGATGGACCGAAGGGAATCCCTCCAAGGTCTCAACGAAGTCAGCGCGCCGCACACACCGAAAGCAGATGCTCATGTTCGCGAGATGTTGTATCACCAGGCGTGTATTCTCTCCTCATCAGCCGGGAACGAAGGAGGAAGGGAGTGTACGGGGGAAGACTACATGTACAACACATCAGATCGGCTGCTTTCTGAGCCACAACAAGGAGAGCCATCGGTCTGCTTACCTTCATGTGGGAAGGAACTGTGAGAAAAGACAACAATGTTGGGCCCTTGGTCTCAAAGCTTCCCAAGACAAATTATACTACCACTTCCCACGGCAGTGAAACCGCGACAAAAGGCCGTCCAGTTAAATTTGAAACGCACCAGAATCAACACATATCCCTCTAGTTTAGACCAAATTTTGAAGTTCCTTCATGAGATAAGCTTCTGCGACAATACCACCCACTCCTCCAACCGACGAACCCATACGCAGTTATGGCACACCGACCAAGACTCACATGAACCCGACACTCATTATCACAATTAACGAATAAACCATGGAGGAATACAATCAAGAAGCCGCAAGACGACAGGACCAAAAGAAGCCGGCGTCGTCAAATCGACAGTGTCCGTCCGAAACCCCAGGTCCACAACGCATTCTGCGCCAGGGTGTTATTTGTCTGACGAGCTTGTAGCCAACTAGGTCCTATCACTACATTTGCTGGGCCTGTCGCTACATTTGCCGGATGTCTTGTCAATGGGCCAGAAGCTGATTCAAATAGGCTACAAGTGACTAGCACGACGCTCAAGGCCCATCAAGCGACTACAGTTGCTCATAATCACGGATCAACCATGACGAATACGAACGTGAGGTCGCAAGACGACGAATATGAAGGGAGCCGGTACTTCGACGGAGCGAGCTGTTCTGTCGAAACCCAGATTACCATCCATTAGCGAGACGGGAGGTCAGTCACCTTGTCTCAAAGACATGACCGATCATCTTGCTAAACATCTCTTCCGACTCGGAAGATAGATGGCTTAGAAATCAAGTAAGGCCGATAGGTGGATGGCCATCCTGAGCCCAAATGCTGGTCTCTGTCAATACACCCCGTCGACGCCTGCCATAAAACATTACATGTCATCTAACAGACTTCACAGTGCAACAGGAGAACACGATCATCTTGAATGATTGGAATTATGTCTATCTGACCACCGTAAAAGTGGGAGGGGAGTCTACTTTCTCAACCCTAGACCATTATAAAAAACCAAAGGCTACAGCAAAAACACGTTGAGATCATACATCTCTTTCTTCTCGTGTGATCGTCAACAATAAAAGCCCCCCCTTTTGTGAGCAAAGTGTAGTAGGTATCTGTCCCACGATCGAGACAACGATAGGTATCGTGGCCAAGTTCTATCTCCCGCCATCTTGCCCCGGAAAATTCAACAAAACGCCAAAACAATGCAGAAAATAGACATGGATCGAGGTTCTTCGATCCGGATATCTCAGGAGACAACGCGATGGGGGGACCTCCGCTGGCATATGCACTTTTCTTCTTCTTTTTCTTTTCCTCTCAAATTCACAACTCTAACCGGATCACCGGTTCTTCTCCAGCGACTGGAGGTTGACCAGCTCGGCGTAGCGGCCGTTCTTCTTCATCAGCTCGGCGTGGGTGCCCTGCTCGACGATGCGGCCCTGGTCGAACACGTAGATGATGTCGGCCTTCTGGATGGTGCTCAGACGGTGGGCGACAGCGATGGTCGTGCGGCCCTTGGCGGCCTTGTCGAGGGCGGCCTGCACGACGTGCTCCGACTCGGAGTCGAGCGCCGACGTGGCCTCGTCGAGGAGCAGGATCTTGGGGTCGCGGATGAGCGCGCGCGCGATGGCGATGCGCTGCTTCTGGCCGCCGGACAGGAGGGCGCCCTTGCTGCCGACGACGGTGTTGAAGCCCTCGGGCAGCGAGACGATGAAGTCGTAGATGTTGGCCTCGCGGCAGGCGTGCTCGATGGCCGCGTCGGTGACCTCGGACGCGGCGCCGAGCAGGATGTTCTCCTTGATCGTGCCCTGGTAGAGGGTGGGCTCCTGGCTGACGAGGGCGATGAAGGAGCGGTACTGGTTGACGTTGAGGGAGCTGATCTCCTTGCCGTCGATGTAGATGCCGCCGGACAGGGGGTCGTAGAAGCGCTCGAGCAGGGCGATGGTGGTGGACTTTCCGCAGCCGGACGCTCCGACGAGAGCGACGTACTGGCCGGGGTGGATCGACAGGTTCAGCCCGCGGAGGACGGGCTGCTCGGGGCGGGTGGGGTAGCGGAAGTGGACGTCGCGGAACTCGAGCGTGCCGTCGACGGAGTCGAGGGAGGCGCCGTCCTCGGACCAGGTGTCGATGGTGGGCTTGCGGTCAAAGAGGATCTTTAGCTCGTTGGCAGCCTGGTGCGCCTTGCCCATGTCGGGGGCAAAGGAGAAGATGGAGCCGGCAGACTGGGCACCGAAGATGACAGCCGAGAAACACACAAAGAACTGGAACATGTTGTACTCGAGGTCGGCAATGAGAGTACCGCCGTACCAGAAACCGAGGGCGAAGGCCAGGAACATGAAGGACTGCGAGGCGGCGAAGAGCAAGCTGGACTTGAGGATGGAGATCAAGCTCGCGCGCTGCTGAACAGCCAACGAAGCCTGGTACTGTTGGATGACGTCCTTCTCGCGAGTGAGCGAAGCGACAGTGCGGATGGCCGAGATGGCCTCGGACGCGTAGCTGGCAGAGTTGGAGTAGGCGGTCTTGGAGCGGCGCTGGAAATGCGCAAGCATCCAGAAACGGAAGAAACCACAGCCGATGAGGATAGGAATCGTCGCCGTGCAGACCAACGCCAGCTTCCACCCGATGGCGATAGCGAGGGCCAGGGCAGCAATCAGAGTGGTAGAAACCATGAGCAACGTGCCGAGAGTGACACCGCTAAGTCCGGCAAGATGGGTCGTCTCGGTCGAGAGGAAGGATGTGAGCGCACCGGCGGTGTTCTCGTCCTTGTCGAAGAAGGAAACGTCCTGGCGAAGCATGGTGCGGAAAGCGCGATCTCTGACGCGGTGAACCAGTCTCTCGGAGCACTTGGCGAACAGAATACCCTGGATGACGAACGCGATAAACTGAACACCAGCAAGCATGAGGTACATGGCGCTCCAAAAGTCGGAATCCTTCTTCATCTGGTGGGCGTTCTCTGGGGTGACGGGGACCGAGAGGGTCATGATCTGCTTGGCGAAGAAGACGGCCTGCGTGGGGTTACCGCCACCGCAGATGATGGAGAAGAAGAGACCGACAAGCATCAGGTGCCATTCCTGCTTGTTGAACGAGCCGATAAGCTTGATCAGAGTCCAGAGGCCGTACTTGACCTCGCCGTCTTCCTTCTTGGCCTGGAGAGCAATGCTGGACAGGGACTTGGTGGTGTTGGTACGCGCGAGCTTGGCGGCAATGTTGTCCTCGGGGTCGGGAACGAAATCGCCCTTCTCGGAAACGCGGGACTTCTTGCGAATGAGCTCGTCGTCTTCGGCGTCAATGGCGGCTTCCTCCTCGGCATCCATCTCGTTGACGCGGGCAATGTTCTGGGCGCTGACGAGGTTGTAGTAGGCTCCCGACTTCTCGAGAAGCTCGTCGTGCGTTCCCTGCTCAACGATTCTTCCGTTGGACATGACGACAATGTTGTGGGCATCCTTGATGGTTGACAGACGGTGGGCAATCGTGATGGTGGTGCGACCCTCAGAGGCGACTTCGAGAGCTGCCTGGACCACACCCTCAGACTTGGTGTCAAGAGCGGAGGTAGCCTCATCGAGAAGGAGAACTGGGAAGGTTAGTAGAATTCTTGGACATGAATCCAGGGAAACTCACTCTTGGGGTCAGACACGACGGCTCTGGCGATGGCGATACGCTGCTTCTGGCCACCAGAAAGCAGGAAACCGCGCTCACCGACATTGGTCTCGTAACCCTCGGGCAGACCAGTGATGAAGTCGTGGGCATTGGCCATCTTGGCGGCGTTCTCGATCAACTGGCGCTGCTCCGCCTCGCCGGCGTTCTCGTGCTTGGTGCCGATAAGTCCGTACCTGATGTTCTGGTAGATGGTGGTTCCGAAGAGAGTGGGCTCCTGGCTGACAAGAGCCATCTGCTGACGCAGCCAGCGCAGGTTCAGGGTGCTGATATCGTGGCCGTCGAGGAACACCTTTCCGCGGACGGGGTCGTAGAAGCGCTCGACGAGACCGACGATGGTACTCTTTCCAGAACCAGACGCTCCAACAAGAGCCGTGGTCTTTCCGGCGGGAATGGTGAGGGTAACATCCTCCATAACAGTGACCTCGGGGCGGGACGGGTAGATGTGCTTGATGTTCTCGAGGCGGATCGTACCCTCAAGCTTCTCAATCTTCTCGCCGGCGTCGCTGGACGGGTCCAGGGGAGAAACACGGTCGATGGTGTTGTAGATCTTGGCAGCCGCAGCGATGGCGGTGGTGAAGGCCTGAACGTTGGGGGCGACGTTTCCGAGGTTGAAGGCACCGATCATGATGGACATCATGATAATCAGGATGTTGGACAGCTTGATGCCGTCGTCGATGAGGAACTTGCTTCCTTGCCAGAAAGCCAGACCGTAGTTGAGGTACAGAATGGTCATCATGAGAGCAACCATGACACCGATCGTGGCCTTGACCTTGTAGCCGTAAAACTCGGCCTTGGTGAGATGCTCGTCGTACTGCTTCGCCAGGCGGTCCTGGGTGCCAAAGGCCACGGCGTTGCGAATGGAGCTGATGACCTCGTCGGCAAGACTGCCTCCGTGGGCGTAGGACTCGATCGACTGCTTGCTGTACTTGACAATGAAGGATGAAGCACCTCCCATGCTGAGAAGCAGCGCCACAACGGTGGACAGCAGAATAAGCGTGAGCTTCCAGTAGTGGATGAAACCAATGACAAAGGCCGAGATGAAGGTCGCAATTGCGGCCAAGGTCAGGCCGACCTTTTCGGAAATACCATCCTGGATCAAGTTCGTGTCGGCGGTGATTCGAGTCGTGACCTCTCCAGCGCCCAGCTTGTCGAAGAAACCAATGTTTTGACGCATGCAGCTCTCGAGATAATGTTCGCGAATCTTTGCGCTAATGTGCTCTCCCGTGTCTGATTCGGCGTGTTAGATATAAGCTTGCATCCTCCCGGCAGGGGTTCACTTACAAATGAAGCCAACCGTGGTGACATACTGCGCCACGAAAACACCAATGGCGAGGTAGACAAAGTACAGAACCAAATGAGCCATCTCGCTCTTGAATGTGCTCTTGGCCTCGTCGGTGGGCGGGAATTCGTTAAAGTAGTTCTGGAAGGTGCCCTGCAGGTTTCCGAAGATGACGGTCATGAGCGGCAGGGCGGCGCCCACGGCGATGGACGTGAAGGACGCAACGGCGAGGATGAGGAGATCGTTCGTGGAGGAGTAGCGGTACAGAGTCAGCATGCCAGCCTTGATCTCGGGGGTGGTGACCTGGCGCTTGAGGATCGAGGCCTCGTGCTCGGGGAGGTGCTTGTAGGGGTCATCGTTCGGTTCTCTGGGCGCAACGACCTTGGAATCGGCCTTCTCGAGGGCGACGGTCTTGGTCTTGGGCTGGCCAGGCGCATCCACCTCTGTCGACTCGCCGTTGGACGAGGCTCTGTCGGAAGAGTGGCCGCCGTTGCTGGGGGCCTTTTCGACCGCCGGCTTCTCGCTGACGGACTTTTCGTTTTCGGGGGCCATGGTGGTGGGTGTGGGCAGCTCCTAGCAGAGCCGAGGAGAGCTACCGTTGGGGGGGATTATAAGAGCGCGCTCGTTGCGCGAGAGTGCGCCGCGCGCAAGCTGTGCGGTTGTTTCGTCTGAAGCAGCTTGGAGGCGCAGGCGTGTTGCGGGCCGAAAGTGGTGATGTCGTCGTCGCGAGTTATGTAAGTAAGGGCAGGCCGAGCTCGAGCTCCGAGTGAGTGGGACGGGACGGCGCTTATCGCATGCGGTTGTTGGTGTTGTTGGCTTGGCGACGGCGCCGAAAGGTTGAATTATTGCTCGCAGATATGCTGCGAAACCCCAGACCAAGTCGGGAAAAAAGAAAAGGAAGAAAAAGTGGCAGTAAGAGTGGTGGGAGTGGACGAGGGCGCGGCGCGGATGGCAAAAGCCAAGAAAAGATTTGCAGCGATCGGGATCGTCCTTGGGGATCACAGGAGGAACCGCAGCAAGCAAACCAAATCCAATCAGCAGGACGGTCGAGAATGAGAGAAGAGAGAGACGATGTTCGCTATCGGCAAGGTAGGGCGTGTGCCTTCTTCTTCAATCATTAATAAAAACAAGAGGGAAAACAGAGGCGTTTCCACCCGGGGTGCAGGCCAGGATAGGGATTAGTGGTACGGATAGTATGTACTTTCCGTATGGACCTGGATGCTGTAGGTAGCTGGGCAGATACGATTAGGCGGAGAGGAGGAAGAGCCCTTGCAACCCTGGCCAGGTCAGGACTGGACTGGGGTGGGACTTTTGAGATATACCCTGCCGGTGGACGGAGCTGGACTGGGCCGACTTTGGAGTCTTCACCCTGGGGTGGACCACCGTGACCCTCCTCGGGTCGGGGCAGCGAGGGACACTCACCCTCGAAGGCCCGGGGTCGACGAGTAGGAAGCCAGCAGCACGGAGAAAGAAGGCGGCGGAATGCAGCCGATCCGTAAGGTAGTCTTGCCCACGCAGTAAACCACCTCGCACTTTCTCAGCTGCCCGAACTGACACTAGCCTCCACTGTTTGCGCCGCAATCCAACTAGAGTCATACCCGGCCTCGTCATACGGCCATGCAGACGTCGTAACGGTCGTATCTTACTTCTTCTGCCTAGATAGGTGGATGGCTTACCTGGCGGCGGATAGATACACTGCATCTTCAACCTGATGACCCGCTCCGCTGGTTGAGTAAGACTTTGAAGATAGGTACGCAGAGAGCAATTACACGTACTACGGCAGACCGCAAGGCGGAGGAGTTCTGACTGCCTAGCCGGTGAGATAGATGGGGAAGCGATACGCAGTATCTGATGTGAGGCGCATCCGTTAGCCTCTACAGGACAAGCTATGTGTGCTTTACTTAGTATCCGTACTTTGCTGCATTCTCCACGTCCGGGGTTGCGAGAAGTGCGAGGACCGGGGCCCGGGATTCAAACGGGCACATTAGCCACGTTGCCCATTGCTTGTCTGCCTGCTTTCCATCTTACTAGTCGAATTCTGGGGAAACTATTCTGTACTCTGTATTGCCTGCAGTCGATATGTGTAGCAACAAAAACACTGAGCATTGTCTTCAGCCGATGTCCATTGTTTGAATTGCCGCCATCTCGCGTCTCTTCCAGGGGCCTGGCTGGTAGAACAACTGCCTGTGACAATTGACAATTGCCCGTTGGGGAGCGTGTGGGTGTGTGGCCACACATGCGACGAAAAAAAGCTGGTTCTGGCCCTCCTACTCCTCCGCCCGTGGGTTGAAAGGTTCGTTGAAGAACAGACGGATTCAAGCTCCGAACATGCTCTTCTCACTCTATCCGAGGTCCCAAGCGTAGGCGCCCAGAGACTTGGGTCTTGGACAGTGAACATCCAGGATCAACCACACGCAAAGTCCGCTCCGCTCCCTCGGACTGCCTTTGCCATCCAGTTTATCTCTTTCTCTCAAAAGTATCCGTACGTGACGCACAGCATGTGGTAGAGTTGAGTGATACATCTACATCTCATTCGGTCATGACAAAAAAGGCGCCCAATAACATCACTCGCAAAACAACAAGAGTGACACAGAGAAAGAAAAAAAGTTCCCCCGCCATCATATCATCATCCTCCATTTTTCCTTCCAGAAACAAGCAAAAAGCCACTAAGCCCGTCCCGTCTCGCCGCCCTCGGTACCCCCTTCCCGCCACCCTAGTCGAGTCAGCCAAACTAGCCGCACTCGCTTACCACCTCGCAGCACCGCAGCTGGGGCGGGCTCCATCTCCTCCACGCCTCTGCTAAGCTGAAGCACTGCTTCTTTATTATTCCTGCCCCTCCCTCGGGCTTCTCGACTGCCCCGAAATCCGGTCGTCTTCATTTCCTGCTCTCCCCAGAGCTGGCCCGGAAAGATTTCGCTTCCAGAACATCTGCGACAACCGGGTGGGGTTCTCGAATCTGAGATGCGCAAGCAGGTCTCACTCACTAATTCTTCTTACGTTGACACTGTCAAAAGATGCAACTTGAAAAAACAAGGGAACACAAACAGAAGAAAACCCCCCTGGACCCAAAATCCCCCGGTAACAAGGCCCCCAGCAGCATGCCCGTTTCCCTGCACAAGTACAGCAATCGTGCGCCGGCGATAACGTTGCTCTCGGGCCCGACGATGCGGGTGCGCAAAGAAAAGGAGGCTTGCAGGTCTGGCACTGGCACCAACAAGTCTAAAAAGTTCCAAAGAGAGTCAGACCTGTCGGTGACACCTGCCTGTGCCACCAACGGACAAGACTCCGTCTGGGCGCTGGGCGTCTGGCGCGGTTACCAGCTCTCCTGCTCTTCTCGCGTGGCCGTACCATTGCGGCGACTATTGCCTCACCATCCGAGAAGAAAGAAACGCCTCTAATTATTGGCATATGAATGATTGTCACTCATTGTCCGAAAGTCTCTCTTGCTATGCTGAGTCTGAGAGGGGTGTTAGTCTCCAGGAACAAGCTTTCGACCAATCACCCCCGTTCCTTTCCTTGCGGACGGGACGATCTGGACTTTGAGCATAAGGTTCCCTCGTGCCGGGAAGCGGTGGGCTGCCCGCCAGATAACACCATCGTCTCAACATTTCGTTCAGCATTGTGAGGATATCGGGTGAGAGCTACTAAACTCCGGAACGAGGATGTTGCCTGAATAGCATCGTCATATACTCAGAGGGGTTCTCACACACACAAGTCACTGCGATTTGCAGACACATGACACTGGGGGATACGCGTAGATTACGGCGATACGCGGTGAACCAAATCAAAAAAACTGTTCGGATAAGCCTAAGGTAGCTACGTACAAAGTCTTCCAGAAGGGGGGACAGGGGTTGAGGCCTTCCCTGTCAATCCCGGCGTGGCGTCCGCCCATCTAAGCGATGCAACAATCTAAACGGAAATGTAACATGTGCTAGCACCGAAGTGCTTGCTAACTTGGGACAAGTCACCACGCGCTACCGATCGCCACGAGAGAGAGTCACTCCATATCGAACTCTTGGCGATTGGATCCGCCGTCAGTTTAGTAGCAAAAACCAGGAACCTTGGTTGTCCAATCGCTTGTGTGCTCGCATTCCAATGCGAAGTTGGGCGCAAAGGAATCGTACGAATGTACGATGTAAGCGACGGCGGGCAAACCGGCAGCGCTAATAACGACGGCAACGAGTCACCGCGACAACTGCTGACATCTCGGAAACATTTGTTCTGTTATCAAACAGCGGTGATTCACGGGGAGCGGCACAGCATGATGGTGATGAAGTATTACTCACATCAACCAAGAATGTATCGACAGATAGGATCGAGATTGTCCGTTGCAAGAGCAGGTGGACAATCACAGGCCGAGGCCAGCTGGAATAGCTTCATGACTCCTTCCTGCCCTACCTAGTCTATCTCTGCTGCCATCCTGTCGTCCTCTACCACCACCACCAGCCTCAAGCGCGGCCGTCACCGCTTTTCCTCCTCAGATGACCCTCGACGAGCGCAAGTTGAGCCTCAAGCACCGCCGCCACAAACTCCCGCGGCCTCCCCTCGCAAGCGCCGCGTATCATCCGGATATACTCCTCCCTCTCCAGTTCGCCCTCGGGCCGGAGGATCGCGGGCAGGTCTGCCGCGCCATGTAATCCTGCATGATCATGCGACTGACGCGCCCATTCCCGTCGGGGAGCGGGTGGACATTCACAAAGTACGCCGTCATCTGGCACGCCAGTACAAGCGGGTGAAGCAGTCCTGCCGCATGCTGCGCGTCCCGCCACGCAAAGAACCGCCGGAAGCACGCCGGCACCTCCTGCGGGTACGGGAACACGGCGAGCGGGCTGCTCCGCACCGCGACCGGCAGCGTCCGGTATCCCCCAAGCGGCACCGGCCCGCCCCATGCCATGCCGTACGCGGTGGCCTCGTAGGCGGTGCCCTTGATCGACAGCGCCGCGAGGTCCCGCATCTCGGTTTCCGTGACGCCCGGCGTGTGAAGCTTCGCGGTCGCGTTGTCGGCGATCCACTGCGAGGCGATGATGTGGTTCCGCAGCTCGACCGTCGCGGAACACTTGTCCGGCTCCGCGAGCTCGGGGAGTTTGGTTGATGGCATCGAGAGCATCCCCACGGGCACGAACCGCTGCCCAAACTTCAACTGCTCAAAGATGCGGACCGCATCCACGACCTGTGACGGGTTGTGCTCGATCATGACGGACTGCTGTGCGTAGCGAGGAACCAGCTTCCTGGCGAGCTCCAGGACCGGCAGCCTGCCTCTCAAGTCATCGATCCTATCCAGCAAGCCGTTAAACTCCTGCTGCAAGTCTACGTATCCCAGCCGGCGGCTGTCGCTGGGCTGAAAATAGTCTTCCCATACCCTCCCCGAGTCGGCCAGTCTCTCGTACTCCTCGGATCCCTTTTGAAGGTTGGCGAAGGGTGCGTAGATTTCCTTAAGCTTCGCCTTGCGGGCAAGCTGTTCCCGCATGTGCTCCAAGGTCTTGATGTACATGGTTGGGATTGTGTGTTATTTTTGACTTTTCAACTGCCGGATTAGCAGTTGGTCAGTACGTTCGTCCACGTCCAGGCATGGGCCCAGTTGCTCCTGGTATTCATATAAATTGCTGCATCACCTTGTGAGGTCCAGCTGGAGGAACACCTTTGGGATTGCTGAACTTTGCGGTTGAAGTGCCGGTTACCCAACAAGGTTGTGAACTAACACCGAATAACTCCTAGTATGGTGGATGCTACGGTTGTTGATACTGCCAGTGTCCTGTCTCTACCATTGCCTGTTTCTGCATCGTTCATCTCGATGCCGGCGTCGCCTTCTCTCGAGTTTCTCTTTCGAAAGTGTCATCTCCTCCACTGCAGCCACCATCATCGTCCTCTCCATCAAGTTACCGATAATGAACTCAGTCTCGCACCCGCGACACCTTCAGCCCTAGACAGCAGCTGCCGCACATACCAACGCCGTCTCGGTACCGACTCGCGGATTTCCCAGCCGTCATCCGAAACCCCCAAAGTCAGCTTCGGACAAACTCTCCGGACGTCAATACCAAAAAGCCCTGGACCAAGCAAACCAAAGTCCCTCCTCCTGCGCAGTGCTGACTCGGCAGGCGCGCTCACGTACAGCACGGCCCTCCAAAGACGTTGAGCGGCGCGGCAAAGAGACGAAACCCACGCACTACACAAGCCAGGCAGAAGAATAGCCCGAGCTGCATTATCTGATCTCCGCAACGAACATTTTTTTGCACCCGCGATTCACATGTTCAGCACCACCGGGTCCCTGGTGGAGTTCCGCTGGACAGAGATCCTCCCAGCGTTCCTGAAGGCAAGAGCAAAAAAGAAGGTGAACCCCAAACCCGCAAAAGTGGGAACCTTACCGGCAGGCACTCCGAGACAAAACGATAGCGAAAGCGAGCAGAACGACGATCGTCAGTCTAAAGAAAAAAACCGGAGCAAACCCCCAAGACACGGGATTCCCAGAGAATTCCACGTCCGTAGGGATGGGAGACCGCGCGGCATTCCCGTGAGAAGGGCTCGATGGGCGGGTTAGCGCTGTCAGCATCTCAGGTGCACCTATCGGCCCCGACATGCCTACCCTGGACGTCGAGGGACAAACTGCCAAGGAAGAGGCTTGATGACCACAGCTCGGGGAATCGTTGTTCTCCGAAGAATTAAGAAAGAAATCGTTCCCGCGCTGCAACACCCCGCTAAAAAGATGACAACAGGCAGATTGCCTTTCGGCTGTCTAGTTGAGAAAGGGGAAAGGGGGGCCCGTCAGCATGGAAAAGAAAGGGGACCCGTCTTGGCGATCTGCTGGGCCTACTATGTGCAAAGTGAAGCAGAGCAGTGACCATGTTCACGTCCAAAGTACGAAGCTTGGCTTTTTGTTTGGCATTGAACATCGTACTTTGCGTATGCTGATGCGATTATTCGCATACATCTCGCAGCCTCTGTCTCTCCCCGAGTTTCGCCATCTACAGAATTCCATGTCGAGTCTATGCTGTTCTCTCACTGTATTCGAGTCCAAAAATCATGGTGCCAAAGTCGGCAGAAGGTCCTGGACATGCACAAGAGGTACAAATATTACATAAGATGAATGCACCGCCACAGCAAAATGACTCCAATCACACTCCACTGCGTTACATGTGGCGCACTGCTACTCGCCCGCCACACCTACGCCACTTCTTCACCGACGCCACGGGACCAATCCCATCGCGACCTCGTCACCGTCGCCTCCTCACAGCACCCCAATTACACCAGGCGAGGAGCCTGCTCCCAACATCATATCTGTCCTTAACTTAACCCTCACTCTGCCTCACTGGACACATAATCCTCTATAATTCGGTCGACGTATACCAAAAAACACCACACAGCCTGTGAAAGGGAAAACCAGCTTGAAACCCTCTCACCTTCATGCTCTGACATATCACCAACTTCCTCAGGCAACCCCCGCCACACGGGACACACCCAAACCCCGAGAAAAAGCGACCCCAGCGTCGCAGCCAACGGGCACACTCGACACTCCGGCCCCCCCAAAGCCGACAAGAAAAAAGATGCACCTCTCACTCACCCTCTCGCTGCTGCTGCCCCTCGCCGCAGCAGCCAGCAAGCCCAAAAACGCAATCCTCCTCTCGGACGTGCAATCCCTCACCCTCCGCGGCAACGGCGCCCTCACAACCCACCGCCGCGCGCCCGCCGCCCCGCAGCTCAAATGCCTCTCCGCAAAGCCCCTCTGCGACCTCTTCGCCATCGACGTCATGCGCTGCACAAACCAGGGCGCCGGCTACAGCTCCGAGGACATCCAGTGGTCCTGCGTCGCCCAGCTGCCCGAGGAGCTCAAGCTCGGCTCCACGGACGTCATCTGCGAGGGCTACAGCTCCAAGGACGACCCGTACGTCCTCAAGGGCAGCTGCGGCGTCGAGTACCGCCTCGCCCTCACCGACAAGGGCGAGCGCAGGTATCCCGACCTGGGCCGCGGCGGCGGTGGTACGGACGGGGACTTCGACATGAGCGCGGTCCTGTTTGGCATCCTCTTCTTCGCTGTCCTGGGCTGGATCGTGTACTCGGCGTGTGTGGCGGGTGAACAGAACCGGAGGGCCGGTGGCCGGCGCCGCGGGGGTGGAGGTGGAGGCGGCGGCGGCGGCGGTGGTTGGAATCCCGGATTCGGCCCGGATAACAACGATCCTCCACCGCCGTACCCAGGGACGAAGCCCTCCGGCAGCAATTCGCAGCAAGGATGGCGGCCTGGTTTCTGGACCGGGACAGCAGCAGGCGGCGCTGCTGGTTACGGAGCGGGGTACTACCAGGGACGGAACGCCGCCAGAAACGAACAGCGCGGCTGGGGCTACGACGAGAACCAGTGGGGAGCTGGCCCGTCCAGATCCTCTACCAGGTCGTCCTCGTCTTCGACCTCTTCTGCGCGGCACGAGAGCACCGGCTTTGGCTCAACGAGCAGAAGGTAGATGTTCGTCACGGAGAAGACAGTTCCATAGAAATACTTGGTATGGATGGGTCAGTGGTAGGATATTCTAGATCTATCCTGTACACCCCAGCTTTCGTACATCAGTCCTCCTCTCGCCGGCCACCTGCTCTTGTGAAAACCCTCAAACGGGGTGAAAGTATGTACATACTCAGTCCAGGCCGTCTTCCATACACGTAAAAGTACAGCAATCCATCGTGTCCAAGTCAAACATCCTCTGGGCCAACCCCAAGGTATCATGCCATGAAACCCCTTGCTCTGCGAAACAAACTCCATATGGCACACAAACATGTTCGAAGTAGTCGAAACATCAGCCCGCGCGTCGAAAGCCCCAGGGCTCTCAAATTAAATGCGTCGGACGTCGAAGCGAAGCGGAACTGCCAAGGGCTAGTGGTGGACACTCATAACATCCAGCCGATCAAATGCCCGCGAACAGTTGGGGCACTTTCGCATGCGGTTGCTGATCCGGTCATCCACGCACTGGTGACAGAACAGGTGACCGCAAGTCTTCAGGGCTGTGTCCTTGAAGTTGTTGCGGCAGACAGTACATAGTGCAAAGGTCTGTCATCTGTTAGGTACTTGCATTCTTGAGCAGGAACAGGGGGGCCAGCTTACTCTGAGCATTTCCTCTTCCTCCGACGAGTTGCTCAACGCCTTGCGTTTCCACTCGTCCTTGTCCTTCTGCACCATGTCTGCGCGCACCTTGAGGCGCTCCACCTCCGCTTCTTGAGTCGTCGTTCGTTCTCTTGCGGCAGCAACGGCCGCATCGCGGGACTTGACGAGGCCCGACAGTTCGTTGATTTGGTTCTTATACGAATCAGCGCGACGCGCAGCGTCGGAGCTGGTTGCCTCCATCTTCTTGTGTTCCGCCGCCATGGCCGCGTTCGCCTGCTTCAGGTCGGAGAGCTGCTTTTCAAGGTTGCTAATGAGAACTCTGTGCTGCGCCTCAACTTCCTTTAGCTGCGACACGATTTCGGAGCTCTTGCGATGCTGGCTCCTGAGCACACCGAGTTCTCTATCCCTCATGTCGGCGTCCTTCTTCACTGCAAAGTACTTCTGGTCGGCCTTTTGCTTCTCAGCGAGCGCTGCTGCGACCCGCTCCTCGAGGGCGGTAAAGTCCATGACCTTCTTCTGTGCCAGGGTCATGGATCGCTTGTACGCTTGCTGCAGTGCCGGCAACTCCTTGTTGATAGACTCGAAATCTTGCTGCAGCTTCTTATACTTGGCCAGCAGTTCTTCGGCAGGCAGGGTGTCCAGTTCGGGGTCCGGGTCCGCCATCTGCTGATCTTCGGGCTTCAATCGCTGCAACTCTAGCTCCATCGACGTGATTCGATCCTGTTGGGCCCCGGTGAGCTCCTTGAGGTGTTGGTGCGCCTGCTTCTCCTCCCTTTCTCGCGTTTCCAGCATATTCGCCTTGGCGTACCACTCGTCTCTAGCGGCTCGAATTCGGGTCAGGTCTGCGTCGCGCTCCTCGACCTGTCGCTCCAGTTCTATGACCATCCCCTGCGCCTCATCATGCAGCTTGGTTCGGAAGGCCGTTCGCTCCGCCTGCAGCTTCTCGGCCTCCTCCTTGAGCTGCTTGTTCGTCGCTTCCAAGTGGTTAACTCTCTTGATCAGATCCTCGTTCTGGCTCTTGAACTGCTTGAAGACATCAGTCCTAATGAAGTCTTCATCGGTGAGCCCCTCGCGTCGCGCCTTGAGCGCCGAGTTCTCCTCCTGTAGTGTCTTGATATCGGCCTGCGCAGCCTCAAGCTGCTCCTTTTGCTTTGCGACGACCGCCGATGCCTCCTCGAACTTGATCAAGGCCTCGGCAGCATTACCATTCGCTTCGGCATTGTCGCTGCCGTTCTCTCCTCCAGCGGCTGTCGGCTTGGCACTAGCAATGAACTGCTGCTCGAGCTTTTGTACTTGGGCGCTCTTAAGTCGGTCCATGCGCTTTTCCGCCTTAAAGAATCTCAGGCTGGCCTTGTTGAGATCCTCTGATAGTTGTTCATTTTCCTGGTTCGCTCGGTCGAGCTTCACCAGGTAGTCCTTCTGTTGGGCGAGAAGGCTATTCACTCTAGTTTCCAGGTCGGCGATGTTTGGCGTTATTTCACCTCTGGCGCTTGCGATCCGGTTAATGACTGCTTCGGCTCGCTTCCTTATGTCCGCGGTGGTGTCGCCCAGGTGCCGTTGGAATTCTTCGTTATCCTTAAAATGCGTGCTAGTAATGTATGGGGGGCCTGGAATTGTCAGCAGCAATCCGCGTCGGTCCGATCACGGGCAAACCTACTGGTTGGGCCTGACGGGGGTGGTAGCGCAGGATCCACGAGCTGTTCCATCTCCTCCAATACCTGTGACAGTCAGCCCCAGCCACGCGAGTCACAAGGGATTCAATCGAAAACCGACCTGCTTCCACCATGCTTCGATGATGCGGATGTGATCCTCCCGATGGTTGAGGTTCTTCTGCAACTGCTCGACGCGTGACTCGAAATCGGCTTTTTCCCTCTTTGTTTCCTGCAGCTGCCTGTATATGGCGCCCTTTTGGTAATTCTGAAGTCACTTCATCAGCTTCGGGCCCTTTCCATGTATTTCGCGTCATGCGATCGTCTCCAGAGGCAGATGGTATGGGAGGGAAATCGGATGCGTGGTGTGGTGGAAGACAGGGAGACGGCATCGTCTTCAGCCAGCCTCGTCGCCCTCGGCCGCCGACCGAAAGGCCATTCCAGACCAGTCGACCGCGATCCGCCAGTGTTGGGCGTGGCTAGGGGCTGTCGATGATCGTGATGTCGCGCTGCCATTGACGGCAGAAGGGGGTCGCGTAGGGGTCCATTGATTGTTGAGAAAACTTGATGTGTTGGGAAACCGTGTCTCGTGACACTTACCTCGATCCAATGCTCCTCGGCGGTATCGCCGCTGTCACCTTTGGACTTGCTTCCATTGACGGTTTGGTGTCGCTTGCTGGGAGGAGCGAGATCCTCAGCGGTGCTGATGGGAGGTCTCTTCCTGTCCTCCATCTTGGATAAGGTGGACGGACGCGGAGAGGCAGTCGGGGCTGAAGTCGCTACAGGCATGAGAAAGGCAGAGAGAGAGGCTGAGACAGCGCGAGCAACCGGGTCGGCGAAAGCGATGAAGGGGACTGGATGATGAAGCCAGATGATGATTACGCGTTGATCCGGGCCACGCGCGGTGTCGAGATGGTCGTGGCTTGTCGAATTCGCGCAGAGGATGGGGGGTGGGAGGCAATGCTTGGGCAAGGAGTGAAAATTCGAGGTTGCCGACGCTTCACGTCTCTTCTCCTGCTGAGATCAAGCCAGCCCGGTCCACTTCTCAAACAGGACTAGCTTTACGCTAACCAGATGGGGCCTCGTTATCAAGCGCCCCGCAGCAGCCGGTTAATCGTCGGTCGTCTTTTTCCCTCCCGTATCTACCTTTTTTTTTTCTTATCCCACCCGCAGTCAGTCACTCTTGTCCCTCCCGCGGCTCATCAAAGTCTTGCGCAAGCCAAATCTCCGACGAAACAACCCACTGCAGTCCGCAACCACACACCAAAGACCCGGCCATGAGGCCATTTCCACATCGATAATTAGAGGACCCTCAACAGAACCGTCATCATGAGCTCCATGTTCAAAAAGAAGGGAGGCATGGCTTTCAAGCCAAAAATGCCCATGGCCCGTCCACGAGCGCCTGGTGCTGCCTCCTCCCAACCATCAAGGGCCCCGTCGGCGACTACCACGGAACCAGCGACGCAGTCGGAGACTCCCACCCCGGCTGCCGGTCAGTCGGCGCAAAACGTCGACGATGCCGCAGGGACGAAGGAATCAGGCAGGGTTCAGGTCACTGATACCCCGCCATCGACGAATTCGGACGCGATACAGACGGCCACGCCGCAAACACAGAAGCCCACCACGAGCGAGCCCACGGCTGCGTCAAAACCTACGGCACAAAGCGAAGTGACGACAGAGAATGCGACACCATCGGGCGAGACCTCCGCCAGCGAGACTCCTTCGACACAGACGTCGGCCACTCCCGCCGCAAGTGCCCCTCCAACCGCCGCTCAGCGCACCGAGACGTCGACGCCCGCCCAACTACAAACCCCTCCAGCCACCCTCCCATCTGCCACCGACGTCGTCCCTTCCGTCGAAACCCCTGCCGCCCCTCCCGCGAGCGAACCGTCAAAAGCCCCCGCCAAGCGACCGAGGAAACGAGCCCCCCAAGCAGACGACGACGAGACCGCAGAGGCCAGCGAGAGCGCAGCAGCCTCAAAACCGAAGCGACAGAGGAAAAAGAAGGACGACGCAACAACCGCAGACGGCAGCGAGGCTCCAAAGCGACCGGCCCGCCCAAGGAAAAAGAAGACGGCGGAGGAGGGTGCTGCAGCGGCGGCGGCGGCGGCAGCAACGACTGATGGAGGGGAAGACAGCGCAGGAGCGGAACCCAAGCCAAAACGTCCCCGAAGAGCCCGGTCTATAACACCAGAGGATGCCGAGAACCAGGAGGCCGACCTGAGCGTTCTCACAATGGGCGACCTCACACGAGACCTGCGCATCGGCAAGAAGTTCAGCCGACACGACGAGCTCCTCGAGAGGCACCGCGAGAAACAGGCAAAGGCCAGGGAACGGCTCAAGAGCAGGCGCAACGGCACCGAAGACCCCTCCGAGAGCGGCACCCCGGGACCGCGCAGCGCCAACGGCACCCCTGCCCCCGCCGCACCTGCCTCAAAACCGCAACCCGCCGCCTCGGCCAGCATGGGCCAGACCGGGCCCCAGTTCCAAATCATCGACGGCCAGATCGTCGTGGACCAAAACTCCCTCGCCCTCGACCGCCACGCCATCGCCGACGCCAACGCCGAGGACATGCTCGAGATCGAGGAGAACGACTTCACAACCCTCACGACGCAGAACAGCTACCGCACCGGCTCCAAGCTCAAAGGCCCCAACGTCTGGACAGAGGACGAGACGGAGCTCTTCTACCGCGGCCTGCGCATGTTCGGCACCGACTTCCAGATGATCAGCGGCATGTTCCCCGGCAAGAACCGCCGCCACGTCAAGATGAAGTTCAACCGCGAGGAGCGCCACGCCCCCGCCCGCATCGACGCCATCCTCGTCGGCAAGAAGGAGCTCCAGATCGACCTCGAGGAGTACAAGACCTGGACCAAGGCCGAGTACGAGCCCGTCGAGGACATCATGGCCGCGCACCGCCTGCAGCAGGTCGAGTTCGACGCCGAGCAGGCCAAGGCCAAGGCCCAGAAGGAGGCGGACATGGCACGCAAGAAGGCCGCGCTCGAGGACCCCAGCGACCGCCCCGGCGGCGCGCAGGCGTCGTCGTCGTCCGGCGGCAAGAGCAAATCGCGGGGCCAGCAGTCCAGCGGCGGGGCCAGCGCGGGGCCGCAAATCACCGTCGACGCCGACGGCATGATCACCATCGACGAGACCAACATGGACCCCGACGCGGGCGCGCGCAAGAAGAGGGGCGCGGGGAAGGCGAAGAAGAAGGCTGTGGAGTACAACATGCGTGGAGAAATCATCAGATAAGATGGGCGGCGAAGAAAGGGATGGACACGGGCGGGCGGGCTACTACTTCTCACTACTACTACTACTACCACAAGACAGATACCCTTAGCACTCGGCCTCAGGACAAGAAGCGTCCTGAATCAGGGGGGAGGCTTCACTTTGCATCAAACGGCGTTTGGCTTTCCCTGGCTTTTCTATTCTATTTGCAGTAGCTTGCGCCCTCGTTTAGAGCAACGAGATGAAGAAAAAAGAGAGATGCAATCACTTTTCAAAGTTAACCACTTTTCCTACCAATCCCATGGCAAGTCCCAAGCAAGCAATGACTTCGCCCATCCCACTCATATGAAGCTTCCACAGCGACTACCATCCTACCACACACCTGATCCATACCATATCTTCAGTCTCCAGTCTTCTTCTTCTTCGTGTCGCCGCCCGCAGCGACGAAGTCCCACAATGAAAAAGAGTGTATGATACAGAAGAAAGCAAAAATAAGCCCAGTACGGCCTCGCAACGGAGTACCATACGATGAGGGTCACAGCCGCGGTGTGCAATGCAGGTCCCCCAGCACCACGGCCCGGTTCTCTTGATCTCCGGGCCGTTCAAGCAGGTAAGTATACAGAAGAAGAAGAAATTTCGAACAGCATCGGGGAAGAGTCGTTTTTTATACCCGTGGGGAATGGCTTTCCTTGGCAGTTAAGGGCAAAGTACGTACTGAGGCCAAAATGTGAGGCCAAACCTTCAAACTGGCCTCACAGGGACGTACCTCTATCCAGACACTTGCACATCACCACGAGACAAATAGGACAAGACATAGTGGCACTGAAAAAGTTGAATTACCTGGTACTACCTGGCCTGGCTACCTGGGACCGACGCCACGCTCTCTTCCAAGCCAGAACAGGAGCAATCCTGGTTAACAGATGAAGCAAGTGCATTTGCAACCGTGAATATTTTGCGACCCTCGTATGCTTCAGCTCGTCCTCCGCATACCGATCGTCGTCTGGCCGCCTCCGTGCCGGCCTCTCGGAAAAAAGAACCTTCTACCCCCACTGCGAACGATGAGCGTCCATGTTGCCCCTGACGGTTGGGACTTCCGTCGTCCCGACCAAGGTATGCTCAAGTCTCCTAAGTCTTTGTTACCAAGCCAACACCGTCCGGTAATTCCTGTGCGTGTCTGTCGTAGATTGGGTTTGTCATGCAGTCGTTCAAGGGTGGCTTAGTTCTGGGGCGGGTCATCGTCGTCGGGCTGGTCAAACAAAAAGTTTGCCGCGAGCTCCTCGTTCTTATCGCACGCGAAGTAGGCCTGAATGGCAGCGTCGCGGTCGAAGCCAAGACGGCATAACTAAGATCTGTCAGCATCACTACGCGAGTCCAGATGTACAGGTGACGCACCCGCTCAATAGCATCGCGCTCCTCTTCGGTGACGGCGATGGCCTGCGCGCCAGGGGGCAGAGGCACGTCATCGTCAACCTCCTCGCCCAAAAGCTGCAAGAACTGGTCGGGGTTGTTGGCGATCAGCTGCGCGAGCTGGGGGTTGCCGGCACCGAGCTGCTGGAGGATAGGCTCCAGCATCTGAGGCTGTTGCTGGACGACCTGGCGCAACTGCTGGAACTGAGCGTTGTTTCTCAGGAAGTCGAGGTTGCCGAAACCACCCTGAGCAGCGGCGGCGGCCGCAGCAGCAGCCGCAGCCTGTTGGTTGCCACCAGCGCCGCGGGCAGCACCACCACCGCTGCCACCACGCTGAGCGGCGAGGTCGAAGAGGTTGACGCCCTCCTCACCGCCCGCGGCGGCGGCGGCGGGTTGTTCGGCCGGAGCAGCGGCAGCAGCCTGGCGCTGGGCCTGCTCTTGTTGGACGCCTTCGGGGATACCCTGTCAAAGTCAGTTTCTGGTCAAGACAACATACGAGCCAACCGTTCTTACGTTGAGTAGGTACTCGACGGCGCGGTCGGGGTTGTAGAAGGCGGCACGCATGGCAGCGTCGATCTGACTACGCTCGAAGCCCATGGCCTCCATGTTCGCAATCACCTCCTGGCGCTGAGCACCCATGGCCATCGAGGGGTCATTGCTGGCAGCGTCGCCACCACCGGTAGAGCGAGCAGCGGGCGTCGGCGTGGAGGGAGCGGCCGCGGGCGCAGCAGCGTGAGCGGCCGGCGCGGGAGGAGCAGCCGGGGTAGCGGCGACGGGCTGGGCCGGAGTCGCGGGGACGGCGGGAGCAGAAGAGGATTCGGCGGGGGCTGGCTTGGGTGCCTTGGGCTGTATGGTTGTCAGCATTCGCGAAGCCGGGAAACGTCTCCGGGGTACAGACCTTGTTCACCATGCACACGACGAAGCCCTTCTCCTCAATCTTGTAAGACTCGACGATGTCGTCGTCCTTCAGGATCTTGCCTAAAACCCAGTCAGCCGGAGCTATCGCAGGGTGCCTGCGCCGCGAGAGCACCTACCAGAGTAGATAAGCTTCTGGTCCTTGGGATCCCATCCCTTCTCGCCGGCAATCTTCTGCTTCACGGCAGAGATCTGTACGTCTTGTTAGCTTCGGGTCGGAGGTCGCAAGGCAGCCGCAGACGAGAAATATCGGAGGCGGAAGTGGGGGGGAACAACGCACCAGGTCGGTGGGCTCGACATCGAGCGTGAACTTTTGTTGCTTCAAGTCCTGCAGAAGAGTAAAACGATTAGCTGAAGCTCGGGGCGGGTCGGCTGGGGAAAGACAGCGCAATGCGAAGAGTCGTGGGATCGCGGGCTGGGAGGGCAGAGCTGCGTACCTTGAATGTGACCTTCATCTTGACGAGCTTCAGAGCAGCAAAAGGCTGCGATCACGGTGGGGAGAACAGAGGGTGGCGGAAAGATGAGAGGCGGGCGATGCCGATGGGGACGGGCAGTTGCAGTTGTAGATGCGCAGGAATGGAACGCGTGGGAAAAGCAGAGGCGATCGAGATGGGAAATCCGTCACCCAAGCTGGAAGGGTTTTGTTGTGCGCAGGAGCAGGCAAGGTACTCAGGCACAGAATTAATGGAGATGACGAAGGTAAGTGGTGACCTGAAGTCAGTTTTGGTTGTGTTGCCGCTCAGTGGGGGGAGGGGACTTGGGAAGGGAAGGCGTCCGGCGGTTGGTTGGCTGAGGGAGGTAGCTCCACCGATCCAATGGCGGGCAGGGTACCGTAAGGTAGGTGGGTAGCAGGTACCGTGCTGGTGCTGGCTGGCGCTGGCGCTCGCTGAGGTGGTGGTGCTAGTCTTTCTTTGCTTCGAGGTCACAACAGCGTCGTTTGGTGCTTTCGGCGGCGCTGAGGTGAGGTTTGGGTGGTTCAAGTTTCCGCTCTCCCCACTGCAGCCGAGCAGTCACAACACACTGTGACGCTGCCAGACATTCGCGGAAGGCAGAAGCATTGCTGACTGGCCGTCTACGGAGTACTTTACCTACCCAGGTGCCTAGCGCTGCCGTGGCTCTGGTGGCTCTCATGGTAAACTTTTCCCCATGTGTGTGTGGTAAGGGTGGCGGTGCAAGTAGCACTCTGGTGACTTTTAGGCAGGTGAGAGAGGCCAAGCAAAGGTGAGGCGGGGGAACCTCTTTGCAGGTGAGGGGTGACGGGCCTGTCTGGACAACCAGGGAAGCCGCTGGAACCATTGGATGAAAGACACAGCTGTCGGTTGTTGTTTTTTTTTCCCCTGGTCGTCTCTAATGGCCGTCATATGCGCCTCAACTCATTCGTCCCTCAATGAACCAAAACCCAGCAGCCACGATTCTCAAAACATGTGTAGCCTGCAGACTTTTGTCAGGCAGCCACGGGAAGCGGGCGGGGTGCTGGCAACTTGGATATGTCTTCAAACTTGCCGTACAGTGACACCATGCCTGCGAACCCGCGGAGAGTCTGGAGCTAGAGCTTTGCTGGCCGCCATCGATGCGCAAACCATGACTTTTGTCAAATATCATGATGCAAACCTATCTCTGATTTTCTTACACGCATCCACCCTCTGTGATCCAGGCACCTCGGCAAGTAAGCTGCTTGTAGGAGCGCCTTGACTGTTTGTGCCAGACTACGCAGTGAGTGTTTGCTGAGGTAAGAAAATACCCGTCCGTGGCCGTGCCCTTTCCCACCCGCCGGACCGAACGGTACACCCGTCCCGACTAGCGCATCGGGATCATCTATGTTCCGAGATCTGGAGAACCCCGGAAGCCTCCGAGGCGCCCGTCCAAGTCCGCCTCTGCACCGGCGCCAACACCCACGCTCAGCCTATCCCTTCTTAGGTAGTGTGTTTGGTTGTGGAGGACAACGACTTCACTCTGCACCCATCAACAGAAGATTCATTTGACTCATTTGATTGTTGTAGCTACTGTAGCTATTCTACCTGCTCGACGGTGTTGGCTTCACGACCGCCAGATTGACTTCCTCTCTCCCTTTTTTCCTCCATACCTACCTCCCGGGACAACGCCACGCTGGAACAAAGAAAAAAATAAATAAAGCCCTCAAATATGGTATCACCGCCCGAGTTTGTGTGTGTTGTACTCCGTTTCGTAAGTCGCCGAACGACGTACTACTAGGAATTAGACATTCATGAAGACCACGCCGGGTCAGGGTATTTCCCTTTTTGATTTTGTTTTCCCTCCTCGTATTCCTATGGGGAGGGGGCGTGTTGTTGCTGTACCGCTGCCCCTCCCCTCTGTCATCATCGTCATGATTGTTCCTCCTTGACGTCCCCGTCTTCGATCCGGAGCTTGCGGCTGTGGTACCCGTTCAGGCTCGTCCGAGCACCGGCGGTGAGTATCCACTCCGGGATTGGTGGAGTCATTTGTCTCTCGTTGGGATCATCGAGCTCTTCCTTTTCCTGCGGCGACTCGAGCTCCTCCTTCTCCTCCTTGACGGGAGGCCCGTTGGGGAAGAAGTTGTCGATGCTGCTCGTGCGACTGAGCGGGCTGGGACCGGAGGGCAAACTGCCGCTCCTCATCCGGCGCACGCTGTGCCTGTCCGAGATGACACGGCCTGCGTCGGGCGCGGCTACCACCATGGTACCGGGTGTCACCATCGGCGGGGGGTCTGGCGAGTCAGACCGGAAAAGAGGGTGGATGTGAGATTCGCTGGCGGAGCCTTGCATCGTGAACGCGGGCTCCGGTCGTTGAAGCTCGCCGTCACTCGCGCAGTTCTGCATGGTGAAGGTGGCGTTGGGGCGGCGGAGGTCGGCGACGGGGCTGTAGCTGCGACTCCGGCGGCGTGCGCGAGGAGGCTCCAGATCGAGCGGCGTCCCGGGGCTGGGGCTGCGGCTTGTGGTAGGGCTGGCGGGGATCGTCTCCAAGAACCGACCGGGGGGAGACGATGTGCCGAGAACGGTCATGCGGCTCTGCATGTCAACCGAGGAGGTGTCCCAGGAGTCAAAGGACGAGTCCTCGTTGACGCTGCTCGACCGCGAGCGGTAGTGGTTCGAGTCGATCGACTCGGCCCTGCGCTTCTCCCGCAACGGCAGCAGGCGCGTCCTGGAAGAGATGGGGCGGACGACGTTGGACAGGGAAGAGCGGATGGAGCTCAGGGTCTCAGTCGCCGAGCGGCCGCTGCTCGACTGGGGAGGGGTCTGAGAACCCATTGAGGTGGAACGACTCCGGCTCTCGTACGTGGGCGAGGTGCGAGTGTAAGGAATCGACTTGACCGACTTGGTGTGGAAGTGAGGGGACCTCCTAGTCGACTCCTCGTCGGTGTTGTAAGAGTCTGCCTCCTCACGGGCAGACAGGCGTGCCAAGACAAAGTGAATGACAATGAAGATGAGCTGACACGCGAAGCAAAGACCAAGCGCAACGGACGAGGCGATGAGGAAGCTCGTCTGCTTCGCACCGAGAATCGAATCCGACAAGCCCCTCGTCGCGTTGCCGAGGCAGATCATGGTGGCGACCGACGCCGCGGTGGCCAGGGTGCATGTCAGGACGCTGACGCCGAACATTGCGCTGATGAGGCGCTTCGAGGAGTTCCGGAACTTGGGAATTAAGTTTGCTGACAACATCCATCCCAAGACCGCCAAAAGAATGCTTTCCAAAACCGAAGACAGGACGGACGACGTCCTTACGGGGGTGACCTGGGTGATGTGTGCGGCGAGCACAACGTGGATGACGACGATCGTGATGGTAGCGATGAGCGCAAGTGCGCCGGCCACGATTGGGAGCGCTCGCGGTAAACCCATGGTGTAAACTGGGGCTGTCAAAGCCGAGAACTAAACGTATTCGAACCGGTGTAGTTGCTGTGCTGTGTATCCTCCTCTTTCCAGATGAGGAAGACGAGCTGACAAGGGTTGCTTCAAGTGAGCAAACGCCGAACGGGATGCGTAGTGGTGGTCTGCCGGAGACCGGAGTGGGCCAGAATCTGTTTGCTCTTCAACGCCCGTATATCCAAACGCTGAGAAGACCTGTCCGAGCCGTGATCGTTGGTGATATCACAGACCAGCCGGCAGGTTGGTGAGTGCCTTGTAAAGGGCAAGCGATGCCGACTACCTTGTTCGATGAGGACTGGGCCCCAGAGAGGCGAGACGGCCACGGGATGTCAACTGTTGTAAGCGACTAGTTGACGAAAGGGTCCCGGATAGTAGACTGTGGGAGAACGAGATAAACGGGGGACGCGGTTGACCAGCCGTGTACATGGGCACTGGTGGTTTATTCGATCTGTAAGAGAGCTCCGTTACAGAAACTCTCTCAACAGGTTGAATGGGTAAAACTGGGGTCGTGGTTATGACGAATGAGATGCCAGGCAATGAGCAGCGAGATTCTTGTATGGAACTGCAAGGTTGAGGCGAGATAGAGATGGCTTGAGTCTAAGGCCGCGAGAGTAGGTCGTTGGCGAGCCAGGTTGTCGATGATGGGATTGGGTGAAGTGAACAGAGCCCAGATGAGGTTTAACGAGAGAATAGTAGTTGGTGAAAAACGAACGGAATGGGGGGTTGTGGGAAGAGGCGTAGGTGTAAGTAGAGGGGACGAAGAACGAAACCTGGGAACCAAACGCATAAAGTATGGCAGACGGTCGTGGACGCGTTTTTGTGTGTGCGGTGCCTGGGTTGGGGGTAGATGGCATTCCCTGTCGAAGTGGAGGAGGAGCTGGGACTAGAAGGTCCAGCGTCGCGTGGGCAAACGGCAGACCGAGCGAGTTTATTCGTAGCGCAGGTACTCTGAGGTCTGTACCTTACGCTCACGCCTCGGCCGGCCGGTGGGCTGGAGTCTTGTCTTGCAGGACCCAACCCGACCCAGGCTTCTTCCAAGGGGCAGTGAGAGACGAGTGGATGAAAGGACGACAATGACAAGGGTGGAGGGGGAGTGATGCCGTGGTGGAGTGCTCGGAACGAAACACTGGCAGCTACCCTTGTCCGTGCTGGGGGGTGTGTGCTCCTGGGACAGACTCCGGCTTTTGGTGTGAAGGTCTGAGATTTTTGGGATTTTTTTTTTCTTTCAGAATCTACTGCGACCGGGGGGGAAGTGACTTTGGGGCCAGGGACTGGGAGTCCGCGGCGGCAGGGGACTGAGGCCCGGTGACGAGATGATTCGGGATCTGTGATGTGCTGCTGCTGCTGCTGCTAATCCTGCTGACGCTCTGCCGTGCATGCCATGTACCGCAGCTGCAGATATCGTATTGCGGGAGACCGCCAGACGTTAAAGAAGAAGGATCAAGAGGGCAAAATGCAGGGCTCTGTCGTCCCATCCAGTGACGATGCTCCCGCTGCCGCTGGTGATATGCTTCTGACAAGGCACACGCAGAGCCAGTCAGAGAATTGGACGATGACCGGACGATGCGACGGCTACGTGCTCTCTGACCTCGACCTCTCGTCCTTCCCTGTGCTTGTGAGACCCGGCAGTGGGCAGCACAATGCGAGAGGGAAAAGAAGCTGCCGTGTACCTGTGGCAATCTAACTCGACTTTCCAATTGAACACGTTGATTCGACTGCACCCTCGACGTTGCGCATGATCCGGCCACCTCCTCGTGGCTTCTGAGTCGAAGTTTGTGTGTCGTCTGTCTCTCAGCAGTCAGCACACACGCTGGCGGCGCAATGGCAATGGCATGGCGCTGCGGTGTTAGCATGACACGGCGACGAGACGGCGAGAGCTGACAGCTGGGCTGCCCTTGGTGATTGGCCACGGCTTCCAGATTAGATGAGGACAGCCACAAGCGCCATATAAAACACTGAGAAAAAAGAAGCCCAGAGACGCATGGCGTGAGAGAAGGGAGAGAGAGGGGGATCATCCATCATCCCGCCATCGGTGTCATCGGGAAAAGCAACGATGGGGCAAAGCGGGCATCGCCAGCCACATTAGGATGCGGAAAAAGAAACCTGCAGACAATAGGCAAACAGGCTACGGCAAACGCTGCGGCAATAGCAGGCAGCCGGGCGAGAAAGTGACGATAGACTAACCCAACGCCAACACCAACACCAACAAGAATTGATTGATGAGTGCGCTGTTTTTTGCTGGTTGCGCTCCGCTATATTCATCTCTCATCTCTCTCTCATATAGGCTGTTAGCCGCAATAGGACCAAACTTGGAAGTGTGAGCGCTCCTGCGTGGTTATCCCTGGTCTGGTTTGTTGATTAGCACAGACGTTATATTCCTTTGCTTCAGTTCCGATGGCATCGACCACCACAATGTTTCCCGCCCTTATGACGCGCGACTGGGTGCATCCAGGAAGAGGCAGGTGACGTTTCCACGCCGAGCGGCCCCTTCGCCATGGCATCTCTCCTGCTCGGCGGTGCGGAGAGGCGAGATGACGGGCGTTGAGCAGGACGAGCGCACCCCCGAGAATCCGTCGATTGGAAGGAAAAAAGTGAGGCTCTGGGCCGTTCTAGCTCTGTTTACATCGTGTCGTTTTTGGCATGGTTGCAGCGACGTGTCGAGGGAGGCCACTAGCACACCGAGTTGGCGCAGGGTAAGGCTGGACTTGTTCTTGATTTGGCAGAGGGCCTTCGTTGCATCCCATGTGAGGGGTGTGCAGGCACAATCTCCGGTCCTGCCCTCTTTGATGTTGTTCCAAATGTCCAATTGTGAGTGCGCCCTTGCGTCCATGAATCAGACGGGCGATCCGTCAATTGTCCGTCAAGCCGTCCTGGCGTCGCAGCGAGGGACGCGGTGCTGCTGTGCCTCTTTTTACCTCCTCTCTGGGCTCAGCTCAGTCATTTTACCCCAAAGAGAGGACGGTGATCGACGGGGCTAGCGATGAGATGCGTGGCGTCGTCCCTCTTGCATGTTGTTGTTTTTGGGTGAGACAGGACGCGGATCCTTGTCCGTTGGTTGCGAACAGAGGGAGACAGGAAACCGTCCAAGACCGGCTGATAGCATCTTCCAGTTGGAGAAGCTGCCACTGCCACTCCACGATGGCCTCAAGACAGAGGGGCGAGTTTTTTGGCAAGACATTTTGGCAACAGGACTGCTGAATCGCCCGCGGTAAACAAGCGACGGTGGTTATCGACGGGAACTTCGTGTCCTCCACTCGTTTCCATGGCAATTAAGCTGGCTGAATAAAAAGAGCGGAGGCGCCAGTGAAAGAAAAGCCAGTGCTTCTTGTTTCGAGAGGGGGTGTTCCCTCCTCCCGCCTCCGTGCCCGGCGAGCCCTTCTCCACGAGGCGGCAGCGGTTCGTCCAGTGGAGAGCGAGGTGCGTCTGGCGTTACGGCGTACCTGAGATGCCTTAGCCTCTTCTTGCTCCGTACCGCCGTAGGTACCTGACAGTGCCTGAGCAGTGAGGAGACTGAATGTCTGCCGCTGGAGAGGACGGGGACAGGCCGTTGGCGTTGGGAGGTTGGTGGCATGGGTGGACCATGTTCTGCAGAGGGGAAGCTTAGGTTGATGGTCCCAATGCTGGCCAGTGGTTGTGAATGACAGAGGGCTTTTTGTGCCGCTTCCCCGGGTACGCTCGGGACGCCGAGTGCATAAGGTTGAAGCGGACGGTCAGATAAACATTGGATAAACTACTGCATAGTAAACAGTAGCTGCTCTTAGCTGAGCCGAGCTGTGCAGAACGGGCCAGCAGATGTGCAAAGCTCCGGTGATTTCGACGTCGGTGTCGATGTTATTCGTGGTGTACTGCGTAGCTTCTCAGGCCTCCCTCATCATGGCCCCCTGCCCGGCTAGCTTTTGGCTATTGCCAACTCTGGCAGCAGCTGAGTGCGATCCGGATCCGTGGACGCCGAACTGGGCCAAAGACTGACTCGGCCCCCAACACACAAGAGTCTGGAATTGCGCAGGTGCTGGTGTGTGTGCATGGGAGGAGGAGAGATTTTCCGGGGGTCCTGTCTCTGGACCTGACATGATGGATGCAACTGTGTAACCTCCCTTGGGAAAGGAGAGGGGGCAGAAAAACCAGCCTTGGAAAAGAAAATTCGGGTAGGACAAAAGAGTCAAAGATAAGACGGAGAGCCCGACCTATTCAATCATTGCTGAAAATGACATGAATCTCGCTGGATGAAGATGTGCGACTGGCAGTCAATTCTGAGAAGGCGCACTGGTCAGCAAGTGGAAGGTACTGGGCTGCCAAAAGTAAGCGCAAAAGTACAATTGATTGCCTCCAAGGTGATGTCCGGCCTTGAGGTGAGGGAGGGAGGTACAAAGTACAAAGTGCCTACCTAGGTAAGCTAGGTACTCTGTGGCAGTTTGTAAGCCGGCACCTTATTGAGAAAAAAAAAAAAAGAAAAAAAAAACATGAGGTGCTGATTATTACCGAAGGACCCAAGTCGCTGGTTGGCCGTGGAGAGTGCAATAAAACGCAAATGCAAATGTAAAATGTCTCATACGCACTTTGCTGTTCTATTCTCGGGATTGCCCTGCGACTGCATTTGACTGCCTGCCTGCCTTGCTGCATACTGGGGGCAGAGAGGCGGAGGGGGAGGACGGAGCTGCAGACGGGACGGACGCGGGATGACGCCAGAGCACTATCAGAACGAATCCATTCATTCCAGCCAGCCCTGACTGAGCCCGGGGATTGAGTGCTGGGCGGGCAGGCCAACATTGTGCCTACCTAGGTATTGTCCCTTTGTCCCTCCCGCCCCCGTATCCGCACCGCACCGCCTCACCTCATTAAGCCAATGCCATGCCATGCCATGCCATGCACCAACCTCTCCTGTGTTGCCCGGTAAGTTTTTGCAACCGTAGGCAGGTGTCATGTATGGGACTTGAGCCCCCAATGCCACAGCGGGAGGAAAATAGGAGAGGACAGGCAGGCTGCGAATGGGTCGGGAAGAGGGGGCCAGGAAGCTCTGATGAAAGGGCGATGAGAGAGCTTGAAACAATGGCAGATGCTACAGTACCTACCTGGATGCTTGGCCGTTGTATGTACCGTGCCCTGCCTGCCTTAGGTAAGTACGGTCGGTACATGGTGCAAAGTACCTTTCTTACCGGGAAGACCCTCTCAACGTCTTTTTCCACCTCCTCCTCCTCCTTCTCGTCAGTGCCTCACACCTACCTAGTGTTGGACCTTCTTCCCGCTCACGCCTCCGCCTGCCTCCGCCCGGTCCGCTGTTACCGTCTCGTCGTCTTGATTCGCCAACTTTTCATATCCGTCTCCCCACTGCAAATCTCGCTCGCTGTGCCATGGGCCTTGATCTCGCTGTCGGTGACCAGGCTTCACACTCACAGAGAGCCCACGGCTTCCAGCCTGTCGTCTCCGTCTCTCTCCACAGGGCCACACTTCCCACGACACAGCCCTGCCTTCCATCCGTCACTCCTGGAAGCGACCGGGAGATGCTGCAGAAGAGTGCAGACCAGGCCTTATTCCCCGGTTAAGCGAGGACAGGGCCGTCAACAGGGCAGGGCAGGGCAAAGACAGGCCACCATTACCGCCTTCCATACCGCCGTAGACACTCACGACAACCGACAAGGCAGAGACGGCACTACATAGTACATACCAGGACACGAGAGAGACCACCGCCCGGCGCCACCAACCTCCGATGCTTCTCGACGGGGTCTGCGGGAATTAGCTCCACGGCCAGAGGCTGGACCTCTTGGACCTTGGAAGAACGGCACAAATGACGAAAGGGATGGATCTGAGATGCACCATCTCCCAGATTTCCCAGATTCGCTACCTGCTTTTTCTGGGCTTCCACGACCAGTCGCTTCTCAGGTCGCCTCTGGAATCTGGCTGGCTCAGCGATGAGATCGCCTCCCAATAGCCTGGTTGTCCTCCTCCCACGCCTCCCGTCCTCCTCCAGCCAGCCGAGAGGGCCACCACCAGTCAGCGCCAGCCCGCGTCGGTTGATGCCTCGGGGGGGCTTGCGGCACATTTCCACATGTTCTATTCCTGCTTCCTTTTTCTCCGACACCTCCCAATCAGAGACACCCCTCCACGCCTCCCCCGCTGGTCGTCATCTCTGGGACTATCTCTCTGGAGATGGAATAAAGCTGAGACAAGCCCGGCCTAGGACAGGATGCTCGCCAATTGGGCTGGCTGGAATGGAGGAGTCTCTGATCTCCTGATCCGAATCTCTCGGCGCCGGCCACTGCACCTTGCGAATAAGGGTCTCTATCGCGATGGAGGGTCGGAAGTGCGGCTTTGGACTGACGCTAGGAGACACAAATGCAGATGCAGTGTCTCTCTCTCTGCTGCAAAGTACATTCGCCTATACGTACGGATGTTGGCCGTTGTCTGCCATCGCTTGTCGCCGTTCGCCAGAAGGAAACCCGACGCGACGTTTTACAAGTTACCAAAAAAAGTACGTACCCGCCGGTACCTGAACCAAGAGCACCTGGCACCCTGGCATGATGCGCTGCGATGCGATGCTGAGGCGACTTCTCGCCCTTCCGCGGCCCAAGGATCGAGCAAATCCGTCGCTTCTCATTCGTCCCATCTGCATCGGACGAAGACTGCTGGGTCCAACAGATGCGCCTGTTCCTGCGTTTAGGGCTCACGCTGATGCACCTCTTGTGGGGACGCCCGTCTGCGCCATCTGCACGATGCTCGTTGCTTTGTCATTTTTTGAGTCTTTTTTTCTCTGCCCGATTCCAGCTTTTCACTGCGCGCCCAGCACATCAAGTGAGGGGAAGATGCAGACGCAGACGAAAAGAGGGATAAAAACGAATGAAGAGTCATACCCAAATCTCTGATCCCACACCCTGCGGAGTTTGACCCAGAGTTCTGACTTCTTCGCAGCAATGAGAACGCGAGAGAAGCAAATTGGCCAGATGCTACTGTACAATACCTCTCCCTAAGTCCGACCTGGACCGTTCCCATCGCTTCCCATTCGCAGACCTCTCTAGGATCTTGCCTGAAAATGCCGCTGTCAGTCGAGGGGATCCCCCCAGCTGCACGAACCAGAAGGCGGTTTGGTCTTCGCCCAAGGCGAGAGAGGGAGGCAGAGACAGACAGAGTTTGCCTTACTGACTCGGTATCATTCTGGGGGTTCGAGAGGCCATCCCCGCCATGGCCAAAGCACCAACGATGATGTTAAACCCTCGGTGCAGATGGCACGCCGTCGCTGCGAACGGCTCTCTTCTCCAGGTCCACTCGCAACGTGTCAGCCCGCACACATGTTTGACGGCCATGAAACAAAAAGAAAATTCTGCTCCTTCAACCCGCTTCTCCATCCTGTCGTGCAATTGCTCCGGTTCTGTCAGGCCAAAAAGTGTTGCCAAAATTGGAAGAAACGCTCGGCAATCCAACACCAGAGTTTCGTCTTAGTCGGCGCCCCGAATGGCCAAAGCCTGGTTAGCCCGATAGCCACCTGCGCTCAGAACGGACGAGCGCTGCGACCTCACGTTGCTTGTCACCACTCAATGTCACTGTCTCTGCTCTCCTTCAGTCCTTTCAGGAATAACTGAAACGGCACGATGGCAGTCAACGCGCGCCCAACACGTGGGACGCCTGCCTTCCGGCGCGCTTTCGGTCACTTGTTTCGTTTTGTTCTTGTGTTTTCTACCATGTTGGGTCTCGCGACCAGCTAATCCGTCTTTGGTTCTCCTTCCATTTCCCTCGGCCGAATCAAAATAGCCGGCACAACGTTTCGAAGCACGATGGCTTCTAGACGACGCCACATACCGATCGACCCTGCTCCATGGAGTTCTCACTGGACACCCTGCCAAGAACCTGTGTATGTGCTGCCTCTTGAGACAGGATGAGTTGGCTTTTACGGTTATGTCTGGACATTCCCTCCCGGCTGCTGATGGACGTCCGTCACGATGTCACCCGTGCAACCCATCGGTCTGATGTCCGAGGCGTGTAGCTGATCGTCAACAGACAGTTGAAGGACACCTCATCCCGCCATCGCACGCGGTAACCTGCAGAGCCGTCGGGTAGATCCTCACGGTGGCCATGAAGAAGTGGCAGTCGCTGTTGCTGGTGCGCCAGCGCCAGGACGTTGCCAACGTCTGTGCTGTTCGCTGCTCAGCCATCGCACGGTGCTGGCCGCCACCGGCTCGTTGTCGGCCACGAGCGTCATCGCGCCAAGATCTGCTGCCCACGGAAGCAAACCAGGTGCGTGCACCGGGCACGACGCCCAGGGCGCCAGCAAATTGCCACTGTTCTCGGTCAACGACTCGAGAGGTCCAGATCGCGAGGATCCCATCCGTCTTAGAGGCCGACGTCGCACCTGCACAACGTCGCAAGGTAGTCGCCGACTTCACCCGTCCTCCGCGTTGGTGCTACTGCTGCAAAGTCGTCGGCCAGGGTGGTTGGTGGTTGAGGGTTATTCTCCGACTCCCGCACGGCATTCAAGGGTCTGCTTGAGAATCCGGGGTGAGGGAAAGAAAATTGGCCGACTGAGCGCCTCTGCTTTGTGCAAATTTTGATGAGAGGGGCATCCTGCCAAGTGCCATCATTGCTCGAAAGGGGCTCGAATGCACCCTTTTCTGTTGCATTTCGCTTCCCTTTGTATTTCGCCTACCCTGGTCTTGTTCAGCGGCACGTCCAGCATCTCTCCCCGGGAGAGCATTTCGCCCCTGTTTCTGCTAGATTGCCCGCAATCGCTGGTAAGATGGTTGGTACCAGATGTAACCTCGCTCAGGGGTTTCATAGAAGCTTCGGCGCTATCGATTCACCAACAAAGTCAACCAAGTTTCTAGGAAGCGTGGATGGCTGGGTTCAGTTGACAAGTGTCGACCAACTCGTAGACCTGAGTTCGGATTTCGACATCCAGGCCTGACGCGGGCGCGCCCGCCCTGGAAGGAACAAGTCGCCCGGCTGCTGTGGACATGGGGCTGATGGTCCATCGCCGACCTCATCGACCTCAAAAGGCCGTCGCGGCGCTGCCAGTGATCGTCTCGAGCAGGCGGTTTGAGTCAGGTTCGATGCTGAATTCGTGTTGGTGGGGTCTTGGCTTGACAGCCTCGAAAATAGGAGAGTCGCGATATCGTCTATACGAGTCCCGGTGAGGTCACCTTCAACCACAGAATTGATATTCCGCCTGCAGAGATGCGACCATGTCGTCAGCTATCATTCTCTGCTCGCCAGCTTCAGGTTCACCGGCGACGTCACGCAAAGGCCAACTCTCACCGTCGAGCACCACCTTCCGTTCCGTACAAGTCATTGAGGATGTTGAGGATTCTAACGCCCGCATCGACTTGGCTGGCAACATCTCGTGTACGAGATCACGGTCGGGACTACGTGAGACGCGTTGGAGCAGCTTCGATGTTGTCTTTGTCTTCCAACAGGCACGTCGCGCGATTCGATCCGACTGATGGGTAGGATCAGCCCCGGACCCCATCGTCCATTGTGTGCTTGCAGTCGTTCGTGTTCGAACTCGACGGTCTTGTCACCTTTCAGGTAGGTTGTCCTTGGTGATAGCCTCGGCCCCAATGTCGTCATGGTCACGGAGGTTTCTCGTTTCCATTCATCTTTCCCCTTCTGAAGCGATGAGCGTACGATATGGTCGACATCCGGTGCGCAGTCAACAGCTAAGGTCTTGCTGGCACTTCAACCGCGAGCATGGACTTGTGAAGTGCAGGTTGTTGGGTATAGGTTTCCGCTCGCGCTCTCTCTGTCAATTGGTATCCGATAGTGTGCGGGAATCCACCTTTCGATGTTGGAGCTTGTTTCGCTGATTCCCAGGTCCTGATTTTGGTTCAAAAAATACATCCCGGTTCGAGGCCTTTGCATCAGTAAGCATGACTTGTTGCAATGTCCATTGTCACCAAAGATGGACTCGACGTCAAAATTAACGCTCAAGTCATTGCCTTCGGCTTCGGCAATCCGGGCGCAATTAAGCTTACCCACTTGAGAAGCTGAGGCTGGTTTGCAGCAGCAGCATGTGTAGTCAAGATGTAGCACAACATTCCTCTACTCAAATAAAATCACGTCACGTTTTGTCTTGGACGGGAGAATCGGCCAAGATGCATCGGCGCGTTCCCCAAAAAGCTTGTCTGCACGTAGACTACTCGCCATCCGACAGGCACGCCTATCAGCCCCTCTGATCTCCAGGTGATCACAGTTCCCCAAACCCCGCAATCTACGGACAACAGCCCAAACCCTCGGCTGCCATAACGCCGAGATCTCCATCTGGCCCTCTCCCAAACTGGCAGCTCGACCTTGCATGCCATGCCCTTTTGCCGCTGGCCATAGTTTGGTCAATTCACACGTGAGCTAACGGAAGAATTGCACCTTTCGGCCCGCCATAAATCTGCCTCGAGCGCGTAATGGCAATATGGCGAGAGACCGGGATACCCCGCAAGAGAGGTAGACGGCAGTGAACCTGATTGCTGGAATGACGAAACTGTCGTGCTCGGCCTCATTTCCCGCGATAGCGCGCGATCAGAGATCCCAATGTATGCTTGCAATTCATGTGAGGCTCTGCTTTTAAAGAATACGATCTGGCGTTCCATTCTCGAGGGGAGATCTCTTGGCTGCTTCATGCCGACGCGAGCCATTGCGATTTCGACCCTGCCAAGATCTGGGCGCGAACATTGGCAACTTTTTGACGGTATTTCAGCATGCGGTTCTTCAAGGCGGTGACGGCCTTGGTCTGGCTCTTGGTCTCTGGGGCCGTTGCGACTGACAATGGCCTCACGGACGTGGTATCGTGGGACAAGTACAGTCTGTCGGTGAACAACACCAGGGTCTTTATTTAGTCAGTGCCCCTCTCACTATTGGGGACTTGTAGCAATTGCTGACGATGAGAAAAGCTCTGCGGAATTTCACTACCAGCGGTTGCCGAACCCAGATTTGTGGCTCGTACGTCACGAGGTTGTTGATCACCATCGTTGTTCTTACTAAGTGTCTGCAGGATGTTTTGCAGAAATTCAAGGCCAATGGCTTCAACACCGTGAGGTAGGCAGAATGTCCTGCAAGTCAGCCATCAAATGGTTGCAACACTGACAGACGAGACAAAAGCATCTACTTCTTCTGGTCCTACCACTCCGCCTCCGAGGGCGTCTTCGACTTCGAGACGGCCGGCAAGAACATTCAACGTCTGTTCGACGACTGCAAGGCGGCCGGCCTGTACGTGATTGCCCGCGCGGGCCCGTACTGCAATGTGAGAGAGACGCCATCCTCCTGATGCTCGAGAATTCTGTGCTGATTGTTACAAAGGCTGAGACCAACGGCGGCGGCCTCGCGCTCTGGGGCTCCGACGGCCGCTTCGGCAAGATCAGGACCTCTGATGAGAACTACTACAAGGGATGGCTGCCGTTCATCACCGAGGTCGGCAAGATCATCGCCGCAAACCAGATCACCAACGGCGGTGTAAGTGGCTTCGAACGTCCATATGGAAGTTGTAAGGGGGCAAAGCTGACTTGGGAAAACGCCAAACAGCCCGTGATCCTCAACCAGGTCGAGAACGAGTACCAGGAGACGGTCTACCAGGCGAACAACACCGCGGTCGTGTACATGGAGCAGATCAAGAAGGCCTTCAAGGACGCCGGGGTCGTCGTCCCCCTCACGCACAACGAGAAGGGCATGCGCTCGCGCTCGTGGTCGACGGACTACAACGACGTCGGCGGCGCCGTCAACGTCTACGGCCTCGACAGCTACCCCGGCGGCCTGTCCTGCACCGACCCGACGGTCGGGTTCAACGTGGTCAGGACGTACTTCCAGTGGTTCCAGAACTACTCCTTCACCCAGCCGAGCTACCTGGCCGAGTTTGAGGGGGGCTGGTTCTCGAACTGGGGGAGCCAGACTTTTTACGACCAGGTGCGTAGAGGAAGCAAAGTAGAAACGGGGGGTGACTGACGACGTCGGCAGTGCGCCTCGGAGCATGATCCGGGCTTTGCGGACGTTTACTACAAGAACAACATTGGACAGCGGGTCACTTTGCTCAGCCTGTACATGACGTACGGAGGAACCAATTGGGGTCATTGTGAGTCAGATGCTCTGTCTGCTTTGGCATATCTAACGACACACAGCCGCTGCACCCCAGGTTTACACGTCCTACGACTACTCTGCCCCCCTCCGCGAGACTCGAGAGCAATGGAGCAAGCTCTTCCAAACGAAGCTCATCAGTCTCTTTACCAGAGTCTCCAGCGAGCTCCTCAAGGTCGAGATGGTCGGCAACGGCACCGGGTACCAGCTCTCATCGACGTCCGCCTTCAGCTGGGTCCTCCGGAACCCTGATACCCAGACCGGCTTCACCGTCGTGCAGCAGGCCAGCACCAAGTCCATGACCCCTATTCAGTTCGACGTCACCCTCAACACGACGGCCGGCGCGGTCACGGTTCCTGGTGTCACTCTCAACGGCCGCCAGAGCAAGATTCTCGTTTCGGACTACACCTTCGGCAAGCACACTCTGCTGTACTCGTCCGCCGACGTCGCCACCTACGGCATCTTTGACAACGAAGTCCTCGTCTTTTATCTTCAGGAGGGCCAGGCTGGGCAGTTTGCCTTCAAGAACGAGGGCAATCTCACTTTCGAGGTGCACGGCGATACCGACGTGACGGAGACCAGCAACGGGAACCACACCGCCTTCACTTGGAAACAAGTCGCCGGCTCCACGGCCGTCAAGTTCTCCAACGGCGTCCTCGTATACCTCCTCGAGCAGAAGACGGCGTGGCGCTTCTGGGCTCCCGCCACAACGAGCAACCCAACCGTCAAGCCCGACGAGCAGCTCTTCGTCCTCGGCCCCTACCTCGTCCGCAGCGCCAGCATCTCCCACGGCGTGCTCCACGTCTCCGGTGACAAAGACCGCGCCACAACCATCGAGGCCTACGTCGGCGACAAGCCCATCGAGACGATCGACTGGAACGGCATACGCCTGCCGGCGAACAAGACCGCCTACGGCTCCTTCACCGCCGCCATCCCCGGCGCCGAGGACCGCACCGTCGCCCTGCCGGAGCTCAAGAACTGGCGCTCCGCTGACGCCCTCCCCGAGGCGTCCCGCGACTACGACGACTCCCGCTGGGTCGTCTGCAACAAGACCACCACGCCCAGCCCCTACGCCCCCATCACCCTGCCCGTCCTCTACAGCTCCGACTACGGCTTCTACTCCGGCGCCAAGATCTACCGCGGCTACTTCGACGGCGCCAACGCCACGTCCGTCAACATCACCGCCTCGGGCGGCCTGGCGTTCGGCTGGTCCGCCTGGCTCAACGGCCAGCCCATCGGCGGCGACGTCGGGTCCGCCTCCGCGACCACCACCAACAAGACCCTCGCCCTCCCGCGCGCCGCCCTTCGCGCGACGGACAACGTCCTCACCGTCGTCGTCGACTACCACGGCCACGACCAGGCCTCGACAGGCCAGGGCATCAACAACCCGCGCGGCATCCTCGGCGCCCAGGTCCAGCCGGGAAGCACCCGCACGGCCACCGGCTTCAAGCAGTGGAAGCTCGCCGGCGCGGCGGGCGGCGAGGCCAACATCGACCCCGTCCGCGGGCCCATGAACGAGGGCGGCCTCCACCCGGAGCGCCTCGGCTGGCACCTGCCGGGCTTCACGCCCTCGGACTCATCCTGGGCGACAAAGTCCCCGCTCGACGGCCTGTCCGGCGCGGGCATCGCCTTCTACGTCACGACCTTCACGCTCAACATCGACTCGGACCTCGACGCGCCGCTCGGCGTCGAGTTCTCCGCGCCCGCGGGCACGACGGCGCGCGTCATGTTCTGGATCAACGGGTACCAGTACGGCAAGTACGTGCCGCACATCGGCCCGCAGACGCGGTTCCCCGTGCCGCCCGGCGTGATCAACAACCGCGGCCGCAACACCATCGCCGTGAGCCTGTGGGCGCAGACGGACGCCGGGGCGAAGCTGGACGGGCTGAAGCTGGTGCAGTACGGGCAGTACCAGACGGACTTCAAGTTCAACCGCGACTGGAGCTACCTGCAGCCCGGCTGGGAGGATCGGGCGGAGTACGCGTGAGTGGGATGTCCTAGATAGAAAAGGAAGAGGAAGAGAGAAAATGGCGTCGTAGTTTCGTGTAGTAATACATTTTGTCCTATTTCACAGTCCTTCTATACTTGACAAGATTTCCATACTCCGCCGCCCAAAACAGGTGCTCTTCCGCGTTTTTTTTGTCACCTTTCTTCTTGTACTCGTTTGACAGCCTCAGATGCTCGGTCATCAGGGGCTGAAATGCCTCTCTGTAGCCAGAGACGGCCGCCCTGGTCAGGCGAGGGAGATAGTCTTTGCTTTTCGGCGCTGTCATGGCCAGCTCATACACCCCCACCGCGTAACCCTCGTCCGCCAGCAGCTGGTACGTGTCATGGGCTTCTTTCGGCATTTTCAGGCGCTTGTACGCCTTGGCCATGCCCGTGAGACAGCCTGCCTTCCAGTCGAAGTACGTCATCTCGTCGCCGAGCACGCGCGCGCGCTTAAAGGCGGCGAGGGCCTTGCGGTCCTGCTCCTCGGTCTTGTGGCTGAGGGCCACCATGCCCTCGAGGACGACGGCGTTGGCGTCGCGGCCGAGCTTGATGAGGTAGTCGACGTGGTCGCGCATGTGGCCCCATTGGGGCGCCCAGTAGGAGTACGGGGAGGTCGTGGGCACGCTGTTGTGGATGAGGGTCCGGCCGAGGGACAGGGCCGAGGCGTCGTAGCCGATGCCGGCGGCCGTGTTGAGAACGTGGAAAAAGAGGTCCTTCTCCTCCTCGCGCATGCTGGGAAAGTCCAGGATCAAGAGGGCCAGGTTGTGGAGGTCGGTGCCGTTCGCCCTTGTCTCTGTGGCGGAGGCAGGTCAGCAAATGTGTTTTGGATATCGAAGGGGAGGCAGAACGGATCATGTAGCAAAGCTGACTCACGTCCAAGGAAGTTGGACTCCCAATTCTTGTTTTCCCTGCGTTGGGCGAGGCCCGACAGGTAGGCGCTGTACATTTTGTATGTCTGGTCGGGGTCGCCGTCGGGGATTTCTAGCCTCTTCCACAGCATGCGGAAGAGAGCGTTGGAGCGTTTGGGTATCGTCAGTGTTTGGATCTTTATGGGCGCTCTCTCATTTATTAGGTTGGGGTCTGGACGGGCTTTGCGATGTCCGGTTGAAGCCCGTTGAATGGTTCTGATGCCCGTCGCGGGGGCTTGTAGAGGGTTGAGAGCTGGCGATGGCCGCGGGAGAACGCTGGCCACGAGAGGCCGGGCGTGAGAGGCATTAGCTCTCGCGAGGCGAAACATGGTGAAGGATGTAGTGTATAAGGGTGGCGCGATGAGTGTGTGGTCAATGATGGTCTATCGACAGCATTTGAGCGGGCCGAGAGGATGAAATTCGGGGTTCTAGTGTAGATCGATTGAGGCGGCAAGCCTGCTACATCGAGACCGCCTTAATCGTCTACTTCACTCGGGATCTCAATGAGAGAGCCAAAGAATTGGTCGACAGGGTCAGCTCATGCGCGGCGCAGTGGTGCTCAGATGAAGCTACGATGTAGGAAGCTCGACTGAGGTTCACGATGAGTGAAGTGGGTCGGAATTTTACAGCCAATCAAATACCGCCTGTTTGATGGTTTGCCCCACCTCGAAAAAAAGTTGCGACTGCACCCTTCCCTCGACGACTTTTCGGTCCTCACTCATCAACACCATCGAACTCACACACTCATCCGTCGTCAGGGACCCGAGGCGGTTCGCGTTGTGTACTCATACGGAAGCCCTGCAAAAAACTGCCGGAACACATAATCCCGCCCCGCGATCGCATTGAAACACGGTTTGCCACCTCCCCCCGCGGGAAGCCACACGACCTGCCGGTCTCTCATTCACAATGGTCACCACCCGGAACATGCTGCGCTCGGGAGTCGAGTCGCCCGGAGAAATCACTACACCAAAGAAGCTGCCGGTCCGCTCAAAGGACGCAACCCCCAAGGGCACACCCAAGTCCACACCCAGAGCCACCCCCAAGAAGGGCTCCGCCAAGAAGGATGAGAGCGCCCGGCCGTCGTCAAAAAAGAAGTCTTCTCTCGTGGTGGAGCTGAAAGCGGACTCGACCCCGTCCAAGAGCGCCGGCGTCCAGGAGCCGTCCATCATCACAGGACCCGAGCAGCCGGCGCCGGAGGTGGAGGACAAGGTCATCAATGACTCGGAGGAGTCGCCAGAGCCCGTAAACGAGGAGGAGCAGGAGGCGGAGGAGAAGGAGGAGGCGCCGGCTGCTGAGGCGGCGGACGATTCAGACTCGGATGAGGCCCCTGAGGCTGTTTCGACGAGCAAGGCTGCGGTGCAGGCGAAGAAGTCCGCTCAAGCTGCCAACAAGGCCATCGCAGAGTACGTTACACGAGTGACCTGATTACTTTTCAAAAACTAACCGTCTCGCAGACAAGCCGCTGCTCAAAAACGCAAGCGCCAGGAGCGCAACACCCGCCTCCAGGAACAGGCTGCAGTCCGCAAAGCGCAGAAGCCCGCGCCCTCGGAGAAGGCAAACGAGGAGGACGAGGAGATGGAGACCGCCGCAGCGGAGGCTGACGCGGCGGCGCCCAAGAAGCCCACCCGCCGGAGACTCGATCTGCCGGCCGAGCTCCCGGCCGAGTTCCTCGAGTCCGACTCGGAAGACGACGGCGAGGACGGCGCCGAGGGGCAGCCCCGCAAGGCGCGCAAGCTCAACACCGCCAAGGCGCAGATTTCCCGTGAGGGCCGCGGCCCCAAGGACGAGGTCGTGGGGTCGACCGTGTTCCGGGTGGTGAAGCAGGAGGACCAGAGACTCGCGCCCAAGTCGCACAAGTACTCGATCGGCACTAAGAAGGCGATGCTGGCGCGCGGCAGGACGGCTGTGGGAGTGAAGAAGGGGTTTTTGGTCGGCACGACGCAGCAGACGGATAAGAAGGTGAAGGATAAGAGGCGGAGATGAACCAGCGGCGCTTAATGGAGTGAATGGGGGGAGTAAATGAAAGATTGACCCGGAAAGGCTGAATTATACAAAAGTTTGGATTTAGGGGCTCCAGCGAGGCAATGAGTACTACTAATGAGACTGTTTCCCGTCAGGACGGCTTTGTAACTCGCTTTCTTTTCTCGTAGGACATATCTCAGCCAACAGAACAATCCAAGGCCAAAAGAAAGCACTGTGTTCAATGAGTTCTTGACCCATCCCACCGCTGCGGTTCCCGGCGCCTCAAAAGCTTAGCACTGGTTAAGTGGACAGACTCCGAACATCAGGGTCCTTTGTCCTAGACCCACCCTGCGGTTTCGCAGAATGCTACGCAACGGTGAGGTCTCATTGGGAGACTCGGATGGAGATGCCATGTGCTATCATAGTGGGCAGCGATTGCGCCATCGCGTCGTCCAACCATCGCTGCGGATGTTGGCCGAATGGGGAAGCGAGCTTCTGTGCCGATGTGCGAGTCGGTTGTTCTTCGTTATCGATATGGCTGCTGAACTTTTTCTTCACATCCACGGCGTTGATATAAACGTGATGCCCCACGATGTTGTGCAGTTAGCCTGACAGTTACCTTGAGCTCAACTCGGACGCCAATTGTTACGATGGCTGCGCTGACGGAAAAGTCGCCAGCCGTGGCTGATGGCCCGGCTGATATCATCGAGGAACCTCGGGAGTCCTCTCGTGAAGGCCCGTGGATTCGCCTCATGACGGCCCTCCGATGGTATTCGCGCGATACGCCAAGCGAGGAGAAGAACCTCGTCCTGCGGCTAGATTTGTTGATCCTGATATTTGGCTGTCTTTGCTTCTTTACCAAGTATCTTGACCAGTCGTCCCTGACCAACGCCTATGTCAGGTATGTTTCTCTGCTCCGACTGACAGTCTCCCAAGCTCACTAGACCAGCGGCATGAAGGAGGATCTTAATCTCGTCGGCAACGAGCTCAACTACATGACCATTGTCTTCTGGTCCTCATACTGCACCTCCATGATCCCGGCGTGCTACTATCTGACCCGGTACCCCATCAACATCGTCCTGCCAGTCCTCGAAATCGGCTGGGGCTTGTCGACGTTTGGTCTCGCCTGGGCTCAGAACGTGCAGACAATCTACGCCATGCGCTTCTTCACAGGCCTATTCGAGAGCTCGTCATTCACCGGAATAATATACGTGATCGGAAGCTGGTACAAACCTTCAGAGATCGGCCGCAGAGTCGCCCTGTTCTATATCGCGGCGCCGCTGGGAACCATGTTCGCGGGCTACCTCCAAGCAGCCGCCTACACGAATCTGCACCACGTACACGGCCTCGCCGGTTGGCGCTGGCTCTTTATTGTCGACGCCGTCATCACCATTCCCATCGCCCTGATCGGCTTCTTCGTCTTCCCCGACGTGCCCTCCCGGTCGCGGCCGAAGCTGCTGCCCGCACGCCAGTACGCCCTCGCGCAGAAGCGTCTCGAAGGCCTTACGGCGCCGCCACAATTAAAGGTCTCGCGCGACATCTTCAAAAGAGTCTTCACCCGCTGGCACTGGTACCTCTTCGTCGGGCAGTGGACCATCATGAACGAGAACCTCCAGCCCAGCGGGTCCCCCTTCTCGCTCTACCTCAAGGCTTTCCCCGAGACGTACTCCGTCACGCGTATCAACACGCTGCCGACGGTCGCGACGGCCATCTCCATCGTCTGCGCCTTCGCCGCGGGTGCGCTCGCCGACCGCACGGGCTGGTATGCAGGGCTGTCCATCGCCGCGACGGTGCCGTCGTTGATTGGCGTGGTGATGCTGGTGGCGTGGAACGTCGGCGAGGGCGGGCGGCTGGCGGCCTTTATGCTGAACGGCTTCGAGGGCGCGATTCCTTCGCTGACGATGGCGTGGGCGACGGTGACAATGGCAGGTGACGCGGAGGAGAGAGCCATCGTCACGGCGTCGATGAACGCAATCGGGCAGGCCATTGTCGCCTGGGCGCAGCTGCTGCAGTTCCCTGCCGTCGAGGCGCCGTACTTCCGCCGCGGGTTCAGGAGCGTCGTGGGCACGATGGTCGTTCAGTTCTTTCTGACTGGGGCGATCTGGTTCTTGGTCAGGAGGGACCGCGATCGGGTGGAAAGGGGAAAGGGTGAGGAAGAAGATGGTGTAAAAGGCAAGAGCAGTGTTTGATGAAGAGACTTGTGTAGGGGAAAGTGTGGGGGAATTCATCTTCTGAGCAAACGTGCCTTCTGTGGCATACATGAGGGACGGTCTTGCCATCCACATCGTCATGCTTGATAATTGATGTTGCTCCTATCTCTACTGCTGTCGGTTGTTGTCACTCATACTCCCATCGTCCTTGCTACTGCCCTTCTTGTCGCCTCGCATCACTCCAGAAAGTCAGATGTGACGATCTTCTTTCCGGGCCACTCCTTCCAGAGAGCACTGGTTGTTGTCTTGTTAGCAAACGTACCCTCTCCATGTCTTATTGTCGCTACTGGCCCTGCTGTCCCTGTTCTCGTTGCTCCTGCCCTTGCTGTTGTCGTCCTCTGTCGTTCTTACATATGCCGTCCCTATGTCTGATGTCCTCGTTCCTCGTTTTCCAAACATCAACGTCAGCCCAACATTGGAACACGTTTTCTTCGACTACAAAATCACCAAGACATTCTAAATTCATCCCACTATCACATCGTCACATCTCAACATCCACAAGATGCCTCATTCAACCGTCGATGACGAGCGCTCAAGCTCTACTATCGCCCAGCCGCCCGCTCAGGAGGATGCCGCCCAGCAGCCCCCTACTCAAGATCAAGAGGCTGCGGCACAAGGCCCTCGCTCGTCAAGACCATTAGTGAACGACGGCTCTCCCACACCCCAGACACCCCGGAGCATTCGCGTGTCTTCACCCACCGAAAGTACTTCAAATGGTGTACAAAACCCACAGTATGCCACATACCCTGCGCCTCCACCGCCGCCTCGGCCTCAATTTGCAACCTTGCATCGCCCTCCTCAAAGTACAGCTACAAACACGTCTGCAACCCAGTCTCAAAGTACAGCTACAAACACGTCTGCAACCCAGTCTCAAAGTACAGCTGCAAATGCGTCTCTACCCCAGGCTCAAAGTACAACTGCAAATACGTCTTTCTCCCAGTCTCGTCATGCCCTGTTCATGGAACTTATCCCGGCGGGCAGCGGCCAGGACAACCAGAAATTCCACGGCTACATTGTCGGCGACCATAATAAGCTCTCTCGCGCGGAACTTGTTGACCTCAACAGCCTGAAAGACCCTGCGAACACAACTTACGTTTCCTCTGACGACTCGTCTGACGCCAGTGAGGCCTCGACGGTAGCGGGCATAGACAAGGACGGCAAGGGCAAGAGCAAGGGCAAGAGCAACGGTAGGTGCGAGGACGACCGCAAGGGCAAGAAAAAGGACGACAACGGAGATTACAACAACGATAAGGGCATGCGCAAGGACAAGACCCGTCCGGACGCCTCTCGTCCAGATGTGCCTCCCCCAGATAAGCCTCGTCCAGACACGCCTCATCCAGACGTGCCCGACGAGGATCCCTCCGAAAACCTCCAGTTCACCCGTCAGTACATCCGGCAGCACTTCGGTCAGCCCGTCGTTTCTCAGCCCTACGTCAAAGGCATCAAAGGCCACAAAAGTGTCCACTCCAACCTCAAGGGCGAGCAAAGAGTCCAGTCCGACCTCAAAGGCAAGAAAAGAGTCTATCTTAAAGACCGAGAGACAGTCAAACAATCTGCGCCTTCCTCTCCATGGGATGCCCTAGCTTCTCCCGCCCGCAAGAGCAAGAAAAGAGCTTATTTCCAAGGCCAAGAGACAGTCAAACAACCTGTGCCTTCCTCTCCATGGGTTGGCTTAGCTTCTGTACCGCAGAAGGCGTGGGCTCTAGACCGCTATCCGTCCCCGGATGAGTCGCCTGCTCGTACTAGCTCAAGTGCAGAATATCCAGTCTACGACGACGGAGACCGCGACGGATTCTATTATGGCCCAGCCCACGACTCAAGCACAATGCGGCTTCGGTACTCGAACGAAGAAGAAGAACATCTGACCAACTTTGAGAGGATCATGCAGCATAATCTTATGGCAGTGGCCGGTGAGGTGGCGTACATAGGGGCTTCTGTTCGCAACATGGAAAACACGATGAGAAGATGGGAGGACGCATCCAACGCACGAAATAACGGGATCTACCCTCCTATATACCAGGGGCAGTTGCCCCCGAGTGCCATCCCTCACGACGTCGTGCCGCCCCCGCCTGCGGGCATGCCAGTCGAACAGCAACGTCTGCGAGGATCAGAGGCACCCGCAGGGCCACCCAATGCCCAGAACTCGTCACGAAGACCCTCATATCAGCCAATGACGCCATCTCCACGCTCGAGTCAAGAGGGCTACCGACAGACGACGGAGAGGACGACAGAAAGGACGACGCCAACGGACGACGGTGCAGGACATCGCATCCCTCGGATGACGACGACAACGGACGACGGTGCTGGACGTCGGGGCCCTCAGACTAACGAGGAACCTGGACCTGGTCCCCTTGGGACCACTGGGAATGTGATTTTTGGTCTCGTAGCTACTGCCTGGATTTGCATGACTGTCATGAGCTGTCGACGTTAGCGATGAAGTTGTCCAGGACTTCATTTGGGAAGTGCATGTCTCTGCAAGGAAGCAGGGAAGCAAGAGCGATGAATAAGTAGCGAGTATACTCTTTTCTAGGGTTAGACAGAATGAAATAGCGTCTTGGTCTCTCACTCAGTCCATGCCCTTCAGCTTTGCCATGTGATGCCTTCGGAAAACTTGCCACAGGCCATTGGGCCAGAGAGAGTTTGCAGAAAAGCTTTAACCACCTACCTAGTGGACTGGCTGTCTCTGAGATCCTTGATGCCAACTCGGTTTGGTGGTGAAAATTCCAGCTCCGGATCAAACAATGTTTTTGTCGGGCATACAATAAACAATGCGCGACGTAGACCAAATCATGTCGTTCTTTGTGATGAATGAGTTAGGGCATGGCGGTTCTGCCTGATGCGTAGACAATTAAGGACGAAGTGTGTTGTTGTGGCATCTCTTGGGAAGGATGCATAAGCAGAAATTGACAGGTCATCAGCGCCATTTGAAACGACTGAATCCAATTCATGGAAAGGGAAACGGCAAGGCGGGATAGAGTTAGTGTAGGCTTGGAGACATGGAGACGTCGCGTGCTGCTGAACATCAGCATCATCATGTTCACCAAGAAAGCCATTCACTTTGAGCAACTCTCCAGCAACCAGCACGCGCTCTCCTCTTCTTTCCGTCTTTTTCCATAACCGAAATCAATGGCAAGACACTCTCATAAAGTTAGAAAGAGTCCCGCGTCCGCCCCTGCCACACGCACGTCGCCCGGACTATGTGCGAACATCACCACCACAAACCACCAACTTCGCAAAACTCAACGACGAGACCAAAAAGAATGATTTGAGCGACCAGACGCTCTTCTGGATGACCCCAACCCGATTTGAACGGATAACCTTTCGATCTGGAGTCGAACGCGCTACCGTTGCGCCATGAGGCCGTTGTTGAGTGAGGCTCACGATGTTGTGGGATATGAGGGCGGCGGTGGGTGCGGAAGTTGTGCGTTGCGAAGCGGTGCAATTCGATTGGCCAGAAGGAATTGGACCCATAATTAAAATCGATTAAACATGTCGGTTTAGGGTCCTTGCGCCGTTACCCGGATTGCTCGCATGCAAGACAGACAGATTGTGTGTGTGTGTGTGTGAGTGGGCGCCGCGCGCGCGCTCTCTCCGGAACCACATGCAAGAGACAAGCAACAGCAGCAGAGAGTCATGCTAGGTGCAGCAGCCAAAAGCACGAAGCACGCGCAGCAAGCACCCACCGCCAACATGACTTCGAGAGCGGAGCGCAGGTGTGGGCTTGAAACGAAATACCCTCCCCGGCCCAGCCAGCCAGCCCCAGTTGCGAGTCGCCCCGGCGGCGTCACAACCAAGAAATGCGATCCGGCGGCCAACAATTCGTCATACGAGTGATGGAGATAGATAGAGGGATACACCCCAAGCGGCGCCTTCCCTCCTCCCGGTGTGGAGAGGGAGAGGCCGTTCGCTGCCCCAAATGCCCGCCCGCCTAACGAAACCCTCCGACTCTCCCTCTCCCCTCTCTCTCTAATTCCCTCATGAGAATTGATCGACAGACAGGCACTGGGAAAGTCGGAAAAGCCAGCCGCGAGTCGGCGACCTCACTCTTCCTCTACGTGTGTGTGTATGTCTCTGTGCCCCTCCCCCAAAAAGGCGGCACACCTTACGGACCCTGAACTTGGATTTGCTGCTGGGAAGGCTTAGCCCCGACGGCGATTTGGCCGAAGCCGGGTCACGGTGTCAACCCGGTGGAGACCCTACGGTTGCTTGCGATGCGGCAGGGCGGGGAGTTCATATTGGTTGCAACAGGAACGCTCTCGCCGGTGTGGGAAGAATCGTAATAAGGGACGTCTGATATACCCTCCCCCCTCCATCCATCGAAGGTCACACCCTCTTAAGCCCCCCCACCAGTAACAACAAGAAGGCTCAGCTTTCCGAAAAGGTCCCTCTCAAATCGCGCCCGGCCCATCGTTTTCTCCTTCTCTCTCTTGCTCGCCTTGCATACCGGTGTGGTGACATTTTGGGCGGGGGCCCTTTCTCGGATTTGTCCCCTCCTTGGGATTCCAGCTTTCCTTCTTCACGAGTTAAGCACAGACGTCTGAAACAAATCCGTAATGTGTATCCGTCCCATGTAGGAATGGCTATCGTTATTGCGGCGCAGCTATGACCTCTTTTTTACTTTCTTCTTTTGTCAGATTGGTAGGCTGCACATGGGTTGCAACAAACACACAAACACACAAGTCGCCACCGGCCGGCCGGGCAGTTTATGTCTGTGGGTTCCTTCTTTTGATGGTTGACAAGTTTGACAGAAAAGGCATGAGTCTAAACTCGTTCGATTCGAGAGGAGCGCGCCCAGAAGCATCCGTCTGTGCGGGAGGAAGGGTTTGGTTACGTTGGATCAGCAACGTCGTCTGATCCAAAGCAGCGGGCGCGCGCCGCCCCAACGACCTGATCTCTCTGACACGGAGCGGATCTTCCAAAAGGTCCCTTTCCCCCCAAAGATGAGATGGTCACTTGCAGTCATCAATCGGCGGCGGGCAGGACGACGCAACGATACCCCGCCCCTTCGGTGACACGACGTCTTGGAGAAAGAGAGCAAGATCGTCCCGTGGAGCCCAGTCTCGGGGCAGAACCTCGGCGAGCAGCCGGGCCTTGGATTGGGTCCAGAAGCGAGTCCTCTCCCCTTCTTTCTTCAACACACACACGCTGCTCCAGGATATGCTCGTCTTGAGGGATGTTTGAAAATAAGTGTGAAACACTTCCCATCAGTGGGGTAGGGGGATGGGGATGGGACGGGGGGGAGGGAGGGACGACGAGATCACAGATCGCGCAACGCTGGGCTTTTTGCATGGGCCCCAGCCTTTCCCGACATTTTCGATTTGGAATGAACAAGCAACCATGTTTCCGGGTGTTGCACGACGCATAGATCTCAAACTTGGGGGGACTTTGGGAATTCGTCCGCGGTCTTCCAGTCGTCGTGGAGAGCACGTTGCAGCGGTAGATGCAACTTCAGGCTCCCCAATCACAGTATCGGTGAAGGGGTTAATATGTGTCTTTCTCTCTTCTGCGCGTTCCTCGTCTCTAGAATGCGACAGAGTTCGGATTCGGTCACCGAGGTGCCGAACCTGTGCCTGTCTTCCCCCGGGTGCTTTCCGTTGCGCTCCTCCGCCGACTTCATGCCATGTCTCGATCTGAGACTGAAGAAGCGACATCAAGACACACCCATCTGGTTCGAAGCCGTGTGCGTGCGTGTGTGTATGCATGTGTCCCGCTGCAGGTTATATTGGACATCGTCATCGTTATGTGCATGCTTGGAAGACATGTGCGTGACTCGGCTTTTCCGACAAAAGCTTGGCCGGAGAATGCTGTTGTGCGCGCGGTGCCGAGTCAGCTCACTGCGAACAGGTTCAAGTCCGCTTCTTCGTCCCAACCACAGACGCCGGGCTCGCATCTGTAATCTCTTGAGGTTCTGCGGGCTGAGCCTTATCGGGCCCGCGACCTGCGGTGGGTTGTGTTCAAATCGGCGCCAGCGATGGAATGGTCCTGGCCGGCCGATTTCCCACAGTTTGATCGACGCATGTTCGGAGGACGGCGGCACACACACGCACTCACACATGACTAACTGACTCAACGGCCAGGGTTGCGCGCACACAAGGAGGGATATCCCGCGGATGGCCTAGTCCCAATGCAAATGCAGCTTGCGAGCCGCTGGAAAGGAAGTAGGAGAAGGCGGGAAAACGGTTTCGTTGCGCCGCGCTAGTCGGCAAACGGCGGTATTCTAGAATCGTGTCGTCCGAAGGGGGCTCGAAGCTTCTAGTGTGCGATGTTGATGAGGATCGTCGTCGCCAATGCGTGTGTGTGTGTGCCCCTCGTTAGAAAGACGACACACTTGAACGTAGAAGGTCGGTCCGTCGATAAGGTACGCACGCACGCCAGCAGCAGCTCTGGCAGGTTTGACAACAGCCACACTGAACGCCTGGGAGCGGATCTCGACCTTGGACTACAAGCAAGCCACATGCACGCTTCTCGGACGAGTGCGACGTTGGAGGGGGAGGGGGGCCATCGCGCGCGCCCAAAACCTGCTTGTTGAAGCTCTCACGTCCACGATAGTCGAGCTGGCTGCCCGTCGTCGTGAGGGATGGCCGTTTGATTAACCCTGAGCAGAATTTCCAAATTCACGGTTAGGGAGGCCTGTCTTTTCTTGTCATTACTGCTGAAACCTATTATGGTGTTGACGGGCTAAGGACAAGCCGATGATTGTCGCAGGCATGATGGCATCTCGTACGGCATTACCACTCCCACGGTGCTGCCCTGGCACGTACATCCGTGGAAGAAAAAGCCAGCAGGCACGCTAGTGCATCTTGATCGTCTGATGTGTGAAGGAAGAGTTCTACCCAGTCCCGACCCGAGAAGCCTGATTAGCTCCAGAGAGAACGTCGGCCGGTGTTCGCGAAGCATGTTCGGGGGCTCTTGCAGGCGCGGAGACCAGCCGTGGGAGATGGTGAGACACTTAAATGTCTTGGCTTGTTCCCGAGACATGGTAATCCAAGCTCCAGTTTTTCCATCATCTGTTCCTCGCATCGATTCGAACAGAATCCGGTCCAAACTCTGAAGGAACTCTTCTGAAGGAGGGAACTGGCAGAACCGTTCGAATGAAAAGGCCCAAAAACCTAGAAGCAGTGCTCTGCCACGTCGATATGTCCGTCCTGCTTCGGCACCGAGGGCTGGAACTACGCAGGTCGACGCAACGGGTCGTGATCCTGCTCGATGCGGACGCTTCTGCCGGCAGTCGTCCCGCAAGAAGTCCCTTAACTGTCGCTGGAATATATCTGAAGCCCCTCACCATTCTTTTCATCCGGTCTTGGACCACATCTTCTTGTCGCGTCGAATGCGACATGTGCTGCAGAGAGTGTGCAGTGCCGTAACGCTAGCAAGCCCAAAAGGGTCCGTGCCACGACGTTTTCGAGATGCAATGATGCAGCACACCCTCAGAGATGGCTTCACATGGAGGCTGCGCCGCCGTCTGATTAGGCATGGCCCGTATGGATTGACAGACACAGTGTAAACTCAATCCCACAATAGCCCGGGGGGCAAGTGCAACGCCGTCCTCCTACCTCGACGTTGAACGGCCTCAACCGCTGACCGCCGTCTCCCGCGTCCTACTGCGTACCGGCCAAGAGAGAGACTGACAAAAGGAGATGGTCGATCCTACCCAAATCTTGGTGCTGCTTCGTGTGCTTCTGCAGAAAAGTGCGGAATGTTCTCACTAGCCGCACGTGGCGAGAAGGATAACACTGGAGATGGCTCACTAGCCCGAGAACCGGCTTGCGTGGATCATTGCCAGAGTCAGCAATCACATCGCCAAAACGAGGTTGGGAACTTTGGATATCTTCAACCCTTTTACGAAAGAGGCCGGGTACGCGGGCACCCGCTGGTCCTGGCGTTGCAACCCTGTCCTGTCTCCGGCCGGGCCGCAGGAGAAACAGAAAACAGAAAAGCTGGCCTGTTCTGACGACCTGGCGAGATCTTCATCGAATGCACAACGCGCATCTTTGTGCTGCTTTACCTCACATCACTGGCTGGACGTGAGGGGTCGTCGTCCATCATGTACGCCCGGACGGTTGCTGGTACGGTGCTGCGAGCGGGTGTAACTTTGTCCTGGCGGCACATTCGGCTGCGGTGCCTATGCGGGACGAATGGGCCCGCATCGTAGCAGAAGGATTCCGATGCGCTCATGTAAGTGTCTTGGGGCGCCGAGAGTTTTGTCCGGATAGCTGGCACAACAGGGAAATAGATGAGCCCACCACCCACTCTCTGCCTGTCAGTCGGTGACGGAGGAAAAGAAAGCATATCCAACAGCCCCAATGGCTGAACCACGGCCATTCGTGCCCTCAGTCCTGGCCGGTGGAAGCTACCAGATCGGGCTTGGTGTCCGTCTCGTGGAAGAAAGATTTGGGGCGAACCATAGTTGGATTTTGATATTGTTACGTGTGAGGTCTCCCGTGGGCTGGAGTTGCAGTGCTCGACACCGCCTGATGATTGGCATATGATGAGCGCACATCATTTCGAGCTTTGGCCACTTTCGAAGCCAGGGCTACCGGTGCTGTCCGTCATCAGATTTCGTTTGTATTGGCACCAGACCGAAAAGGCCCACGGCGACGGCGCTGCGCCTGACGGAACTGTCAGTGTCAATGCCATCCAGACAAAAAGTCTCCGTTTGGCAGGTCTGGTTAAAACAAACAAGGCCGTGCCAGCAGGACGGAATTCCCAAGGGGGATCCGTCGCACGCCCTAGGTGCCTAGCTCGAGATCCGGCAGCGGGCAAAACTCCTCGTCTTTGATCAATTTCCGATTTGGCCCCCGCTGGTGATTTCGAACCGCAGCCACAGGGATCGCCCTCCTTTTGCCGCAAGGAAAACTCTGCCACCAGAGATAATTGGGACATCGGCTGGAGGTGAAAAGGTCTGAGAACGATGGGACACCTGGACCCCCAGTGATGTAACTCCAAAGAGGGACTCCCTGGCAATATTCAGCATATTGAACGGGTCCCTGGCCCCAAGAATTGCCTCGCCTTGGTCCGCGCCAGACGCCAGTTTTACGTGGTTCAGGAGGCTTGAAGAAACGCCCGTGAAGCAAACATTCGTCCTTCTTGCCAGAGTCATGGCGATAGAGAGACATGACAAAACCATCCGGCACCCGTGCGACAGAAACATTGGCCCTTTCAATCGAATCAAGACCTTCTTGCGCGACTCGGGGGTCGGCTCTGTTGGGATCCACTCGCTGGATGATCATAAATGTTCGAATCCGGGCAAGGCGGTGACCCTCGTCGACGGGGAATTTGATGCACATATCCGTCCCCACGAGCTAATTAAGCGTCCCCTTTTTGGTGCGTCGGACCGGCCAAGGCAAAACGGTCTTGTCTGGCATCACGTTGGAACCGTATACGCACTTCAAAGTACAGAGACGACACGCCCGATGATGGCATATTGGCGCGTCATACGCTTGTTTGGAGGTGTTTGCCCCTGGACAAGAGCCACGAACGAAGTAGACAAAGTAGCAAAACCGTTTCCGCAGGCCTAGCACCAGTCGTGCAGCACCGGCGCCTCGGTATGTCTTGCTAGCCACGCTAGCTTAGCCTCCGAAAGCACCCAGATCCCCGACTGACGGACTTGATTGGAGAGGACTGCCATCATCAACCATCCATGGGCGTGGCTTCGCCTAGCCGGCCGCGTTTTCTTCTTCTCCTTCGCATACGTAACAGAGCCAGCACGGCATCTCATTCGGTCGACAGGGTGTGCAGCTGGAACTCCTAGTGTGTGATGACTCTTGCTGATGTATCCAAGTTGATGAGCAGTTTCGCGAGGCACACGGGCCGGACACTGTGTCGTGAGAAGCGGGTGGACGGGTGAGAGAAGATCGACCCGCCCGACACGCCGAAACCTGGCGCTTCCGGGGGCTCTCAATGACGGCGCAGCGCGCCTGTCGCGGATGTGAGAGATGGAGCCTTTTCGGAAGACGGTGATCCTTAATGCCGTTTTGGAGCCATCGTGTCCAGGCAATCCGTCAATGGCGGGGTGGCTCCGTCCAACGAGGGACAGGTGGGACAGACGGACGCCTCATCTAAACCGTTTCCAACGTTCCAGGGCGTCGTTGGTAGGGAGGGAAAATGAGGACAAGGCCCTGAAAGTTGGCAAACCGCTCAGCCGACAAGCGAAGGTTTGCGCTTGGCCAAGAACGTTTAGGGGTCCCGTTGACCCATTGCTTTTCGATTCTTCAGTGGACTTTAGCTACGGATACCAAGCCCTTCCTTGCCACGTGCCGCAACTCGTAAAGGCAACCTTTGACCCTGGCGGTTTGCCCATGTGGCTGGCTATCGTGCCACTTGGAGGGCCTGCACAGCGACGAAAACGTTCCAATGGCACGGGAAACGAGATGAATCGGCTCGTTATCTCGCAGCAACAAAGAGGTTTTTCCACGTTGCCCATGGGTTTGTCTGAGCTGGGGTGGAAGATGTAGGGGCCAGGTTAGGCGGCGTCCAGAGAGGGATGCGTTACAACTTGTTGGAACCTGGATATTGATCCAGATAATATGTACGGGCTGGACGACAAACATGGTAAACTTGTTGCTTGCCAACTTTGATACCCTCCTTTTCGAGATGGGTCATTCCTTACGTACGAGAGCCCAGTACGCGCAGGACAACCTCCTCCGTCACCAGAGGCGTAAGACGGTCGTTGCGCGAACGCCTTCAGAGTCACGGCATGGTTGTTTGTGCGACGATGATGCGTATGCCGTGCTTGGTAGACGTAGTGGCTCAGTCAGGGATGATACCGAGAGATTGAATGGGGGGATCCAATAAGATCTGGAGACGGGCAACCCACAGAGGATGATGGCGATCGTGGTGGTGTGGTGATTGCCCGTCGGACTGCGATGCGGCAGCGGTTCCTGAGCTGAATCTGGCGGGCTTGGTGGTTCGGGCGGCATATTGGATGCTGGCGTACCAAGATCGAGGCTGGCCAATGCAGACATATCCGCGTGGTCTCGTGGAGGGCAAGTGATTGGAGGCATGGAAAGAGTGGTTGGAGGCGGCGTAGAGGTGTAAGTGGAAATGCAAGCAAGCACAGGCAAACCTGCGGCCCATATCGGTCAGGTCGTGGACAATAATAGCGTCGTAATACGGCGGGATCCCTGGCCGTGTGCGACAGACGGTCCTGGATAAATGCGAGCTCGCAAGAGAGGGGAGCGTATCCGGCGACGAGGAGGGTCCTCTGGAGTGTCCGACGTTGATGAAGCGGGAGGCTCATCCCAGCTTTGGCTCTGTCGACAGCTTCATCGAGGCGACGGCAGGATGGGAGTTTGAGAGGCGGTGGTGGGTGGTGGGATGGAATGCGAGAGGCTAGTGGCCTGGGGTCCAAATGGCAAGAGGGAAAGTCCCAGGCGGCCGTTTCCTTCCTCTGGAGAGAGACGCACTTGCCGGGTTCAGGGGAGGAGGCGTTCGTGGTGCACTTGCCTGGGGCCAGGTACCTTAGTGGACGGGGGGTAAACGGCGGGGCAGCTCGTCAAGGAACGCCCCACTCTACCACCGCCTTACTAACGCAGTAGTCGGTACGTACTCTTAGTGCCTAGCAAAGTGGAAAGACACCGGTTCGGGGCTCCTGGTTGCGACTGGCTGAGAAGAGCAAGCATCGAATTTCCAACCTACCATCCGGTGGCCCAGCCCTGGCTGGTGGAGGCTACCTGAGTAGCAGGTACATGATCACACGCAGCAAACACGCAGCTGAGGCAGGTATCTGCTCCGCCAAGGGGGCAACACTGCAATGGCAATGGCAATGGCACTGGCACTGTATTCGCAGGTAACTGACATCCACCAGGGCGGACAAGTACCCTCATGTCTCTCTAGAGCAGAGCAGCATCGGAGGACGCTCTCACTCTCGCCTGCAGCGAAGCACCAACCTCCGGTACTTGACATAGTACCTCAGTTTGCTTGACTCTGGATGCAAGAGCCACGGTAGACGAGAAGGTAGGTAGGTTGGTTGCCTTTCGGCGTTGAGACGCTACACGTCATGTGTGTTGGTATGAATACTATCGACATTATGAACTCTGGCGGGGGAATGCCCCCCAGCAGCCAGTCACCACCACCACCACCACCACTTACACGCCACGGCATACGGATACCTACTTATTTATCAGCTCAAAGAGGCATTGAAGCACGCCTTGCCTTGCTTTGTAGGTACGCCACCGAGCGAAGGAGGGGCAAATCATCTACACTTCGGAAAGGCCTGCTGTTGAGTTTTACCCACAGACAGTAAGCCCGGGGTGGTGACGGAAGGCCTTCTCCAGACTTTTCTCGTACGGCGAGTTCGTGATGAGCATCCAATTCCAGATGCAATGCACCGCACATAGGACGACGGGGCCCCCGCGCAGGGTTTGCTGATGAGAGCCAGAAAGCGAGGCGCCAGAGCTCACTGTGACAGACCGGCTGCAGAATATGTACGCAAAATGTACCTCGATCGAGTGCAACATGTGCAGCCAGACCGGGGTCAGCGAGTTGTACTGCGAGACCCCCGGCTGGCGTGTCATTCTCGAGCACGGTCCCCTCGCCAAACTCTCATTGGGTCTGGGTTGACACGGTTCGACGACCGAAAAGCGACTTGACGGCCGCTGTGAGAAGAAACGAGGGCGAGAAGAAGCAAGATGACTGCTGAGAAATCGAAAGAAAGGGCATCCGTACGACAGGAGGCGAGAAACGGAAAACATCCAGAGCCCATGCCCGAGCAAGGTTGGCTGTCGTTGGTGTTGGTCACTTACCAAAGTTGGCTCATCAGCCCTGTCTGGTTCTGTGGCTGTGGCTGTCAATCAAGCAGCTCATGCAAAGGTAAAGTGCACACAGCAAAGACAGACACACAGGCCATTTCCATTTTCACTAACTGAAGATGATGATGGTACAGAGACGAAGTGACGCAGATGAAAATCCAATCAAACCCAGCCAGGACCGGCCCCGGTTTTCCTGCCTATTGTCTCCTTCTTGAATGACTATCACCGACATGGCACGTAATCGACTGCGGCGCACTACCGACGGATGGATAGGTTTGTGTGGTTTATTCTGACGGATACGGAGTACCTTGCGGAGAGTATCATCGCCGCCCCCCGTTGACATATTTCCTTCATTACCGTTAGGCGAGGGGGGGACATTAGCACAAGGGCGAAGCGGCCCGACCATTGAATCGCTAAAACAATAAGATCCGCCTCGCCTTGGGCTGCCGTCCAATGATGCGATCCAGCATCTCACAGTACCATGTGCTAGACCACGGCATCGTAATTACCAACGTTGCGGTGCTTGTCTAATCGTGCTGCGTATCCTTACTAACAGAAGCAGCAGCCCTCATCGAAAGCTCCCTCGTCCGGCATCTGGAGAAGTCCTGGACGCCAACACCTCCTTTTTATTCTCCGCGACGGAGACCTCGTGGCGGATTAGGATTACGCTGGAGCGATCATCTCCCCTGGAGCCACCTTTTTACTCACGGTACACCTCATCGACCCAGCCCAGCAACCCTCTCTACCCCGTAGTTACGAGGGCGAAACTTTGAAGGGCGACGACGAGATGGGAGAGGAGCTGTGTTAGTTTGGCCCAAGGCTAAAGAGGGCCACCCCCATCGCATCTCACTCGCGAGGAAACTTTGATATGGCCCGCGAGTCCCTGCCCGGCGCCATGCGCCATGCGCAGAACAATTCAATCCAATCTCACCCAATCTGAACGAGCGGCGCGCGCTCAGTGCTCTCGCTGCGCCGCGCAAGACAAGCACAGCCGTCGTTCATACCGGCAGAACACGGTCTGAGCTGGGCGGGTTGGTTTGGTTTGGTTTGGTTTGTTCGAGTGGTCATCCATCGCATCGCCCGGCATTGCATAGTACAGAGTAATCACACACCACTGGCTGCTACCTGGTTCTGGCCGTGACTGTGCCGAGCAAACAATGTCGTCCACGTCCGAATTCCCGGTTTCTCGACACACAAACACACACTCATACGTGCTGAACCCTGGGGTTTTCGCTGTTCTAGAAGGGCCACCGGACGCACGCACGCACCACCACCAACTCAGATACGGCCGTCAATCCTCTCCATCCCAGGGGGCTGCCTCCGCCTTCTTTAGTGCCTGACGAGATGCTTGAAGGATGAATAGGAGAAGATGTCCGGCAAGACAGACAGAGAGTTGGGAGTTGAGCAGGAGGAAGAACAAGAAGAACAACAGGAGGGGGCCCGGCCGAATCAGCCTGGGCCGGGCCAGGAACCCCGGCTACCCTGTCTCTCGCGTCGACCATGGGCCTGACCTGCCTTAAAAAGGACCTGGGCCACCTGTATTTTAGTGGAAAAGGAACCCTGCCCTTTTGCCATCGTCCCCAACCTATGTTCTTCGTACCTTGGCTCGTCCCTCGCAGGCACTGCAGCAGAGCAGGGCCCAAGGGCACATCCATCTGCAAGACCACCCACGCTAGGCAGTGTACCTACATGCTAGCCCTGGCGTAGATGGACATGTACTTGTGATACTGCGTGGCTAGTGGTGAGGAGGATGCTGTGAGAGTCTGCAGCAAGAGCCGGCGCAGGAGGGTCAGTAAGACCGACACCGACAACCTAGCCAGGCACAGGAACAGGAACAGGTACGGTGATAGGGACACAGGATCCCAAGTACAGCCAGGTACCAGGCCGTGCCTGGGAGAGAGAGGCAGACCAGGTTCAGGCAGGTAAGGTACCTAGCGAACAAAGAAAAGGGAAAACGTGCAGTGTCCTCCACTGTCTAGGTAAGGTACCTTACTGAGGTGGCCCCTCGTCCCCTCCCCACGACAGGCCGCTCGCTGGGCTCTGTGGTGGCTCTCCCATCTCAGTCCATCCCACCCGACCTCACCCCGGCGCCCCTGGGACCTGGCCTTGCCTTGCCTTCCCTCCCCTTCCTTCGCCCGTCACTCCCCCGTCCAGTCCAGTCAAAGTCAGTCGGCCAAAAGTGTCTTGGTTCTTGCCTCTGGGTTCTGCTCTCTCGCTGCTAGAAGTATATACCTCGCCCCTTCCCCGTTTCTGCGACCGGCTGCCATACATAGTACCTTTCCCTACCGTGCTGGCGGGCGCTCCCGACGAGACAAACCCAGAAGAAACCCCGACTCTGCGTCTTCTTTGTCGACCTGACCTGCTGAGAATTACTTGGAACCCGGAAACCGCAAGAGGAAGCCCGTCTTCCCATCATCCATCCCACGGGTCATTGCCGCCAATTCGGACTTGCTCCTGTCCGCCGCCTCAGACAATCATCACTGCTGCTGCTTTTGCAACACCTAGCCCAGCACCGGCTGACTCTTTCTGCCCACTCATTTCGACTAATACACCTGTTACGACCGAGACACGACGCATCATTCGCACACGACGCCGCCGCTGCTGCCGCTACCACTACCGCTACCGCTAGAGGAAGAGAGGGATCCAAAAGGAAGAGACAGCTGAAGAGAAAGTGGAAGAGAAAAAAAGATTCAGGAGAAACAACACGCCATCTACCGAACCCTCCATCCAACAAGAGGATAACTTGCGACGACGACAACACGCGCGAACCTGCAACAGCATCTGGACGTGCAGCCATTACAGCAATTCTGCCGAACTCTGGATTGACTTTTCGGCTGTTCTTCTCGACTGCAGTTTTCCCGTTTTCTCCGTCCGTCTGTCAACCACCATCTTGGCCACCCTGCAATCATGCAAGTTCAGTCTGCATACCATTCGGCCCAGCATTGTTGATACAACCATTTGAAACACCCTGCCAGGCGTCCCAGTCCTTGTGTGACACCCGCCACAGCCACCCACCTGGAGCCGACCTGACCTGGCCTACCTCACCTTACAGAGTACACCTTACAGAGAGTGGCCTCTTTTCTTCTTTCTGCGCTTCAACCTTGCAGACAGACACCGCACCAGAGGTACTCCAGAAGCCGGTACTCCAGCATCTGCACCTGCATTGTCCAGTGTGCATTGCATACCTGACTTCTGTCTGTCTACCTACCTGCCTTACCAGTCACGCGGGTGGAGCCCACCCAAGATCCAGAGGCGCGCCCCCCCCCCTCCCCTCTGCTACACTGAAGTATACCGGCCGCTGCTCTGATATCACCTTCCATTCTTAAAATATACTTCCCGCCCAGCCCTCTTCCACACCAAACCAAACCAACCCGCCCAGCTCCACGATCCCACGATTCGCGCACCCCGAACCGGTTCAATCCCACTGCCGACCCGACAAACTTACGACTTACACTCCAATCTCAACCTCTAAATTGTCCTGCCTGCCCACCACCCTCGCCTGCACGACTGACCCCGAACACCCCTTCTACCACGCGCCAAATTCCTAATGTTTCGGTCTCGCAAGGGATCGAAAGCATTCGGCTTTGGAAGCTCAGGCAGCACCAAGGACGGCCACAGCAACCACCATCTTGACTTCGGAATCGTGAGCCCCAAGGCGGTAAAGGACCCTTATCGTCCTGGAACCGCCACCACTACGAGATCGAACAACACCTGGACAGATTGGACGGATGCACAACCTTCTTTCCCTGAAAAGAGTACGTGGGCCCCTCCTCAACGCCGACTTCAGACCGTTCCGAGCGCAGTGCATTGCGCAGCCGTCTCAATTGAGAGAATTTGACGTGCTGTCAACGCTGCGCTCCTCTCCCCGTGCTTTCAAACTCTCTGCGCAAACTTTCGCTGACAGCTCTTCCTCACAGACGTCTCAATAGCCGCAGGTACCATTCGCGGGCAGGCTCACAGACCCGAGACAGCAACCAGCAACTCGGAGGCACATCGAAGAGGCGACAGCTACTCCTCCAGCACCATGGCATCCGGCGCCGGTCGCAATCGGAGGGAGCGCACCTTCGTAGGGAGCGAGTGCGCCGTCTGCGAGGAGCCGCTCGAGCACACCCTGCGTGGAGAGCGCATCTTGCAGTTCTCATGCTCTCACGTGTCGCACGAGGCATGCTTTTATGAGTTCATCCGCGAGTTCGAATCGCAGTACTGCCCCTCCTGCGATGCGCCGCTGCATCTTGACACTAGCAGGGGCGGCAATGTCTTGGATATCGGTAAGCGCTTTGGCCTGTCCTTTGTCTGAGACAATGAATGCTAATCTTCAACTCGCCAGAGAAAATCAGCAACCTCGTTCGATCTGTCTCATCTACCGACACTAGATCAAACCACACCCCTACGCCGACGGCCCAGCCCTGGGAAAACCCGACACCGACGCCGCAGCGCCCCACCAGCATCGAGTCGAATCAGCGCAACATGCCCAGCACGCACACTCGCGAAAGCCTGCCAAGGAGTACCGGGCGCGAGAGAGAAAGCAGTCAGCCACCTACCTCAGAACGATACGGCCCCTCGAGACATGCGCGTAGCGACAGTGAGGCCACCGGGGCTACCGGCGTTGCATCATCCGGAGGATACCCTGAGACGACGCAAAGCGGCCCGCCGCGCAGGCATGACTATGACGTTCAGGCAATGGAGACCACGCCAGGCAGCCCGCGCGCCATCACGAGAAACCCGATACCCGCCCCGACAGTCACGGTGCGATCCGAGTTCCCCACCATCAACAGGTCTCGAACGCAGCAGACATTGACCTGCTTGATCACCGTCGAAGTGCCCGACAACAAATGGCGGCCCGATCCCGAAGACCTGGGGTCTGCCCCTCCCGGGCCTCCAGCCGTGAGTGCGAGAATCGACGAGGCGTTTGCCAGGCCACCATCCCCCGCCCGCAGCGCGCCGCGGTTCTACCCCTACGAGTCACGCGAAGTGCTCGAGGAAATGACGGAGAACCTCAGGAACCGGGTCGACAACTGGCATGGGCTCGATTTCAGCAGGTGAGATTATCGAGCGACTCGCGCTGGCCAATTAGAGTACTGACAACCACCAGATTCGGCAAACTGCGCCTGTATGGCACGCTACGTGTCGGCAAGGATAAGGCGTCCTGGCAGGAGCTGGAATGCTTCCTGTTCGCCGAGATGTTGATCTGCGTGAAGGAGAAGAAGGTGCCCGTGCCGGGGCAGTGGGACGAGAACGGAATGCCCAAGAAGGCCACCAAGTGCACACTGAAAGGATCCATTCTCATCAAGAAGCACCTCAACGAGGTCTCGGAAACGGGTAATAGTGAGTGCCCCTCATTTTGGCAAAGGATCTGGCGCTAATCAATCAATAGTCGATGAGAATGTCCTCACGCTAAACCTTTCGGTGGCTGAGCTGCCGCAGTTCCATCTCCGCTTTGAGAACCGCAACCAGCTGAAGTTGTGGCACCAGGCCCTGCTCGACTTGAACGCCGTTGAAACCTCGCCTGTCCGCAGTCCGGAATACGACCGGGGCGAGTTCTCGGAGACGGAGGAAGAGGAATGGCAGCGCGGGTCACGGCAGCAGAGAGTGTCGTCGGTAGCCTCATCATGGGGCGGAGCCAAGTCCGTCACCACTGCGCCGACAGAGTACACCAACTTCCAGAGAAGCCCGACAATGCCCGCGTCTGTCCACGTGCCCATCGACGTGGTCGTCGTCGTGCCCATCTCGTCCTCCATGCAGGGCGTCAAAATCAACCTGGTCCGAGATGCGCTCAAGTTCATGGTCAACACCCTTGGCGAGCGGGACAGAATGGGTCTCGTCACTTTTGGCTCTGGCGGCGGCGGCGTGCCCATCGTGGGCATGACGACCAAGGCCTGGCCTGGCTGGAGCAACGTCCTCGGTTCCATCAAGCCGGTCGGCCAGAAGAGCCACCGCGCCGACGTGGTCGAGGGCGCCAACGTCGCCATGGACCTGCTTATGCAACGCAAGTACAACAACCCGATCGCCACCATCATGCTCATCAGCGACGCATCGACTTCCGACGCAGACAGCGTCGACTTTGTCGTGTCGCGTGCTGAGGCCGCAAAGATCACCATTCACTCTTTCGGCCTAGGCATGACTCACAAGCCCGACACGATGATTGAGCTTTCGACTCGCACCAAGGCGTCATACACTTACGTCAAGGACTGGATGATGCTCCGCGAGTGTCTTGCCGGCTGCCTTGGCTCCATGCAAACCCTCTCTCACCAGAACGTGAAGCTCAAGCTCAAGCTACCGGAAGGATCGCCCGCCAAGTTCCACAAGATCTCTGGTGCCTTGCAGATTACCAAGCGGGCTACCGGACGCGACGCTGAGGCCTCTCTGGGCGATCTTAGGTTCGGCGACAAGCGTGATGTCCTAGTGCAACTCGTCATCGTGCCAGACAACACCTCGCAAGAGCAGCTCCCGCAAGACCCCTGGGACAATATTGTCTCTGGATTGGAGGCTCTGGGCGGCGCCGCGGACGGTGACGACCAACGCATCACTTCCGTCGAAGAGGTACCGCTTATCCAGGCGGACCTCACCTGGGGAGACATCTTGAGAGACGGCACTCTCTCGCATCTCCCCCGCCCTTCTCTGCTCGCAATCACTATGCTCCCTGCTCAAGCAAAGCGAAAGGAATCGTGGGCAAACTCGCCCCCCATTCCCCCTCACCCGCATATCGTCCAGCGGCGCATGGAGCTGCTTACGTCGGACATGCTGACTCGCGCCTTGACCCTCGTGTCGCGCGGCCAGCACGACCGAGCGCACACCCTACTGAACGAAACCCGTTCTATCCTCAAGGGACTTGGAAAGGGTGGTCTTCCTCCGATCCCTCCGCCGGGCGCCCCGCCAAACAGGTCCCTCCCATCTACTCCGCATCCCGGAAACGAGGGCTCGCCCTCCCTTACCCCCGACAGGAAGCAATCCCCATCGCCAACGCAGTCTGCCAACTCTTCCGCTGCCAACGGGTACCCGGCTACCGCAGCAATCGGTCGCAGCCGCTCAAACGATGGTCTCGGACTCGGGGCTGGCATCGATGCCAATACCGTTGCGGCCCTCGACTCCGAGCTCGAGAGCAGTCTCGAGTGGATCAGCCACCCTGCAGTGTTTGGCCGCGACAGCCGCAAGGCTGTGCTGCAGGCTATTGGCGTCATCAGCTCCCAACGCGCCTTCACGTTCCGGACGCCCATCGAGTCTCTGTGGGCCGGTCGGGTCGCCGGCGTGAAGAAGCTCACATCAAAGAGCCGCGAGTGGCGAGAGGAAGGAGGCGGCGAGGGCGGCATCATGGAAGAGGCCTAGATTGCTCTCCTTTCCGACTTGCTTGTTTTATATGGCTGGCTTTTTGGGGACACTTAGACGTTTGGACAACCAAGCGGCGGCGCATCGGTTCCTTGGGACAGACGTATTCTTACGGTCGTTACCCGGCATGGCTTGTCTTTTCCACCATCATACCCCTGATCTACAGCACACTTGTTTGTTTTTCACCGATATAGCTGCTTCTGCTACGTCTTTACCGCTCCGCAGCGCATGCTTGCCCGGAAAGATACCACACTTGCTTTTTCGTTCTCTTCTCTACACTCTGTTGTCTACGCCCGTCTGATGAGACACCTGTTTATCGTCGTCCTACACGGTAGGACTTGCATTTTTGTAATTTCGCGTTTGTCATGTCACTGATGCCGGAGTGAGGGAGGGGATGGTCATGTATTGAATGGGGATAAGGAGGGGGGATTTCGGCTGCGAAAAAGTACGCTTCTTGTTGTACATGATTGGGAACGGCCAAAGCCGACGTGCGGGAGCTACGAGCAATATATACCTTGCTGTTGACATGCCACAACTTGGGTGTTTCCGTGACGCGATGTGTCTACATTGATTTCTCGTCAATTGCTTGGTGAGTTTTCAAACAACTGCTGGATCCGCTCTAGTCTCACTTTCACAGCAAAATGTCCGTCACAGCAAGATACCCGAAGAACACTTGAAGAGAAAAGCCATAATCATGAATATGCCTATAACGAATCATCTAGCCGTCCCAAATTGGTAGCATCATAAGACCACCGTATATTCCCAGTCTTTCAGACGCCGAAAACTCCCCTCCATTCCCCAAACCCAAAATGCTAACCAACCTGACTGCCACTTACTCGGCGGCAGTGGCCCTCTTCACCCCGAGCCGCTGCGAGAGCACGACCCAGGACGCCGCGCAGATGAGCTTGCGGAACGCCCTCGGGCTCGCATCGTCGCCGAAGCCCTGCTCGAGCCACCTCGCGACATTCGCCCACTCGAGGAAACCGAGGCGGTCGACATTCTCCTCGGTGAGGATCTCGCACATTTTGGAGTGGATGGGCCCGCCACGGGGCCACTTGACGGGCGCCGAGAACGGGTGCTTGCGCCGCTCGTACAGCTCCTGCGTGATGAAGGGCTTGGCCGCCTCCTTGAGGATCCACTTCTCGATCAGGCGCTGGCGCGCCGAGCCGTGCGACTTCCACCACATGCTGGACCCCGTGCCGTCTTGGCCTTCTGCGGCGGTCGCCGCTTCGGCGCACAGGACCTTGAGGCTGGGCGGGAGGGCGTTGACGTACTCGACGAGGTGGTGGTCGAGGAACGGCGGGCGGGCCTCGACGCTGTGCGCCATCTCGGTGCGGTCGCCGAGGCAGGTCAGGATCATGTTGGCGAGCGGGCCCTTGGTGTAGAGGTACAGGCTGGTGTGCAGCGCGTGCCAGCGCTCCTTCATGTTGGCGATGACTTCGGGCGACAGGGGCGGGTCGTGGGAGACGTTGGCGACGTAGACGTCGCGGACCCAGGGGGCGAAGGCGTCCCACTCGGGCTCAAGGCGCAGCGCGGCCATGGAGGCGTCGTCCTCAAACATGCCGATGCTGTCGAACATGTCCTTGATGTCCTTGAGCATCTCGGTGAACATGGCGACACGGGTGGCGTCGTCGTTGAGCGGGGAGGCGGGCCAGGAGGGGTCGCCCTCCATGAGGAAGGCGGGCAGCACGAAGGGGTAGCCGGCGAAGTGCTCGTCGGCGCCCTCGCCGGTGAGGACGACGGGGATGCCGGCGGCGTGGGGGAGGGTGGAGAGGCAGAACTTGCCGACGGAGTTGAGGTCGAAGGTGTGGTGCTCGTTGTGGTAGACCGAGTCGGTGAAGTGGGCGGCCAGCTCGGCCTCGTTCATGTCCTTCTTCTGGATGCGGACGCCGAGCCATTCGGCTGTGCGGTCGGCGATGTCTGGGTTTGGTGTTAGCGGTGACGGTGTGATGTTTGGAAGAGTAGGGGGGAAACTCACCGGCTTCGTTGAAACCTGACGCTTCTGGGAACTGGATCGTGAAGCAGGTGATTCTCTTGGTCGCGTCCTGGTTACCGAGCTTGACACCTCCCTCGTGGACCAGTTTCGTCGTGATGCCTGCGACGACGGAGGAGTCGATTCCTTGAGGGCTGTGAGCAGCGTCCAGAGTGAGAAGAAGGATTGTGCATACCTCCTGACAGGTAAATGCCAACGGGCACATCGGCGCGGAGGCGAAGCTTGACCGCGTCAACCAGGTGCTCCCTCACACCCAGAACCATCTCATCCACGCTGCGAGTCTCAACCTCGCGCTGCTATAAGTCAGCATCTTATCCACATACGACCAGTGTGCAGCAGCCCGGCTCACCTTATCCCTGAACTCCTGGTTCCAGTACAGATGCGTCTTCATCTCCCCCTCCCCATCAATCTCCATGTACGTGCCCGGCTCCAGCTTGAACACGTCCTTGAAGCACGTCTTGTCGTTCTGCATCGCGTTGCCGCTAATCACCCCAAACACGTTCCACTCAGGCTCCCAGCCCAGCGCCTTGAACCCCTTCATCTCCGAGGTCAGCAGCAGCCTCTTCCCCGCGGCGCCCTGGTCCTGGATCGTCCAGAACATGGGCTTGATGCCGAACCGGTCCCGCGCGACGACGACGCGGCCCGTGGTCTCGTCGTACACGACGAACGCGAACTCGCCGCGTAGGTGCTCGAAGAAGCAGGTCCCGTAGATCTTGTACAGCGCCACCAGCACCTCGCTGTCCGAGTGACCCTTGAAGCGGTACCCGAGGTCCACGCACCGCTCCCGCAGCGCGTCGTGGTCGTAGATCTCTCCGTTGACGACGGCGTGGATCTTGCCGTCGTCGCTGTGGATCGGCTGCACACCGTCTGGGGAGAGGTCGTTGATGGCCAGGCGGCAATGGCCCAGGCCTGCGGAGGTCAGTTGAAGTACTTGATCACTCTGATATGGTGTCGGGCTCACCAATGGCACCATCGTCGCTGATCCAGACCCCAGAGGCGTCCGGGCCGCGGTGGGCAATGGCTTTCAGGCTCTCCTCCAGCTCCTTGCGGAGCGGGCTGTTGTCCACCTTCTTCACATGGCCGTTGGTCTTACTGCCCTGCCCGAGGGCGATGGTCGCCGTGATACCGCACATGGTGTAAATGAACTACAAAAGGGGGCCCAGAACGAACGGAATGCAGAATGATAAGGAAACCGATCAACGAAGAAGCATGGGGCTTGTCTCTCTCTTTGTTTTCCCGCAGCGGCATCTGAACTATTTAAGATGGCATGCTCGATGAGAAGAACATGGCTGAGAAGTTTCGACGTTTCCGACGCCGCTGCTGCCGCCTCCTGCCGCTTCATCCATACTCTTCGTCACCCCAGCAGCCCGGGGCGAAAGAGTCCCAAGCGTACGGAGCAGCATGATCTATTTTGCTAATTTACATTACCTAAAAGACTACATTGCAGTGTGGATGCAGAGGGGGAAACAAAATGGACAGAAACAAAAGAAGGGGAGAAACAGAAAACAGCTGATGATCGGGCCGAGGGGTACATACGGGGAGATCTTTGTCTGAAGATTTCCCCTGCGTGGTTGCGAGATGTGATGCGAGCTGCACCCAAAGAAGAGAACTTGAGACAGCGACGATGCGGGGAGGAGGAGACGCAGCTCTTTAAACTCTCACGGTCTACACTACCATGACCACCAATTCCTCCATGCCGATTTACCCCGGGGGAAGGCGGACTTGGCCCGGTCTCACCCAAGAAAAGGGACGGACGGCCTTTCACGCAACACAGACCTTGCAGAAACGTTCCGTCGGGCTTGGGTTTACTATGCATGATCGGTACAACGCCCCGTGCGTAATTCAATGGCAGAGTCCGTAGAAGAGGTGAATGAGCCACGATGCGGGTGACGAACTTGGCATTTTAGGTACTACTTGAGACTCCGCGGCAGCGAGGGTTAAGGTGAATTGGAACTCAGACTTGGGGAGTTGTGGTGGGATTCCGTGTTAGTCCGCGGTGGTTGGTTGCGTGGTGCCAGTTTGACATTTGAGAAAAAAAAAGGGCAAAGCGTCATCACTCCCTTCCTCGCCTCGCAGCCCACTTCAAAACGCCAATGTCCGGCGACGGCTTGGCCTGGTTCAGCCAAGGAAGTGCTCACGTTGAAGATGACGAGTGTAGAAGGGGGCGCAAGCGCCGACAGAAAGAAGGACTCGTTTGGAAGGCTTGCTTGTCACAATTGGTGCAGGTAAGAAGAGCAAGTTCAACTCAAGACTGCGTGATTGTATTTTTATGTTCTACTTCATCTGTGTAGCGAGAGAAAGATCCTCCGAGAGTCTATCTAGTCCAACCACTGTCGCATCGTCATGATGTCTTGCGATGCTTCTGCGTTTCTGCGCCCGGGCTCCGTTTATCCGCTGCCGCCCTTGCCGCCCTTGCCACCACCGTTGCCGCCTCCGGTGCAGCCACCGCTGCCAGAGCTGCCGCCGTTGGGGCCCTTGCTGCAAGTAGGAGTGTTGTTGGAAATCATGTTTGGCAGAATGTGGTGAGTTGTGTTGGGGTTGGGAGGTGTTTGTAGGTGTGAGGCGCTGGAGTGTGATTGATGTTGCTGTGTTGTGTTGTGCTGTTATGATAATTGGCATTAGGGAGAAGAGGACGGCAATTTATATAACTGTCCATTCTGCGAGTGTTCCCGGTGAATACATCGTGTTCTGTCGAGGTTAGTGAATTTCATCCCGTCTGGTGATATAGTAGTTCGCGATGGTGATGCGGCCTGTCGACTCCACCCGTCGCGGCGTCGTCAAATTCACAATAGGCCAAGATACGAACCAGAGCCAAAACAAAAGAGGGCCGAGAAACATCACCGAGTCGCAACAGGGCACCACCACTTGTCTTCAGGAATCTATTCGGGATATCTCGACGTGAATTTTGACGTAGTCTATGGTCATCAAAACCGACATGAACTCCATTACCGGTCCCCTTTTTATCCCGTTTAGTCCTCATCCCAGTTCTAAGTGGCAGGTCAGTATGTTGCCCAGCAAGCAGGTCGTCACGAAAACTTACGGGATTGGGGCCAGGAGGCTTAGGGCCACCCGCCTGGCGAGCCACAATAATCTGGTCGACAGACAGAACAGTCCGAGCCGCCTCGGTAGCCAGCTTGATTGCCCACGACTTGGAAACCAGCAAATCGAGGATACCCTCATCACGGGCGTCGAGGGTGCCACTGCCGTCGTCGTTCTGCAATTGTCAGCATCGCGGTCATACGCAATCCCGGCGGGCCGTCTTACCTCGATATCGACACCGGTGGCCCAGTCGTCCTTCTTGTGGTGCGCCATGTACAGTCTGCTGAGAACCTCGGTTGCGTCCAGGCCGGCACTCTCCGCAATCGTTCTGGGGACAACCTCGAAAGCCTCGCCGTACTTCCTGATGGCGTACTGCGACAGACCAGGGGTCTTCTCACCGAGAGCGTTCAGTCTCTCGACAAGCTGGATCTCGGTGGCACCCGCACCAGGCACCAGGCGGGGGTCTCTGGTGATGGCCTTGACGACGTTGACACCGTCGTCGACGGCACGCTCAATGTCGTCGAGGTGGTTCTGGGTGGCTCCTCTCAGGACAATGGTTGCTGTTCTTGTGACCTCGTTCTCTTGTCTGAAGACGGTGACACGGTCACCGCCGATCTCAAGGGTCTCAACAACGTCGATTGAGCCCATCTCGTCGGGCATGGGGGCGCCCAGACGGGCAAGGGGGGTGGCACCGACGACTCTGCAGATTCTTCGCAGCTCAAACTTGCTGAGAATCTTGATGAGGAGGATGCCGTATCTGTTGAGGTAGTGCATGGCCAGGTCGCCGACGGTGGAGCCGGCAATGACCACCCTGATGCCGACGTCGTGGAGCTCCTTGATGGAGGCCTCGAGCTGAGACTCCTCGCCCTTGGTGAAGTCCATCATCTCCTTGGCGTTGTGGAGAAGCACGGTGCCCTTGGTCTCGGTCTGGCTGGTGTCGATGGGGCAGGAGAAGACACCGACCTTGGCCTTCTGGGCCTTCTTGATCGATCCATCCGGCTCCTTGGGGAAGACCATACCCTTGACGACACGACTTTGCTCCAAGCTGCCACCCATGATCTTGACTACTCTGATGTTGTCGACGTTGAAGCCGACGGGGTTCTTGGGAAGGACGGCGAGGACGGCCTCGGCGGTGAGGTTGGCCAGGAAGTCCTCGCTGCCGTTCTGCTTGCTGGCAATGACGGTGCGGATGGCCTTGCTCAGCTCCTCCTGAGAACGGATCTCCTCAACCTTGTCAACGGACAGCTCCTCCAGGGTCTCGAGGGCGAACTTTTGGGCGCGCTCGTAACCGGTGACGATATCCGACGTCTTCAGGCCCATGCGCAGCAGGTCCTCGGCCTTCCGCAGAAGCTCGCCGGCAAGAACGATGACCAGGTTCGTGGCATCGCCCATCTCGGCCTCCTGCTGCTGACTGGCCATGACCAGGAGCTTGGCGGCGGGGTGAACGACATCGAGTTCTCTGAGGATGGTGGCGGCGTCTGAGGTGAGGATCATCTTCTGGAGGTGGTTGATGACGATCTTGTTGCGGCCGTAGGGGCCCAGAGAGGTCTGAACGGTCGAGGCGATGGCGCGGCAGGCGTCGATGTTCCGCAGGACGGCTCCATCTTCGGAGTCGTAGCTGTTGCGAAGGGGGGTCAGTCGGTGACGGTGGGATGGCGGGGGAGCTTCACTCCAGATAGGAGAGACTCACTTGTTGTACCCCTGCTTGAACAGGCCCGCGTTGGGGGCGTTGGGGATGTTGAGAGACATGATGGACTGACGACCAGGTACGGTTTGGGTATCAGGGTTGTGTCAGTCTCGCCGCTCGTAACAGTGTGGGAGTACCCTGAATGTTGACGATGTGGTTGCGGGAGCTCCTCCAGACTCAAAAAAAAGTCTGGGTGCAGTGCGGGAGCGTGTGCTGCAGCCTTGGTGGGCTGGAGTGGGAGATGACCAATCACGACGCTGCAGGCGTGCTATTGATCCGATCCGGCGCAACTGCAGTGGCCTAAATCTCGGGGGTGTCTCCAGCGACGGAGCGTTTCTTCAGTGTTCTATCACGCAAGAGAGTTTCTTGTGGTTGTGTCTTGAGCAGAGTTTTACACTCAAATTGTTACACGGTCATTTATAACATTCAAAGAATATCTGGTGTTTTTTTTGAGCATTTTTCAGTAGTTGTAGATACTGATCTGTCGTCTATTCTACCGTCTGGCAGTCTTGGTTCTATGACATTCCCCAGACCACAGTTCACCTCCTCAGTTGCAGTTGAGCAGCCCCATATTATCCAGCCCAGGCACCTGAAGGTAAGGTAGGTAAGCAGCGGGTGTTATTTAATCACCCCCGGCAGGTGGCTCACCCCCCTGCTCCCCTCCACTGTTCCTGCTTCGGTGTAAGACAACAGCTGCCAGCCTCGTACTGCCCAGCTGGCACTGGATTGGCGCAATCGGCTGGTTGGTCCTGACGACAATCCCGTCCCGTCGCTCAGATCACGCTGCTCAATAGCGAGCGACCTGACCTGAGGTGCCTTACATACTAAGGTAGTCGCAGTCTCGGCTGGCTCAACCTCCCGTCTCTTCCCCCGTCCTTTCAGATTCGCGTCCCATTCAAGCTTCAACTCAATCTACCCTTAGGTTCTCCCGCTTTTTGGCGCACGCAGGTAAAGGAAGCTTCCTTGTACCATCCATTGTACCATCCGTTATAAAAAAAAACCACAATGGCTCCGCAATCTGGTACGTTGGTCACTTCAATGTCCTCCTGCCCGTCCACATCCGCGCTCCCTTGAATCAAGCAAGCTCGTAAAAGCTCCGCTCGACATCCGCTGCGAACCCCATCCCCATCCCATCCCGTCGCAACTCTTCCCTTGACCCGTCCTTGCCCGCAAAGGAAAGGAAACAGCCATTGTCCGGATTGATTTTCTGCATCCAACTACAACCCCACGAGATTCGCACCATCCCAACCCTTCCCGCGCGTCCGTCGCCCAACATCACAATGCCTCCGAAAAAGATTATTCGAGCTAATCCACCCGCCGTCGACCTCTCAGCCATTCCGCCTTCCCTCCCACCCTCCGTCGAGGAGGCGTACCGAAGAAAATGCATCCAGCTAAAGCAGCGCACGAACGAGGTCGAGGAGGAGAACGACGCGACCCGCGTGCGCCTCGCCCGTATCAAGCGCCAGGTCGAAAAGATGCGTCTGGAGCGCGCCTTCCTGCTCGAGCAGCTCGCCAAAAGAACCAGCACAAACGTGGAGGATTCAGACGGCAGCCCGAGCCCACCTCCGACAGTAGGCCCTCCGCCAAGCCCACCTCGACGACAAAGCAGACTGCTGACACCATCTCAGCCGCAAGAGAAGCCTCTGCGTACGAAACGCGGACACCGTAAGCCCTCGGTTCTGGCCGAGATCGACGCCGCCGCCAAGAACGACTCGCCGAATCCCCAGAGCCAGAACGCCGCCACCGTCTCCCCGAGCTCCGAGACCTTCTCCCACGCCCACGCTGCCGAGTCCCAGGCCTCCGCTCGTACGAACGGCGTCGCGAAGCCGCCCAAGCGCCCGGGCAACGCGTTCGAGCTCTTCTGCAGCGACAGTCGCCCCGCCTTTGAGGAGAAGAAGAAGGACGATGCTGACCTCAACATCGACGAGGAGCTCGCGCGCGCCTGGAAGGACCTGCCCGAGGCTGAAAAGGAAGAGTTCCAGACCCGTTCCGACCAGGAGATGGCCAAGTACCAGAAGGAGAAGGACGCCTTTGCCGCCAAGAGCAAGAGCGCCGAGCCCAAGGAGGAACGCGAAAAGACCCCAGATCAGGCCCCTGCAGCTTCACAAGACGAGGACGTGGAAATGACAAACTACGACACGGAGGAGCAACCGGAGGAGACGCCAGCCGCGGACGACAAGGACGACAAGGACGACAAGGCGGACGAATAGAGCCGTCTTGATGAACCGGGTTGCTCAATTATCAGGCGTTCAGGTTTTGGCGTAGAGGGCTCTCGCATTTATTTGTACATTATGCGGAAACATCAATAGCTCCAAATATATGGGGCGGGCGGCTTTCAGTTTCTTCAAGTATGCACCTTCTTTGCACTTTTGACGCCGTGAAGCTCCGTTTCTATGCACTCAACTGAACCCCAGGTGTTCTGTGTGTCCTCTGTGAATTACGTCTCGTCACTGATTTTTCCCATCCCAACCACGAATGAAACCCTACTCCTAGTGCCTACAGTCCATATTGCTAGTCCGATGCATACAAGTCAACCACAATGTTAATGGCCGCGACGACGATTTCAGCCGCGATGAGTACAATTACTGCGCGTTGTGTTAGCTGTGAGAGACCAACAGGGCCATCAGGGCGAGCTCACCAATCCATTCTAGTTTCTCGCCATGCCCATGACTGAGCTGGTCCTTCAGCACAGCCAGTAAGTCGGCAATGACATCGAGTCGTTCCGTCAGGAGACCGACGCGTTGGTCCATCTCCAGGTAGCTACGGACGGCCTGGTACACGGGCTCGAGTTGTGGCTCGACCCAGAAGAGCTCCGGCGTGTCGAGCACGGAGCCGTTGAGATGGATGTTGATGCGGAGGATGAAGAGCTCGCCAATCTGCATGTTGATCTGGGTCCGGCTGAGGGCAATCTTGCCGGTCAGCGCGATCTGTGTGGGGATGTCTTTGCAGGTGTCGACGGTTGAAGCTATCAACTCCTCGAAAAGGGATGTCTGCATCGGGTCAGCATCAGGACATTGTAGCTAGACGAGAGAGCACGAACCTTGACACTTTGCGCCAGCGCGTGGGAGATGGCCAGCTTGGTCATGTAATTCCTCTTGTCACGCAGCGTGATGAAGTCGTTGTATATACGAGCCTGGTACTCGCGCGTGTAGTAAAAGTTAAAGTGCTCCGTCTCGACGTCGTCCGGCGCCAGCTTCTCCGTCTCGAACTTTGCAATCTCCTTGAGGAACCGCTGCTCTTGGGCCAGCGTCATGCCCCATATCACAACCACGCCGTAGTCGAAGAGGAACACCTCGGGGGTGTGCACCTGCGTGTCGAAGTCGGGGTTCGTCTCACCGACGATGGCGGTGTCGTTGCCGCCGTCGTACCCGTCAGCAAACCCCGAGTCGTGTCGGCCTTCCGAGTGCAGGTCTATGAGGTTGTCTCGGTGGAAGCCGTTGTCCGAGACATCGCCCGTCGAGTGCCGCCTCTCGTAGGCCTGGACGGGGTCCGGCTGCGCACCCACGCGGCGGTCGTGCCTGTTCTCGACCGTCTTGCTGTAGTCGTAGGCCGAGTAGATGCACTCGTCAATCAGCTTCGGGCTGGCGCCCCTCGTCTTGCCCCGCCCCTTGAGGAACCGCATCAGGCCCTCCATCTGGTACTTGTTCGCCGTGCAGTACGCCGTCACCCTGGGCAACCTGTCGCGGTCCGCCTTGCCGAGACGCGCGGCGTCCCTTCGCGCCGTCGGGTCCTTGATGCGCGTGTACTGCGAGTACACGTCCCTGCCGCTCTCCTCATCGGGGCTCTCCTCGCCCAGCTCCGGCGCGGGCAGCAGCTTCAGCTTCTGCGCGTTCTTGGTGCTTCGCTGCGGGCCGATCTTGGGCACCAGCTGGGCCGGCAGGCTGGGGACGGCACCGTGGCTGTTCCTCCGGCGCAGCTTGCTGTTGATGGCGGAGATGGCGGAGCTCTGGCCGGGGCTCGTGGCGAGGGCGTTGTGGCTCGTCCGCGGCCGCGGGACGTCTGGCTCCGGCTCTATCGTCTTCGAGACGGGATTTGGGTTGAACGTGACTGTTCGCGCCGACTTGGGGCGGTTCTCTGTTGTCGGGAGGAGTGGCGTGTTCTCGGTGGCCGACGCCGAGCCGGCTTGTGATGTTGTTGTCGTCTGATCCATCTCTGCAAGCTTTCTTATTTTTCTTCCCTCCGGCTTTTTTTTTTCTTTCGCCTCGTCGCTCAGGGGGTATCACTAAATGAAAGAAAGAAAAAAGAGTCGTGAGACCTGGATGATGGAAGTGGTCGGAAGCCGATCGTGTTATCGCATGTCGCAAAGGGGGTTTATTTTTTGGCGATTGGGTCGTTCGATGGTGTCTGGGGGAGGGAGGTCATTGCTGCGTGTGCAAGCGACAAAGCTGCTGGGTCCGGATGGGTGCTGGATTTGCACCATGTCTGATGACGTCCTCAGTTTTCACGAATTGGGTGTGCTCCAGAGGCCTGTCTCTTAGCTGTGGGCTGCTGTATTTTGCGGGGAAAGCTGCATTCGGTGCGCCAATTACCCGACCACTGCCGCCGCTGGGCAGCTTAGGTTCGGTTGTGTCGGAGGCACTCATCCACTGTGGGAACCGGCTGCGGTTCTAATCATCACGACTCGACTTTTCGAAGACATTTCATTGTCACCCTTATTGTTGTTGAATGTGCAACTGGATGGTGCACTTACCTCGAGTCATATTTGCGCTCTCCCAACAGCTAGCTAGCTGCTGCAGCTATGTGGATAAGCTACAACAACCCCTGAGCTGTCATCATGCCCCTGGCAAACGACAACCTTGGGTTGCAGCTATCGCTACTTAGAGCAAGTTAGGTGCATAAACGTGTTTTCTATACATGCGCTATCAGTGCCAGAGGATCCAGGAACGCGGATGACAGCGACGATCGCTCCATTTGCTTATACTCTTTATTAGAGCCGCCGGAATAACACACTCTTCCGTCGTCCACCGTGCAACACGCTTCTCTCGATCAGAGTTTCGATTGCATACGACTTCCGGACAACCAACCGAGAGCCGAGTCAGCAGAATCGTTTCCTTCACATCGTCATGATTCACAGTGGAAACAGAGTTGAACCTTGCGCATGATTACAATTGACTACATCAAGATACATACTTGAACACAAGCCGTCTGTCCATCCACCACACACGGGAAGAGCGCTCTTACACTACTGATCCAAGATCTTAGTCTCAAACTTGAAGCCAACATCATGCAGACGATCAATGTACGGCTGTCCCAGGCACGCGGCCGTAAAAACACCTCCAGGCAAGTCAACATCATCCTCCAGCAGCGTCGATGCAGCCTGCGCCAACAGCATGCCGGTCACTATCCAAGTCAGCAACTCGTCTCAAGACACCTTCTGGCGGACAACTCACAATAATACATACTGCCAGTGTACTTGGCACGGCAGTATGCCTGCGGATTTCCAGTCTTGGACGCCTTGTCGGGCACAGCAATTCCACGGTACTCAATCTCGTCCTTCTTTGCCAGCTCCTTATCAGGTCCTTGGCCTGGCTCGTAGACAAACCGCTTGGCCAACGCCCTGAACGGCGGCATCGTCGCGAGGAGCAGACCAAAGAACCCGAGCGCCCAGTGAATGGCGATGCCGCGAAGGTAGCCTTTCGCTCTCATGTACTCGTGGAACGAAAAGTTGGGCCCGTAAAACTGCTTCTCTCGCGAGGGCAGCGACGCCATGAGGCCCCACGATCTTTGGACGATGGGCGTGTCCGTCATCCCGGCAATCGATGTAGTCATCAGTCCCAGGTTTGGGACGTTACACAATCCCACCAACTTGGTCAGCAGGGACTTCTGCGACTGAACCTTATTGCGATTGGGCACTGGCGAGAGAGCATATGGCTTGTGCTGTGCCTTCACCTCCGATATAGAGAATGACTCAAACAGGCCGAGTACCGTTGCCAGGGTACCGCCAGACGGAGCCGAACTATCGAAAGATACGGCGTTAGAGCGACGTTTGTCAATGTTTCAGCACGCGATGATGGGGACTGGACTTACTCTAGCTGATGGATAGAGACCGTCACTGCTGCCGTCTTGGCCGAGAGCTTCTCGCGGACCTCCTTCGTGAGCGACCAGGTGACGAGGTCTGGCGGGGCAGACTCGATGCCAATCTGGGGGAACATCATCGCGCCCGTCTCCTGGGCTGCACCTTCGTATTTGTTGATCATCGTGCCGGTCCAAGGTGTCTCGCCGGTCACATCCATGTAGTGCGTGCCATTCTCGGCGCATGCCCTGAAGGCAAGCTCGCCATACTGTGCATAGGGGCCCACGGTGGTGATGAGAATGTAAGTTTTCTTTACGAGGCGCTCGAGATCCTCGTCGTTGAGGCTGCAGATTTCAATCTCTGGTAATAGTCAGTTATACGAAGCTGCATATGGCGTGCACGAATAGCGGTTCGCCAAGCCCGCATGAAGCCGCATGAAGGATCCAACCCCTCAGAACACTCCGTCATCACTCTGCTCCCTCCCTCGTTACGCCGTGTAATCGCCCGCTCCCATTTTCTCTTGGCGCGCACTGGTATTCATTCTGATGAACACCCAAGGGAGGGAAACGTCCAAGCCGCTTGGCTGGAGAACTCCCGGGGAAAATCAGACACCCGTCTGATGTGACAAGAACTCAAAATCCTTCGGCTCACCTGGCTGCACTCTATCGGAATTCAACTTCTTCAACTCTGCAACGAGGCCTCGAAGTTTGGACTCTGATCGGCCTGCCACCGCCCATTTCAAATTGGATGGCAGGTGTGTTGTAATGTGCTCCGTGACAAAATTTCCAGTGTATCCTACGGGCTATTGTCAGCGCTTGGCTTCTTGTCAAAAGTACATGTTGCATCATCACTTCACAAACAGTTTATCAACTTGCACGTACCCGTGGCGCCAAAGACGACCAAGTCGTACTGACGGCCATGCTGCTTGATCGGCATCTTGAAATCGCTGGACACAATCACTCTCGAGCTGGTCGTCGTGCAGTAGAAGAAAAAGCAAGAGGTCGAAAGGGAAAAGCACAGTTACAGAAGCCCCAAGGTGGTTTAAAGTCTCAGACATCTCGAAAAGTCATGCACGGCGGCTGCCATCTTTACATATCCCAGCACGCCACGAAAAGTGGCGCCCCCGCGTCCGCGTCTCCCTTCCGGCCCCTTTCCAAAGCATGAAGGTACGGACGATGATCCCTCACTATTACCGTTTCGTGGTCCATTTGGTGACACATTCCTTTGCCTGCGGCCGTTGGGAACGCAAACTTTCGAAGTAGCAAACGGCGATATGGACTCGTAAAGGCATCTGGCCCGCGCTGCCTCGGCCACCCTAGCGCTTTCTTGACGTCCACCCGGACGCTGTGCTTTCCAAATGCGGCCTAGGAGGGCCGAGCGGACAGGTGTGACGCCGATCTCCCGGGCTGATTGAAAGCTCCGTTTGAGGAGAGAAACCGGTGCAACCTCGCAGAGAAAGGCACACCGCCGCCCAGCCTCCACTCACAGGCGGACAGCTCCAGGATCCACCAGCCAGCCGGCGACGGCCTGTCATGTGATCATGCACGTGCACTCGCTAAGATATTTTTTTTCTCGACTGGCAATTGCGATGGAAGCAGATGGCAGCCGAGCGGACCCGCACTTACCTCACTCGAACGGTAGGCTTGCCCTAGGTACGTACTGATTTCGACTTTGGCCCACGAAAAATCTACTTGGGAATTTTCTCGAGCAAGTCGCCCTGAACACCTCCATCGTCGAACTTCAAGTCAACGAACCCGTTCCCCTCACACATCGACAAAATGGCCAAGCGCACGAAGGTTCGTACTGCTCTACAATTAACCCCGGGAGGATTGGCTTCGTCGAGTTCCCGTCATGCTTCGAATTTCCCTACCCCGCCTCGACGACCGTCCGCGATTTGCTCCATTGGCGACAGTGGCAGGTGAACCGTGAAGGCATCGTGAGATGCGGGATGAGGTCGACTGGATACATTCGTTTATGCAACAGCACCACGCCGCGAGTTGAGATCGAGAGAGAAAGAGAGCCGAACGATTCGATCATGCCGCCCGACGTCAAGCTCCTCGCCCGAGATGCTTCACCCACAACTTCACCACCAAAATCCTTGCCGACTCTGACACGACACAACTGGCCGCCTGCTCAGTGACGACACAGCGAATCTCCATGGACACAATTCCAATCCACATATGACGCAATCCCTCGAACTCTTCTCTCTTCGCAACTCGGCGGTGGAAAGCAGCGCCGCATCCAGGCACGAACAGACACATGACGGAGCCGACGAAGCCATGACCCTCGCTCAACCTCGCCAACCGCAGATGGCTAACAACCCTACAGAAGGTCGGAGTTACCGGCAAGTACGGTACCCGTTACGGTGCTTCCCTGCGTAAGCAGGTGAAGAAGATGGAAATTTCCCAGCACGCCAAGTACACCTGTACTTTCTGCGGAAAGCCCACCGTCAAGCGCCACTCCACTGGCATCTGGAACTGCCACGCCTGCAGAAAGACCGTCGCCGGCGGTGCCTACACTGTTGCGTATGTTCAACCACATCCTTGGCTTCTGCCTCGATAAGTCGAAGAGAGACCAGTCGCTAACCATAAACACAGCACCCCCGCCGCCGCTGCCATGCGCTCTACTCTCCGTCGCTTGAGGGAGATCGCTGAGGTTTAAGGATGAGATGACGGAATGGTGGACGGCTTCTGCTTTGCATTTTCGGGCGGTGTATGGGAAAACCGGATATTCATGTCTACCCTGACGACGGCCACAATGGAACGGGTCTTCAGTCAGCTGCCAGAGGGACCACTTGGTCAGCAATGAAAAGAACAACTTGACGTACAACAACGTCCCCTCCCGATCGCTCTGTCTTGGTGTGCAATCTTTCTAGCTTGCGAGGCAAGTATTTCCGTGAAGTGACGAACAGTGTGATAGGGGTCATTTGGACATGGAGTGGAGACCGACCGGCGTGGACAGAATGACCAACCTCATCAGATAGCCGCGTGGTCTGGCAGGCCCACGCTTTGTCGATCGGCGCCATTCGTCATAAGGAGGCGTCTACGAGGCTACGCTACGCTTGCAGTGGCACATCTCAACATTTTGATGTCGGGCCAAGACAGTTCGTGGCCGGTCCCGCTGGGTGCCTGCATTGGACCGAGGCAGCACGACCCAGCAAGGTACTCACGAGAGGCCACAATGACTCCGTTTTGTATGTACTCACAGCTCAATAGTTGGGTTTAGAATGGTCTCGAAGCTGTCGAATAATTTCATGCAATGGCGGTGCCACGTTCGGTTGGCATTTGAGTCATCCAGGTGCCCTGGACTTGCAAAGCGCGGTCGCCGCTGGGCAGCGCCAGGCGGCCAATGAGACGCCTGACTAACACCGATGGAAAAGAGGACACCACAGGACGGCGGGTTTGCACCATGTAAGTCGGTGAGTTCTGCTTGTCACCTCGTCCCTGCTCGTCAACACGGTGTCTGAGAGACATACGAGGGACGCATCATTGCTGGCGAAGATGAGATCTTCGTACCTCAAGATGAGCCGCGCGAGAGCAGGCAAATTTGGGGGCTGTTCCCCTGCGGAATGGCCGCCATGGCTGCCGTGTCCGATCGAGACACACATGGGTATAAAACGGTGCATCCGCTTCAATTTACCTTCCCTTTCGATGATTTCACCCTGGGCCATTTCAATTTGCTAGGCAAGGGAAATAACGCGCATTTGTGGCCGGGACCGGGACGGGCGGCCGGCGACGGAATCTCAATCAACTCGACCGCAGTCGACTCCAACCCATCCTATCAACTCTACTCGCTCGGGCACACCAAGGAAGAGACGGACTCTGGCTTGGGTCGCAACCTGACGCAGGCCAGACGACCAGCCAATCTCGTCAACCTCCGAGACGACTCGAGGGGCGTCGAGGTCTCACGTGTGCCTTGCGTACAGCAGCCATATCCGCGTCTACCTCGACTTTAAGGTGTTCACCACCACACACCAGAAGAACAGGGCTTGGGTGGTGGATTTGCTTTACCTTGCCTGCCCGCCCCTCCCAGCTGCCCCCAACTCCCATGATGACAGAGAAGGGCATCCCATTTTTGGAAGCGGAGATGGCACTTTGAACCGACCTGACCCCATTCCAGCGCCAAATAAGAGTATTCACACCCTGCGCCCCGGCTTTTCCCCTTCAGCCATCTCGTTCCGCCCTCGATTCAACCGTCCTCTTGCTTCTTTCTTTTCTTCCGTTGTTCCACAACCCGTTCCTCATCCTTCAATCACCTGCGCCTCCGTCTCTCCCCTCCCCCTATCGTCCGGCCTGCCGTTGCCGAGTCTGCGTGCCAATCCGGAATACCACCTCCCACCTCCTTGCGTTAAGGCACCGCCTGAGTTGTGGATTACACCTGACTGTGTGCCTGTGTGCCTGTGGGCGTGTGTCTGACGTAAACGCCTCGCTCGCACATCCCGATCTCACTCTCAGGTCGCCTCAACGCAGACACAGATGCAGACGCAGACTCCAACCTAACACACATTATTGTCTATACTTTGCCTACCCTACCTTATTATTACTTCAACCCACGACGTACCTACCTCACACGCTCAGCTGGCTCGAGGTACCTGACCCGAACTGACGTCGCACGAGCCAGCCGAACCCATCGAGAGTGTTTGACTCGCCCACTTGCCTTGACACCACTACCACCGCCCTCTCTCCTCCTCGTCCACACCACCCTTGCCCTCCATCCCCGGCCCACGATTCGTCCAGTCTTGGAGGGTCGCCGCGGAGGTAGAGAGGTTGCAAAGGGTCAGCTAAGAAGCTAGGAACCGAGAGGACAAGGCCGGCAAGCGCAACGCCATCAAGCAAAGGCAACGCAACGCAACACACGCAAGCTTCTCGCAGGCGTGTCGTGGTGTGTCGTGTCGTCTGGGTCTCTACCCGCCAAGTCCCCATCCATAGCAGGCAGGTACGTATCACAACTCTCTTTTTTCACTTGCTGCTGCTGCTTCCTGACTTGCCCGATTCGAGGGGTTGCCGAGGAGCAGGGGCCCCATTCACTCATGACTTGCCTTACCGCGTAGCTTGCCCGCCCTGCGTGTGGTGAAGGTGAGGTAGGTAAGGTAGGTGAATGAGTTGAGTGAGTGCTGCTTGTTTGCTTGATGTTGCTGCTGCTGCTAATGCTGCACGATCCATGGATCCTTGGGGGGGTTGTGCTTTGCAGCGGCCCTAGTGGGCTAGTCTGGTCCGTCGGGTTGCAGTCCGCCTCAGTCCAGTCAAGTTCAGTCCACCTGGCCCAGTGTCTCCGATTTCCAGCGTCAAGCGTGTGCAAGTCACCATCCAGACAGACAGACAGCCAGCCAGGCACTGAGAGTTGCGGACTGCTGCGGGTGGTGGTGATGGGCTACCTACCTACCCGGGCCGTAGTGTCCACAGTCCAGCAGCAGGTCCCTGTCCAGCCCACTGGGCCACGGTCTGAGGTCTGTGGTCCTGCGGTCTGCGGTCTGCGATGGTGTGTGTGGCGTACCGCTGGGCATCAGCCGGCCGTTGATTGGCCCCGGCTGAGACCAGCTGCTGCAGGCCTGCGCTAAGCTCGCAAAAAACCGCTTTGGGGCTCCGGGTCCTCAAACTCTCTCTCCTACAAAATTCCAGGTCGCTCGTGGCTTTCAGCGGCAGCGCAGCGGCAGCAGCAGGTACAGCAACGCAACACCACTCAGTGTGGAAGCAGCAGAGTCCACTTCGTCTTCATCACTCAGACCCCCCAAGCCGGCAGTGCGCTTCTCATCCACCTCTTTCGTCCCGTCTACCAGCTGGCAGCAGCAGTTATCTTATCCTCTTGCCAGGCTTGCCTGCCTCCCTCACCACCCTTACGCTTTACCTTGCAGTCCTCCACTGGTCTTCACCTCACCTCTCACCCACGCCCTCATCCCATTCTCTCCATCACCTCAAGCCGGAAGTGCGAAATCCCCCTCCCACACTGGCCTCTCGCAGCTTTATTTTTTCGGTTTCCCTTCCAGCGGCGAAACATCCCCGAACCGGCTGACAGTTCCTCTCCCGCTAGAAACGCACCACACACCTGACACCAGACCAGACCAACCTTGCCTCCTGCCAGCCAGCCAGTCACTCAGTCTGTCTGTCTGTCTCTCTGCTGCCTACCTACCCACTTCCACCTCTTCTTTTTTTCCCTTTCCCACTCTTCAGCAACCAGCAAACCCAACCCAGTGCAGTGAGTGCGCCTAGCACCACCAACAACACTACCACCACCCAGTCGCCTCAGCACCAGCGCCCTACTCACCTTTGCCGCCCACCTTTGCACGCCTGACAACAAGGCAAACAAACGAAGGTTTCCAGAATTGTCGAACCTCTCAGGCTGTGAATTCTGGTGAACATCAAACGCCATATATTGGCCTCTCCCTTTGACGAATTTTATGAATTCTTCAAATCTGAAGCGATACTACCACTGTTGCCACAATGACTGAGCCGGATCAGTGCATCATATGCCTGGAGTCGCTGCAGCCCCCCTCGCTGCACCAGCCAGACAGTGCAAACGGGTCGGGTCCTACAGCACTCCCAGCAGCACCAGCAGCGGCACCACCATCAACAACAGCAACAAAACAAGCCGTCTACCAGCGCATCGACTCCGACATTGAAATCCTCGAAGACGAAAACAATCTGATTGCTACTCTCGTCGGCTGCAACCATGTAGTCCACGATCGCTGCATCAGGAGTTGGGCCAAGAACTCCAACACCTGTCCCATCTGCCGCACGCCTTTCAATGAGGTCAGTCTATCATCTGAGCTCAACGGTACGTATCACCACAAACCACCATCCCACCCTTACTACTGCAACAGCAGCAGCTAACGGCTTGGAATACAGGTCCCTCCGTCGACTCGTACGCTGTCCAGGACAAAAAGCAAGAGCAGGAGTTCGATATCCACAGATGGCTCGAAGAAAACCCCGAGGGGCGAGAAGAGTCGGAACCCGCTGTGGTCTGCCCTGTCTGTGAGTCCTCGGACCACGAAGATGTCCTCCTCCTCTGCGATGGCTGCAACGCAGCCTACCACACCCACTGCATCGGCCTCCCTGAGGTCCCCGAGTCGGAGTACTGGTTCTGCTTTGAGTGCAACGACAACTCGGCCGGCCGTCCGCGTCCTGCTGAGATTTCCCAAGGCTCCGTCCAGGAGGCGCAGGCCATCTCCCACGCCATCGCCCAGGCTGCTCGCTCATCAAACAGACGGGGCAACAACAACCGACGCGGCTTCCTGCGTACACAACTCCAGGCCAGAAACGCAAGGCGCGAGGCGAGATCTCTCGAATGGGTGGGCGCTTGGGACCATATTGCCAGCCGCATCTACGACGCCACCGAGATCGACCTCGATAACCACGAAGAGGACGATGCTTTCCAGAGCTTCCGCCGGGCCCAGGCGCAGAGGGCACAGATTAGAGAAATGCAGGAACATCGCGACTGGCAGCAGCGCATGTCCATCGCCAGCAGAATGGGCGCCAGAGAGGCGTTTGCGCAGAATATCGGGCCCGCTGTCGGCCATCGCCTAGGTGCCGTCCCCGTCGCCCCTGCAGAACCGACCCCTCCTCCTGCTCCGGAGACTCGAGACGAGCAGCGAGCCTGGGGCGCACTCGAGCGCGCCCGCGAGACCGAGACGCCCCCCAACACCCGGAAGCGAAAGTCGAGATCTGTCACGGCTTCCCCGCAGGAGCCCGCACAAGAACCCGAGCGCAAGCTGAAGCGTCCTCGCACTCGCCGGTTGCCTTTGCAGGGAGAGCCATCTACGTCTGCCTCAGCCGCCTCCGGCTCTGCTTCCGCTTCTGCCCCAACCTCGGCCTCTACGTCTGCTCCCGTGTCTACGTCCACATCCGCGACTCCATCTTCGCCCGCGCCGATCGTTTTGCCGGCTTCAAGGCCCCAGACAAATGGCACCGCAAGCGCTGCAGCTCTTCGCCCTCAATCCCCCACCGGCACAGAGACAGGTCCATCTTTCCTCTCTTCGCTACTCAAGGAGGTCGAGATGAGCACGCCGTCGGAAGATGAAGCGGCGCGGAATTATTTCGGTACTCGTTCTGGCGTCGACCCCTCGTCACCAGTCACGTCCCCCTCACCATCCTCGCGAAACTCTCCCCGGGCGCTGTCTCTCACACCGCCACCCCACCCCCGGCCTAGTTCCCCAACACTGTCTCTGAGCTCCTACATCGAGCCAAGATTCCCCAAGGCCAACTACTCGCCGACTCGAGCTTCGGGCGATAGCAGCGACTCCGACAGTCGTTCGAACGGCGCTGAAATCCGCCAGCCCCGGCCCCAGCGGCCCATGCGCCACCGACCCAACCTCTCACGGTCCCAAGACTCATCGCCGACCAGGCATGGCATCACTTTCGAAACCAAGGAGAGAATCAGCAGCATCGTCCGGGCCGCGCTGAACCCGCACTATCGCGCGAAAGAGCTCACATCTGAGCAGTACGCAAACATCAACCGAGACGTTTCTCGAAAGCTATACGAGGGGTTGCGCGACCCCCAGGCTCTCGACGAGGATGCCAGAAAGACATGGGAGAAGATCGCCGCCAAGGAAGTGGCCCGTGCAGTCGAGGAACTGAAGGCTTGATCGCAGTCACGAGCGGCATGGGCATTAGGCGTTCATGGTGTTTGGCAGCGAACCACGCGGTTTGATACCCAACACTTCATCTGAAAGTGGCTTTGAATTTTGTCTCGGCTTAGGACCGAATGCTTTTTTTTCGAATAGGATAGACCCGATCTGTATGCTAGGGGGTCTCGCATGACTCGATACTCAACGGTTCTGGGATCGAGAGAAGTTTCCTGTATTGTGTAGATAAATGACGATACGATGAATGGACATAACGACTTTGCTCAATGAAAACTTTCCGTGTGACGGGGTTGGATGTGGCTGGTTGACAGCCCACTAAAATTTGGACACAGTTAGCAGCATCGTAGTACGTGAGCAAAAGACCAGAGGCAACACGATGACGCTAGGCAGAATTCTAGAGTAGAGTGCGCCTTGTTTTCAGACGTGGCTCGTGGAGCCGGGAAATCCTCTCGGAAATCCTCACTCAGGCCCAGCTTGGACCGTTGAGAATGAAAAAAATCAGCCGCCAAGAAACAACGTCGCAAGGGGGCTGAAATGTTTGCAGTATCTATCTAACAGTGAATCCCAGTAGGAAAGATGCAGGCGCTGCTAGCGAAAAAGACTGCTTATTTACTCTGGGCACTCGAAAAATGATCCGGACGTTCTGGAGGCGGAACAGGTCTAGACGATAAGGAATGGTGCCGTTGACGAAAAAAGAAGAAAAAGAGGAAAAGTCAGCCCGCCGTTTGAGATGATAAAGACTTTTTGCGGTGGATGTCCTCTGCTTACATAATTCGATGTGGATGCCTCGCGTCAGTGCGAGCCCCTAAGGTAGGTAGGCCAGAGAGCTGGTCGACGGGCATGGACCGTGCGCTTCGGAGCGGGATACCTATCCACCACGAAGCTCAACTGCACTTCGTCCTTAGGTAAGCGGTACGTACCGCAATGCAGCAAAAAAGTTCAATCCATCTGGAGATCTCGACTGAGGCGTTGGTGAGGAGACTCAGTACACCCAGACTATCAGCATGGCAGCCTCAAGCAGAGGCGCATTTGCCGTCCTAGGGCTTTTGCGAAGTAAGCCTGCGCTATCGTACTCTTGACCGGGACCCAATTGACTGACTGCAGACCCCGCAACAGCATCCCCCAGACTCTGCCGACAATGCGCTAGAGTCCAGATCAGAGCTCCCTCGCGAGCGTACTCGGGTGCCGCCGCCGCGGCTGCCACGACGACCCCTCCGACCCCCCCGCCGTCGACCCCGAGCAGCATCCCCCCCGAACCCAAGGCCGCGACGCCGAGCGGGCCGGGCTACCGCATCAAGTCGGGCGCCATCGTCACGCGGGCGCCCCTCCTCACGCGGCCGCTGACGGACTTCGAGCAGGCGTACTTCTTCTACCAGAAGCGCCTCGAGGAGCGGCTGACGCTGCCGTTCATCACGTCCGTTTACTTCAAGCAGGACACGCCGGCGCTCATCGACTGGAACATGAAGGTCAAGGACCGCCAGGGCACCGTGGGCAAGGACGTGGGCGTGTACAACGGCAAGGCGTCCCGCGCGTGGGACGACGAGCTGCTCGTCGGGGACAAGCTGAGCAGGCACGAGACGAGCGTCGAGTTATTGCTCAAGGACGCCGTGATGCGTGTGAGTGACGATGCGGAGATCATCCCCGAGGAGGACCGGGTGCCGCCCGAGGCGCCGCTGCCGCGAGTGTCGGAGGCGGATAAGAAGGGCGACAAGACGAGGCTGGACCGCGCGATGGACCGGACGCTGTATCTGGTTGTCAAGCGGGACGGCAAGGATGCCAAGTGGGAGTTCCCCGCGGCGGCGCTCAGCACGGAGGAGAACCTCCACGAGGTGGGTTTTTCTTTCTTTCGTCACTCTCTCGCGGCTTCGTTGCTGAGTGAGAAAATATGTGATCACTGTACTGACCTGGACACGATAGGCTTCCTCGCGCGTTCTCGAGCAGACCGCCGGCGTCAACATGAACACGTGGATGGTCGGCCGGGCGCCGGTGGCGCACCACGTCGTCAAGCCCGTGGCCAAGCAGGACGGCAGCGTCGAGCGCAGGGGCGAGAAGACGTTCTTCCTCAAGTGGCGCATCATGGCCGGGCAGGCGGACCTGGCGAGCAACGCGTACGGGTACAAGGAGTTCCAGTGGCTGACGCGGGAGGAGCTGGAGAAGGCACTGCCGGAGGAGTACTACCGCAGCGTGCGGCTCATGCTGGCTGACAGGTAAAGCGGCCGGTAGAACGATCTAGCCAGGGGAGGAATGAAGAAAGAAAAACATGAGTGGATGAAAGGGGAAAAGTGTAACGCTGTTGTATCATAGATGAACTGTACAATCAAATCTTCACTGGATGGATTCGACCGGTTGGGTTGGCTGTCTTGATCTAAACGTGGGCTTTCCTGACGATGGCTGACAATGGGTGAGCAAGGGGTGCCGCAGATTCAAACGGGATTCTGTCAGGTTGGTGCTCTCTTGATGAGCGGGTATTGGCGTGAGCTTCGTGAAGGTCAACTGGCTGGAGGCACCAAGACACTCTCATAGCAGGCTGAAACATCATTAATTGCTATCACTATCTATCCCACTACATTTTCTTCGACCAGATTGAATTCTGTCATTCATGTTGTTCAATAGGATTGTGTCTTTGTTTCTGGAGAGCTGGGGTAAGCAAACTGGCCACATGAGAAACGCTTTGGGGAAGCAGAGTATGGCGACGCAGGGCGCACTCGATTTCTCTATATTCTATTCATTCTTCAGCATTGTGATATGTCATTCGACGTCTATATTGGATAAAAGACATCGGTGTTGACTTCAGGGGTTACGAACCAGGTAGTCGCCGAGACAGGTTGTAGGATACTCGAGACCAAGTGAGAGAACCTGGGGCCTATTGAATGTCTGTCCTGCCTCCATCACTTTCAAATTGTCTACATACGGTCATCTTGGTATGTTGTTGTTCAGTTGGTGAATAAAAGACGAGCACCAATACCTGCCTCAGGGGGTCAGCATCTGGACAGTCTCCTCGGCCCGGGAGGAGTGTTGAAACATTGAAGGCCGGACAAAGGACAGTCGGTTTACCGGGCAGCTGCCTTTCCTTGTCTGCCTGAGTCTCAAAGTCCCAGGCACCAACCTGAAGCTATCTTCACCTTGTCGCCTGACGACCAGCCCCACCCGCACCTTCCTCCCACGCTCGACGAACCGCCCAACCAGCCACCCACCCCTTATGTACGAAAGTATCACTAGATCTTTCAACAACAGCCCGTGGTCTAGTGGGTTTACTAGGCGCCTCAATTGAGGCGAGTTCTCGAACGTCCCACGCCACGGGTAGGTAGGTTCGAATCCCGCTGTCGACAGTCAGCGGGGTCCTTACTCTGCCGCCGTTAGAAAAATCCATAGCATCGTTACACCTGAGGTTGGTAAGAATCTCCTATGGATTTTCATAAGGCTCTGCCTGAACTTTTTGATTTTTTTGATCAATGTTTGTTTTGCGATTTTGGGCTTGGGAGTGACGGGCGGGTGTTCTGGAAGAAAACATCTCTAAGCCAGGCCATGCTCGGTCGCGATCTACACCTGCGCGTTGACGACTTTTGAAGTTTACTCAGCTTGGCTAGCTTGCCCGCTCTCCCCATTATGATTCTTGACTGATACCGTCCCTGTTCATGGTGTCGTCGCCCCTCCCGGTACAAGAGTTTCTCACATCTGGTCCGCTACTGATGACCCTCTCCGCTATTTCCTTTACCGGCAGCCTCCTGAGATCTTTCCGATTTCTAGAGGAACGTACTCTCGCCCCTCGAAAAAAAAGTGGTGTTGTTCCGAGCCACTACTTCCTCACTCCTCTCCCATTTTCTTACCCACCTACAACACCAACCACCACCACCTTCACTCACCACCATCGCGGGTGCATCTCACATCCGCCGCCATGGAGATCACCATGGAAAACTTTTGGCGACAGCTGCCAAGAATATTGATCTCCATCGCCGAGTCGAATTTTGTCGCCATCGACGTCGAGATGACCGGCATCGCGGACAAGATGTCGGAGAATTTCTGGAAAAAGACCAACCAAACCCGACAGGGTGTTTACGAGACAGGCAAGCGGATCGCGTCAACGTACAACGTCTTTGAGCTGGGTCTCACATGTGTCAAGCCCGACGGAGGTGAGTACTTTCCTCCATCTCTCGCGACTTCTTGCTGACAAGTCACAGACGATTCGTACAAGACGGAATCTTACAGTTTTTATGTCAGCCCTTTACTCCTCGAGGACACACGCGAAGACAGCTTTTTCGCCAAAGACTTGGGCAGAAACTTGACGGCATCACTCAGCACCCTGAGGTTTATGAGAAAGGAAGGCCTCCAATTGGAGAAGATTTTCGACAACCCCGTACCGTACTTGAGCCGCAAGGAATCGCGCGACGCAATCGAACGCCTGGAATCCCGAGCGCAGACGCAACCGTTCAAGGACCATCCGTATGACGAGGACGAAGAAGGCCTCAACTTTTTCAGCACGTACGTTTTTGACGAGATCACTTCATGGCTCAGCGACCGCAACGACGATGTAAGACCCACGGTTGAGTTCATGGGGATTATGGCTAATGCTTGTGGTCGTGCAGCGAAAGTCAGAGATCGAGATCCGGATCCCCTATTCGGATAGCAAGAAGAGAAGCAGTGTGTACCACAAGATCGTCCGAGTAACAGCTCAGAATCTGGTTCCGCACATGAAGTGCCGCACCTGGAATCATGGTCTTTCTGTGATTATTTCCCCAGAAGATTCCGACGAGAATCAAGAGGTACGACCCCCAGAAACGTTGCGATTGATGGTTGGCCCAGTTTTGCGCCCCCTACTGACAATGTTCAGAGGCAGCAAACGTTTCGAGATAACCTTTCCGCCTCAATCAGAAAGCAAACAGGTAGGTCTCATTGACAAGACAGCCGGCAGATGCTGACCATCATACCTAAGGTCTTCGCCTGATTATGGAGGCCCTTTCCGGAGGGCATTTTGCGGATATCATTGACCCGAGCTACATTATTGAGGCTTTCTCATCCTGGCCTGGCGGCATGACGGTACAGAGCTTTTGTCAAGAGGTTCAGCAGAAATTTGGAAACGCGCCGCTTTTGAGTCCGGAGCGAGAGTCCGGTGAGGACAGCGAGGGAGGGGTGTCGACGACACCAGAGCAGGAATCCAGCTACTTCAGCGAAGAGTCACCCAATAACATTGGGAACTCCCTGGAAGAAGCAAGAGGCCAACAATCCTGGCGACTGCCGGAATCATCGTCGGAGTGGATTACAAGTTTTCCGCAGACGCCTATGAGTCCCAGCGGGTCTTAGGGAAATCCTGCCGGCTACTCTGAAGAGCGTCACAGTGAGGATGATATCTCGGAAGCCACGCTTTCCGATCAGATCCGGGCCGCTCTCTGGACACTCGAATCCAAGCTCCAGCTCCAGCGCCCACCAATTGTCGGTCACAACCAGTTCTTTGACTTGTTGTTCATTTACCAAACCTTCTTTGACGATCTCCCTGCTTCCTGCGGGGAATTCTTTGCCAACATCTACGAGTTATTTCCCCACATAGTCGATACCAAACTCATGGCAATCGCCGATCAGGCGATCGAAGGGGAAGATCCGCTGGCGGATATATTCGACAGATTCATTGGCGATGTTTCCAGGCCGTCTATTGGCTGGGACCCGGCCCATGGGTACAGTCGAAGGGCAAACGCCCATGAAGCAGGCTACGACAGTGCGTTGACACATTCCTAACTTCTACTATGTAACTGACCTGGCGATAGGCTTCATGACTGCTGTTGTTTTTCTGCGACTCGCACATAAACTTGCTCGAAGGACACTCGACAACGTCGATGAGGGTGAGAGCTGGGACAAGAAGATGCGTCGATTGTACGACAAGGGCTGGCTACTAGAGATTGGACGTGACCCCGAATGCTTTGGATCAGACTCAGGATCGGACTTTGAGGAATCGACGGCATCCTCTGACGGCGATGACGAAGAAGTCGGAGAGCTCTACTGGGGTCATTCTGTGTTCGACATGTTCCGCAACACTCTGCGTATCGGCCCCTCCACCAATGTTTTTCTGGAGAGACAGTGGGCAGCCGATCGAGCCTTTCGCCAGGTTCCGCGTCCGAAGTCAGACGCGGAAGGATGCAGTATTAGTTCTTGAGACGCGTTAAGTAGAGGAGACGCGTTGTGAGTCGATATATAGCGATGGGCTATGTAATAGACTGAATTGGTGATGGATGATCCTTGGCTTTGGAGTGACCCCGCCAGGCTGTCGTATCTTACATTTGGCCAATTTGTTTCCTAGAAATGGCCTTCACAAGAATGATCCTTTCTCACCGGCCTCTGACCTTCTTCCACGTTTCTGACTTTTTTGATTACTTTTGCTCAGCTCAGGGGCGGCAGAGGGGGTAGAGGACGATTCGGCTGTTCGAACCCGCGGGCCTCGGGATAATCTGGGGAAACAGGGGCACGCGAACTCTAAGTTTGCACGCGTTTGAATGACATCTGATGGGTCAATTAAAACACAGAGTAATAATAGTTCACTTAAGAAGGCGATGCCGTGGAGGGGGAATCCCAAGTTGGAGGGCAAGATCACGAAGATTTGAAATGACAGGCGGCGGCAGCATGAGACGATCGCTGGAAACGGCTGTTGATCTCCGCGAGTTGAGATGAAGCTCGGCCGGTCGTCGAGGGCAACCCCTGTTTTCTCCGTCTGGGCCTGCGCTCTTCCCCGATCAGGAAGCTACGCCCAATGAGAAGAACGGACGCCGAAGGAAGCCCGCGTGGTCGTGGAGGCTAGAGGGGTACTTCACATGCGAGGCATCCGGTGCGACGTCACTGGGGCGTGCTGCACCAAGACCATGTACTCGCTTATCTCTGTGTCTTTGGGCCGAAGGTCAACGACTCGATGTTTCTGGCGGTCAGCTGGCCAGGAACGCCAGGCCGGCGGGTACACACACTCAGGCACTTTGCATGCACTCTGCAGGAGAGCCGGGGTGAGCCCACCACACTCGCAGCGAGACACCGCCGCAGAACAAACCGAGGCTAAAGTTTGGCCACGGCCGAAAAGTGTAACCGTGCCTGCGCAGCTGCGGCCGGTGATTGGCTCAGCGCACTCCATTCCTCCTCAGTCAGCAGACTGCCCCAGCTCCATTCTCCATTCTCCAGCAGAGCAGCAACAAGCAACCCAGCACCACCACCGAGCACCGGCAATCCGAATCTAACCACGACCACATGTCGCGGCTCTCATCACTACCCGCTGGTGGCATTTGAGCAGGAACGCGTATGATGGCCGCCATTCTCCGCACGCCGGATACATAACAAACCCCGTTCTTTTTCTTGGTCTTCCCCTCGTCAATTTCCCTCCCGTCTGGGGCACGTCAATGCCGACAGATTGAATCCGACGCCGCCCTGCCTGTTGCTGCTGTCCATCCTCTAAATGCCATTGCCCGCCAACATGTCGTCCCTCAACGGCTCCTACACGGCGACTCTGAGTCCCACGCTCGCCTCGTCCGAAACCGCATCCGCATTCCCTCCGCACATGCTCTCGAGCTCCATCTCCTCGCTATCCTCATCAACGTCTTCGCGCCACACCTCCCAGATCTCAAAGACTTACCGCCAGGCCTCGACCCTCTTCCTCACGCGTCGCCTGCCCGAGGCCCTATCCACCATCTTGCCATTGATCACACCGACGCCGGGACAGTCGGACGGCGCCCCAACAGAGCCCGCGCCCGTCGCGAGGGCGTCTCGATCCACGAGAATCAAAGTCTGGAGCTTGTACCTGACGACGCTCAACGCCATCGTCGAGCTGGAGCCGGACGAGGGAAAGGATGCGTTTGGAAGCCAAGAGTGGCGCTCGCTGTGCACCAAGGTCAGGGACGGAGAAGTGTGGGAGGAGGTCGTCCGCAACGGATACCACGGCGTCGAGAGCGACGTCGATTCCGACGTCGTCATAAACCTGTAAGCGAAAATTGTTTATTTGGGTGTCGCCTGATGCTGGATATCACGTACTAACCGGGACCCTAGCGCCACGCTGCTCTTAGCTCACGCCCGGACGCAGGAATTGAACCAAAAGAGGCTGGAGAGCTATCTCGCCGCCTCAACCTCACCAAATCTGGATCTCTCGCAGAGATTTTCCGACACGCCGTCGCCGTCCCCGCGGCTGAACCACCGGCACAGGTCGCCGGCGAAGGGGACGAGCGGCGCCGACACGCCGAGAGACCTCAATGCGAGGGTAAAGATTCTCGAGCTGTACACGCTGCATGTTTTGCTGCGTAATAATGAGTGGGATTATGCCCGAGAATTCATCAGCGTCAGCTCCGTATTAGACGACGAACGCCGCGAGGCGTTTTTGCAAGCTCTGCAAAGCTTGCAGGAAGAACAGCAAGAAGCAGAAAGGCGCGAAGCCGAAGACAGACGCCAACAGGAAGAGCAACTAAGGCGCGATATTGAAGAGGCCAAGAAACTGAGAGCTGAAAATGAAGAGAGGGAACGCAGGCGATTAGAAGAGGAACGAGCCAGGCGAGAGGGCACCGAGGTGGACTATGGCATCGAAAGGACACCGAGCAGGGCGGGCTCTAGCAAAGCAGGGTCGAGCAAGGGGCGACATGCCAGAGTCGTCTCAAACGCTTCAGGGTCAAATTCAAACCCAAAGATGCCTGTATCACGGGCAAAGGGCAAGTCACCAGCCAACCCGACGTTTGGCAGCAGGGCATCTATGGTCGTGTCTCGGCTGAAGGAGCTCATAGACCAGCTAGGGGCGTCGTTCAAGACAAACCCGATGCTGCTGATGCGGCTCGTGGCTTTCATTTTGGGTTTGGTCGTCATGTTTGGACAGAAGAATGTCCGAGAGCGGATACAGCGCGTGCTTGGTAATGGTTGGAACAAGGTAAAGGCGACAGCGGGAATGGGAGTCAAGGTTAGCTACATATGATTACGACGGACACCGGCTAGCTTTGACTTTCACTGTACTATAAGTATGAATCTGGATGAACGGCCGTAGTTGTTGTGGCCTTGGATATTTTTTTGGTTCAAAAATGGGAGCATTTCAACAAGTTGGCAACTGGCTGTTCCATCATGCAAAGTGGGATATCATTTTTTTCGATCTAAATGGTGAAACCCTCGTGCGTTGTCTCTGATAATCGACGCCCAAACGCCATGTACACAATGCCATACCCGTGTGTCGCAAAATTTTCTTGTTCGTATCCATGCTGCCTCAAGCCGAAAACATAAGCGGTGCCCAGACCCGGGCGACGTAGGGACTAGTACGTCGCCGTGCGATTCGTTTTCTTCTGGTAGAACAGGTCGGTTCGCGAGCTTCCGAGGTTGATAATCTTGGGGCAGCCGTCGCGGTCCTTCTCGAGCCGCGTGCACTCGAAGCAGTAGAAGGCGTCCGAGATGCCCTCACCGCCGCAGACGACGCACTTGTTTTGGTAGTTGCCGAAGGAGCACTCGTCGCAGATGCGGACGAGGGTCGTGGGGCGGACGTAAGAATCGCAGACGGGACACTTGCCGTCGCACTTGTCGCAGAGGCGGCCGATGGCGATGCCGGCCTGCTTGCGGCACATGACGAGATCGCTGGAGGAGAATGGTCAGTACGCGGTTTGATTTGGTTTGGGGCGTGAGCTGGACTTACGGATGATGGCGCGACATGGTGGGCGATTATGCGCAAAAGGTCGCCAGGTGTGCTGCGGTTGAAAGTCGCGGGAGTTGAGAAGCGACTGTGTTGTTGATCGCAAAGTTGCGATACGCTTGAAGTGATGGCGACGAAGAGGTAGTCAACACCATTCAGCCTCGCCACCTCTTCTCGACGTTTCTCCCGCGGTAATTGGTACGGCCGCCGTCTGATCCGTACCGAGGTGGGGTCATTTGCGGGGCGCCCTCCTCTGAGTGGCCAACCCCGCTGACAAACCTCAGCCTTGGAGCTTCACGCTGGAGCTTTTGAGCTTCAACAGGTACCACGGCGAAGTCGCATCCAACATCACCCGGCCGGGACGATACCGAATTTTATTTTACACATTGCAGAATCGTCGCAAATAGTTTAAAAGGCTGTGGAGTCTGCGCGACGTTGTAATGGCGACGCTTACGGAGTACGTCTTCTCAACACTTTTTGGGAAAGAACAACGAGCTGACATGAACGCCAGGGCACCACCCGCCGACGCCATCGATCCCGAGCCGGTCAGCCCCGAAGCTGATGTTTCCCAGAAGCGCAAAGCTGCATCGATATCTGAGGAGCCCGAAGAGACGTCGAAAAGACCGAGAATCGAGGATGACGATCGTCGCGACCCGCGATCGCAAGAGCCCAGAGCCTCGCCAACGGCCACGAGGTCGCGCGATGCGGACGTAGGCGGTAGTGCCGCCCGTCGGGGCAATTTGTCAAAAGAGGAGGAGAAGAAGCGCGGAAAGAGACTATTTGGCGGTTTGCTGAGCACGCTCAGTCAGACCAACACCAGCTCCCAGCACAAGAAGCGCAGGGAGGTCGAGCAGCGACAGCAGGAGAGGGCGCAGAAGCAAAGGGCGGAAGACGACAGGAGGCGGGCGGAGAAGCTTGCCCGGATCACCGATGTGCGCTGGCAAGAGCAGATCAAGTTTGATGAGAAAGTTGTGCGTGGACGGTTCCTCCCTTGCGACCATGCGCCTCTGGTTTTGCTGATACTTCCCCTCACAGATGAAGACGCGGCACTCCAACATGCTTGCGATGGCGCATTCGCTGCGGACAAAGACACAGCCTCAGATCGTATGTTTGCCGTCGGTACTCGCAGGTATCATGCTGACTGTGGATCTAGTTCTTCCGGCCATGGAAGCTCACCAGGGAGCAAGAAGACGAGATAGACGATCAGATACAGGACGCCAAGGCGACCATCGCGAGAGAGCTTGAGGTTTTCAATGAGCGAAGAGAAGAGCATGAGCGGCGCTACGGTCGGAGCAGGCCGCCCACGAGACAAGAGCAGTCTGCGCCGGTGACTGCTGAAGCTTCGACAGACGCACCTTCCGCCCCAGAAGCTCCACCAGCCGAAGCTTCAAAAGCCGACACTAACCCACTGTCGCACGACACTGAGAGACACGACCGAGAGCCGCACGATGAGTCTGGAGATGTTGTCGAGGATGCCGAGGAGGATATGGTCATATACTAATGAGGAGAGCCGAATGGTCTGTTGCGGCTCTCGAATATTCTTTTCAAACCTGGTATGAGGTCACGCTTTTTATCATTTTATCAAAAACGATTGGCGCCGGTGGACGGAAAGCGCTTTTTCTATTTCATGAGGGGCAAAAAGATTGAACGTCGGGTCACGATATACCAATTGGAGTTCAGAGCGGCATTGACTTAAAGATATCCACGACCCCCCGGAGATATGCAATACGAAAATCAAGGAACTGCAAGACATCAATTCATGGAGCGATGGAGGCAATGAGCTGACTCGGCGTCGGCCGAGTGACGTGTGATGCGCGATGCCGCCTCGGCTAGTGGGGACCCGTCACCTTTAGCAGCCGTTTGTGCCGTTGAAGAATCGGCGACTACCTCTAGATGCAGGCGGCAGATTTACAGTTTTCCGATCTGCAAGCTGCCGACGTCCTCGGAATCCGATGCTTTGTTTCTGTTGGGATGACACAATGGTGGTGTCTGGTTTCGAACCAACGATGCAGGGAGCTGCTCCAACTCCCGGCGCGAGAGCGTTCGTTGCATGTCTCTGAGCCTCTGAGGTGGTCCCTGGGCGCTGGGCCGAGGCATCGCTGCAACGCGGACGGAGGCGCTAGGACGATTCCATCGAGGGACTCCGATGGCAGACATGCGAGAGCCCCGCGCGGGTGGGGTTGCCGGCCACGCCGGTCGCCAGCGCAATGCGGCCCTCTGGTCTTCTGTGGCCGCGGCCGCCCACGGACCCCACGTCACGTCCTTGTCACTCGAAAGCTTGCCCCTCTTTCTCTGCTCGTCTGGCGCCGCCATCCCGCTGTTCTGTTACAACTTGCGGGAAGCTTTTTGGGGAGCGTCGTTCGAGCTACCCTAGGCCGAGGCTCATCTGCACACCGCTCGTACGTTTTGGGTGATTCTACCCAGTTTACGTGCTGCAACACGCCTATTTTTAAATGACTCGGGCTTGACGACTCAACTCTTATAAGAGAGGATTTCGGGCGGCGTAGATCCCGCAACTGGCTCCGGCGTCCTGCATACCCAGCATCAGACTCGGATTCGTTGCTTCTCACCTCATTCCCCGCATCGGCACGGGATTCATCTTTCGGAGTAACGGCCGCTTTCTGGACTAGGGCTTCCTCCTTGGCAGACTTAACAAAGCCAACCTGTATATAAGGGACGAACGCCTGCTGCCCTCGTCAACAGCCTGACCAATGTCGTCTCTATCACTCGACCCAGACCACCATCTCACCTTCAACATGGCTGTCGACAAGATCGCGCCCAACGACCCCCGCATCGAGCGGAAGCAGGCCGAGGTCAGGGGCAAGACCTACTCCTACCTCTACGGCAAGCCTGAGGGCACCCCCAAGGGCACCGTCGTGCTCATCCACGGCTTCCCCGACATCTCCCTCGGCTGGCGCTACCAGATCCCTTTCTTCCTCTCCCAGGGCTACCAGGTCGTCGCCCCGGACTGCCTGGGCTACGGTCAGACCGCCTCCCCGGAGAAGCTCGAGGAGTTCTCCCTCAAGAGCATGGCGGACGACGTCAAGGCGCTCTCGGAGCACGTCGCGGGGCCCGGCGAGCAGATCATCCTCGGCGGCCACGACTGGGGCGGTGCCCTCGTCTGGCGCGTCGCCCTCTGGCACCCGGCCCTCATCAAGGGCGTCTTCAGCGTCTGCACGCCGTACAACTCGCCCACGACGTACTGGTTCGACCTCGCCGACCTCATCGCCGCGGGCAAGTTCCACAACTTCAAGTACCAGCTGCAGCTGCGCGGCCCGGACGTCGAGGCCAAGGTCAAGACGCCCGAGGACATCCGCCAGTTCCTGCAGGGCATCTACGGCGGCCGCGGGCCCAACGGCGAGCTCGTCTTCACGACGGAGCAGGGCGTCGTGTTCGAGAACCTCGGCAAGATGGGCCCCACGCCGCTGCTGAGCGAGGACGAGATCGCCTACTACGCCGAGCAGTTCTCGCACAGCGGGCTCCGCGGGCCGCTCAACTGGTACCGCACGCGCAAGATCAACTACGAGGAGGAGCTGCCGCTGGCGGAGAAGGCGGAGAAGGAGGGGGCCGCGATCAAGATCCAGCCGGCGAGTCTGTTCATCCTTGCGAACAAGGACGCGGCGCTGCCGGCGTCGATGGCGGCGGGCATGGACCAGCACTTTGTGGACCTGACAAGGGGCGAGGTGACGGCGACGCACTGGGCGCTGTGGGAGGCGCCGGAGGAGGTGAACAAGCAGATCAAGGAGTGGTTGGATACCAAGGTCAACAAGCCGACGGCGAACTTGTGAGTTTTGATTTGATTTAATGGATTGGAAGAGCATGGCATTAACGATGTGGGCAAAAAAGGCAGGAGTAATTTTGTAGTCGGGAATGACTAGAAACGATGAATATGATATTTTTTTGTCAAGCATTGCTTGCTCTCTCTATGCTTGTGAGGTTTGCGTATAGGCATATCTGTGCTTGCACGTGCGAATGGTTATCCTGTTGCGACCATGCGGTGCGACGTGACCTTCGACTGGTTTGACCAACCTCAGCTTCAACGGGCCAAGCTATCCACGCATATCCCTTATCAGCCGCGCACCCGCGTCCGTCGTCTTGCTTGATCGAATCGGCGTTTACTTGCTTCCTGCGGATTCTGATATAACTGTGATGCACTGCTTGCGTGCAGCTATCCCGGACCACCTGGTATACCGTCGTAAATGTATCGGCTAGAAGCGTACGATAATCCTCATCGACACGGCGCAACGTCCTCTTCTATCGTATGTTATCTGAATGCCCTCGTGTCCTTCACTTCAACGTAAACTTCTGCCCCGCAACAGCAGGCGCGGCGGTCTTCTTCTTGTTGGGCTTGCCGCACGAGGCGCAGGAGTCGGCGCGGTAGGCGCACGACTGGCAGAGGGCGTGGCCCTGCGAGACCTTTGTCTTGCACTTGGAGCACGCGCTCGAGTACTGGGCGTAGGGGTTCTTGGCGGCCTTGGAGAGCAGCTTGCTCTTGCCGATGCCGGTGCTGCCCAGGGTCGCTTTCGAGGAGGACGCGGAGGACGTGGCGGAGCCGTGGTAGATTTCGCTCTTCTTCTTGACAGAGGGCGTCGCGAGGGTTGTGCCGCCCTTGCCGAGCTTCTGGCACTTTGCGCAGACCATGGCGTGGTTGATGGATTGGTATCTGAAGATGGACGTTGGGATGGGAGTGAGGGATAGTTGGTGCAGTCGTGATGGTGAAGACGATGACCGAGGAACCGACTATCGATAAGATAACAGTTGTCGAAGGTAGCGCCACTAGCGGGACATATTACCTAAGACGTGGCTCGGGTGGCTGGAAAGCTAGACTGCGAAGTGACGCAACATCACAGGCTTCCGCGTTTAGAGTGCAGAGCGGCGCCGTGTTCTGCTGAAATCTTTGGTGCAGAGGGTGGGCCGGGACCAGACCAGAGGGCGGAGCTAGCGCCCTACCGAAGCTGGGATTCGCAAACGACACCTGTCGGGATCGTGGATTAGCGCAGGTAGCCACAATAGGGGCCCTCTGAATGTTTTCTCTCTTTCGCTGACTTTTCACGGGGTCCCCAGCCAGTCTGGAATTGAAACTGGATCTGCTCATCAGCTTTCTTCAGCGATACGTCCGCCTCGCCAGCCAACGGGCGCCACGGTGGCAGGTCAAATCAGGGGCAATGGACGTTTGCGCAGGACAATGCTTGGTATGGTTTCCAACTTTCCAAGATGGCCGAGCCAAATTTCGTCTGGTCAATTCGGACGAGCGAGATATCGTATCCACACGTAATCACAGATCGCTCGGGGCGAGTGGACGAGGGAAATTTTTCTCTGGCTCTGCGGGAGATGCTTAATTCCTTTTCCTGGTAACCTTTATCTCACGGGCTGGAAGGGGGGCCTGGCTCTGGCAACCTGGCCTGGGACCTCTCGCCTCGTCTTGTTTTGTTTCCTCTCGCCTGGCTCCAGGGCCGGCGTTGTCGGTTATTAAGCGTTGGCAGTTGGGGGGTCACTGTCTGAGCGACGGCGCGATTGCTCGAGCAATGACCGTTGATAACCCCAAGGGAACAGACTACAGTGCTGCCGTGCTGTTGGCTCGCTTGCGTCAATCTCAGTGACTGACGGACGGACGGTCTGACAGCTCCGAGATTCCGCAGGCCCGTCACCTCATGTTCCCCAGAGTCGAGTGACGATGGAGGGAGAAAGCACGCAAGACGGAGAGATGCATTCCTGAGGTCCTGCCATCGTCCAGTGTCCGGCGAGAGGTACATAGTCAGCCCTGCCGTCGTAGGTATCGTGGCTGAAGGACACCGGACTGGCAGACCCCATCGTCTTGGCCCGTCAGCTCGTCCCATCCGGTACGAGAGAAGACGATTGTCGTGGAGGTCGACTGCAGCCAGTCGTGCGTCTAAGCCGGGGAGTTGGAGGTCTGAAGCCCATGGGAGCGGCCACTAAACGGCCCACGAATAGTAACATGCCCCACGTGCCCCTATCGGTGGAGCTGGCACCCCCAAGGGCCGAATCATGCCCAGGCTCCAGGTTGTTCGCAGGTTTGTGTTGTGTTGTGCGTGAGTGACCGGCTGGTTGGCTGCTAAGACCGCAAAAGAGGTGGAAGCACTGCAAAACAGCGCCGCAAAACAGAACCTTTACCGGGGAGACAGACGCACTGCCAGCTGCGACCAGCCCAGGGCCAGGCCAGACACTGGACCGGGACCACCTCAGACGGATGAGACTGGACCCCTTCAGCTTCTCCAACCAACCAAGGCGCCCCTCCCCTCCTGGGTCTCCTCCACCCTCCTCCTTGGTGCAGCGTGCCCCCAATTGACCATTGCCCCAACCAGCCTCATCAGTTACTGCCACCTGCGCAGCACCATCCATCCATCCATCCATCGCACCCGCACCCGCAGCACCACCTACACCTTGTTGCCCTGCCTGCTTGCCTGCCTGCACCGCTGCACTGCTGTGCTTCTCCCAGGTCGTCTCGTCTCGTCCCGTCCGTCGCTCCCTGGCGCCGCCTGTTCAAGCAAAGCACCCAGCACCTCAAACACGACCATCCGCAGATCCCATCTCTTCTCCCGCCAGACGAGACTCCTCGCATCACCTCAATTCCTGGCCTCCCGGTCTCAAAAGACATCCCCTCTTGTTTCCGACTGCCCATACATACACAACCAACATACATCCATCATACACCACCCATAGCGACTGCGTTGCTTTGCATTCTGGTACTTTGCAGTACTACGGCACTCTTGTCCGACCATTCCAGGCTCAGCCTACGTCGACTTGCGTCTACGTCGCCTCCGTCCAGCACCCTCCGCCCGTTGACGTAGCGCGAACCCGACCACTGTGTAATCCTAATCCTGCGCCAGAAGGAGGCTGTGCTGCAACAAATACGGATTGCTGGGCCACTCTTTTTTCCCGCCAACAGCTACTACCGCCATTGCCCAGCTGCGGCGCCCATTCTCACGCTGATCAGTCTCACTGCCGTCGTCGTCGTCGCCTCGTCGTCTCTCTCGCCCGCTGCCGCCGCGGTTACGAATTCCATTGACCTGTCGACCGACCAAAGGTAGCCTGCCGAAAACGCTCCGCGCTTGCCGCCTTTCGCCCTTTTTCGATTCCCATCGCTCCTTCCTTCATGTGTCCGGAAACACGACCTTAATCCACCAACCCCCGACCTCGCATGCTGGACATTCCGACACCTTCACACCTTGATCGCCCAGCAACAGCAACACAACCAGTCTCCCCCGCATGGCTGGACGACCGACGGGAGGCCCTCCTGGAGGACCTTCCAACAACGATCTGTTACTAGATCTGGAGAACGACCAACCCGTCTACGGTGGAGGACAGCGATCCGCGATGAACGATGACGACCTGTTGCGATCCTACGCCCACGAGCAGGACCAGGCTCAGGGTCGCCCTTCCGTATCCTACGACGACTTTGTTGGTGGCGGAGGAGCTGGAGGAGCTGGACACAATGCGCAACAACCTTCGACATTGAGACCGCAAGCCGCCGGCCCCTCGTCCCCCGGCGTCGGTGGCGGCGCTGCTTCCGGCACTCCCTACATGCAGAGACATTACAGCCAAACTTCAGAATTGAACAACTATCAGCGATACGCCGACGACTTCGACGACTACCCGACCGAACACGATTCTTACTACCAACAAGGAGGAGCTACCACGAGCCAGAACAATGTCGCGGATCCCTCCGGCAGGGCCAACGCCCGGAACCGTAACAGCGTTCTCAGCCTGGGCGGTGGCTTCTTTGGCCGCATGAAGAATAGACTGGGCATGGGCCAAGGGTACTCGGAGATGGATCTTCCTTTAACAGAGGCTGGCCAGGGACGAGCTGCCGGCGCGGATCAACAGGCCAAGCAGGGCAAGAAGTTCGACATGGGCAACTTCAAATTTGGCTTCGGTCGCAGCAAACCGGACCCCTCGACTCTGGGTCCGAGAATCATCCACCTCAACAACCCGCCTGCGAACGCCGCGAACAAGTATGTCGACAACCACATCTCGACGGCGAAATACAATGTCGCAAGCTTCCTCCCCAAGTTCCTCTTCGAGCAGTTCTCCAAGTTCGCCAACATTTTCTTCCTGTTCACGGCTGCGCTGCAACAGATCCCCAACCTCTCGCCTACCAACCGATACACGACGATTATCCCTCTCTTCATTGTTATGCTGGTCTCTGCGGGCAAGGAATTGGTTGAGGACTACCGTCGCAAACAGGCTGATAATGCGCTGAACACGTCTAAGGCGCGCATCTTGCGCGGCACCGGTTTCCAGGAGACCAAGTGGATCAATGTTTCAGTGGGCGATATCATCCGTGTAGAATCCGAGGAGCCGTTCCCCGCCGATCTTGTTCTCCTTGCGAGTTCCGAACCGGAGGGCTTGTGTTATATCGAAACAGCCAACCTTGACGGAGAGACAAACCTGAAGATCAAGCAAGCTCTCCCGGAGACATGTGCCATGGTCAGCTCCAGCGAGCTGAGCAGGCTTGGCGGCCGCATCAAGTCTGAGCAGCCCAACAGCAGCTTGTACACATATGAGGCCACTTTGACGATGCAGGCTGGCGGCGGAGAGAAAGAGCTGCCTTTGAACCCCGAGCAGCTCCTCCTCCGTGGTGCCACTCTGCGAAACACTCCCTGGATTCACGGTGTCGTTGTCTTCACTGGCCACGAGACAAAGCTCATGCGCAACGCCACGGCGGCACCTATCAAGCGCACAAAGGTAGAGAAGAAGCTGAACATCTTGGTCCTGGTCCTGGTCGGCATCCTCCTCGTCCTCAGTGTTATTTGCACAGTGGGCGACCTCGTCCAGCGCAAGGTTGAGGGACAGGCCCTTTCCTACCTGCAGCTCGACTCCACAGGTTCCGCGAGCGACATCATCAAGACCTTCTTCAAGGACATGGTCACGTACTGGGTCTTGTTCTCCTCTCTGGTGCCCATCTCGCTTTTTGTCACTTTGGAGATGGTCAAGTACTGGCACGGCATTCTTATCAACGACGACCTGGATATCTACTACGACAAGACGGACACCCCAGCAAACTGCAGAACATCCAGCTTGGTGGAGGAACTTGGCATGGTTGAGTATGTCTTCTCCGACAAGACCGGTACCCTTACCTGCAACATGATGGAGTTCAAGCAGGCCTCAATTGGCGGAATCCAGTACGCAGAGGATGTCCCGGAAGACCTCAGGGCTACGATCCAGGATGGTGTTGAAGTTGGCATCCACGACTACAAGCGATTGGCCGAGAACCTCAAGAGCCACGAGACCGCCCCCGTCATTGACCACTTCCTGTCTCTGCTGGCTACCTGCCACACGGTTATTCCTGAGCGAAGCGACGAAAAGGGCGGCAAGATCAAGTATCAGGCAGCTTCTCCCGATGAGGGCGCCCTGGTCGAGGGCGCGGCAGAGCTTGGCTACGTCTTCACGGATCGCAAGCCGAGATCAGTCTTTATCGAAGCGCATGGACGGGAAATGGAATATGAGCTGTTGGCGGTCTGCGAGTTCAACTCAACCCGAAAGCGCATGTCCACGATTTACCGGTGCCCCGATGGGAAGATCCGCGTTTACTGCAAGGGAGCCGACACTGTCATTCTGGAGCGTCTCAACGACCAGAACCCGCATGTTGAAGCCACCCTGCGTCACCTGGAAGAATACGCCTCCGAGGGTCTGAGAACGCTCTGCTTGGCCATGCGCGAGGTTCCCGAGCAGGAATTCCAGGAATGGTACCAGATCTATGACAAGGCATCCACCACTGTCGGTGGCAACCGTGCCGACGAGCTGGACAAGGCCTCCGAGCTCATTGAGAAGGACTTTTATCTCCTGGGTGCGACCGCTATTGAAGACCGTCTCCAGGATGGTGTCCCTGAGACTATCCACACGCTCCAGCAGGCCAACATCAAGGTGTGGGTTCTCACTGGTGATCGTCAGGAAACCGCCATCAACATTGGCATGAGTTGCAAGCTCCTTAGCGAGGATATGATGCTTCTCATTGTCAACGAGGAAAGCGCTGCCGCAACCCGAGACAACCTGCAGAAGAAGATTGACGCCATTCGAACTCAAGGCGACGGAACAATCGAAACGGAGACCCTAGCCCTCATCATCGACGGCAAGTCGCTTACTTTCGCTCTCGAGAAGGACATGGAAAAGCTCTTCCTCGACCTCGCTGTCATGTGCAAAGCGGTCATTTGCTGCCGTGTCTCTCCCTTGCAGAAGGCCCTGGTTGTCAAGCTGGTCAAGAAGTACCAAAAGGAGTCCATCCTGCTCGCCATTGGTGATGGTGCCAACGACGTCTCCATGATTCAGGCTGCTCACATCGGTGTCGGTATCAGTGGTATGGAAGGTCTTCAAGCCGCCCGAAGTGCCGACGTGTCCATTGGACAGTTCCGCTACCTCAGAAAGCTCCTGTTGGTTCACGGTGCCTGGAGTTACCAGCGTGTCGCCAAGACAATTTTGTTCTCATTTTACAAGAACATCACCCTCTACATGACCCAATTCTGGGTTAGTCTTCCCCAACTCCCCCCTTACTGCATGCTTGCTAATATCCACAGTACACTTTCCAAAACGTATTCTCTGGTGCGGTCATTTACGAGTCTTGGACGCTGTCATTCTACAACGTTTTCTACACCGTTTTACCCCCCCTGGCCTTGGGTATCCTTGACCAGTTCATCTCGGCTAGACTTCTAGACCGCTACCCCCAGCTGTACACCATGGGCCAGCAGAACCAGTTCTTCAAGATCAAGATCTTTGCCGAATGGGTCGCCAATGCCATCTACCACTCCATCATCCTCTATGTGTTTGGCGAGCTCATCTGGTACGGTGACCTCATCCAGGGCGACGGACAGATTGCCGGTCACTGGGTCTGGGGTACTGCACTCTATGCCGCTGTTCTTCTCACCGTCCTGGGCAAGGCCGCTCTGATTACGAACAACTGGACCAAGTACCATGTTATTGCTATCCCCGGCAGCATGCTTTTCTGGTGGGGCTTCATCGCTCTCTACGGCACAGTCGCCCCCATGATCCCGTTCTCGGCCGAGTACCACGGTGTCATCCCCAAGCTGTACAGCAGTCCCGTCTTCTGGCTGCAGACCATCTCACTGGCCATAATGTGTCTTTTGAGAGACTTTGCCTGGAAGTTCGCCAAGCGCATGTACATGCCGCAGACCTACCACCACATCCAGGAGATTCAAAAGTACAACATTCAAGATTACAGACCAAGGTATGTGGCACTCCTTTGCGTGTTGTTGGATCTGATAACTAACATTCATCCAGAATGGAGCAATTCCAAAAAGCTATCCGCAAGGTGCGCCAAGTACAGCGCATGCGCAAGCAGCGTGGCTACGCCTTCTCGCAGGCAGATGAGAGTCAAACGAGAGTTCTGCAGGCCTACGACACGACGCAGCAGCGTGGACGGTACGGCGAGATGACCAGCTCGAGGCCTCAAGGGAGGTAACCTCGCACTGTCAGCGCTGCCACCTTCGCCCCTAAGGAAGGGCGGCGCTGCGAAAACACAAAAAAAGAAGCCTATGATGATCACGATGAAAGGGGCCGGCTGCGTTTTTTACTTATTATTATTACTGGTGTATTCCCAAACGAATGGTAATGCAAAGGCAGCGACGACAGCACGATGTAAACTTTTGTTGGTTTATTTTTTCTTCAAATCCCTTCTCGCTTCCTATTCTTATATGCATGGTCGGGATCTCCCTCATCAGAATGAGCAGAGGTCCCAATGGGCTGGCGTTTTCGCTTTATTTTTTCTTTCCAAAAAAAACTTGATTACCCGCTTCCCTCGGGCTGCCTGTGTCCCAACACGTGTTGGTTTGTTCTCGCAAACACACATGAATGGTACACGGGCAAGTCGGCACACAAGCACCCACACCAAAGCACCGAAGGAAAGGCCGCAGGGCGAAGGAATACTACGCACGTGGGAATAACGAAAGGACAAGAAAAACGGATTAGGCAATGGAAACTCATGTCAAGATGCGGCAGGTCCGAGGAGAGGAAAGGATTTGTTTTCTGGGATGACGCTGGAGGGCTGTGTGGACGAGGAGAACGGGAGGTGATGATAGTGTTGTTAGTAGAGATTTGACGAATCGAGAGTATCCGATTCGCGTACGTTGGTTCTTTTTTTCAGGGACGGCGGGCGTTTTTGGTTCTCGGACCACAATGAATTGACCCAGTATCCTCCTCATTAATCCGTTCAAAATCGTTGAGACCCGTATTGTGAAAGTGTTCGTATAAAAGAATACATTCAAAGGTATGGTTTGGCGGGGTAGTTCTAGTTCATGATTTTGTATTGATACCTAAAATTCGTACTCTATGCCTGATTCTCAACGTGGACGGGCGTAAACTATACACAAGAAGAGAGATTTATCCCCCACTGACAGCAACGGGCAACACTTAGTCCATCGCGAAACGGTCGGTGAACCTGAACGTCGCCAGTCCCGCCTTGAAGTCCTCCACGAGGGCACTCACACCATCAGCCGAGTAGACGCCGTCGCCGTCCTCCACGCCGAGCGAGGGAGACCTGCTCAGCGCCGTGTTGAGACCGCCGACGGGCTTGCCCCACCTGTAGGAGTCGATGACGAGCTGCGCGGGGCGGCCGGCCGGGTAGAGGGGCGACTTGTTGGTGCCGTTGAACAGGCTCTCGGCGCCGCTGGCGACGACGACGCCGTCGAAGGAGGTCGCGTCGGCCTGGGCGTACGTCATGTCCACGCCGTCGGCCAGCTTCTCGGCGATGACGGTGACGAGGACGCCGTCGGCCGCGAAGGCGTCCTTGAGCTGCGCGCCCTGGGCCACGGACCCATTGACGGCCTGGCTGGCGAGCACGCCGACCTTGAGCGTGGCGATGGTGGGCAACTTCGAGCCGAAGATGGAGAGGCCCTGGGTGGTGTTGTCGTGGTAGTACTTGGGATCGGGCTGGAGGTGGTCCATGCCGAGGGCGTCGGCGACGCGATTGGCGATGTCGTTGGAGATCTTGTTGAGCTGGGTGAGCACGTTCTGCTTGACGGTGTCGGACTCGAGATGGCTTGTCTCAAAGCGGATGGCGTTGACGAGGAACTGCTGCTCGGCGGGCGTGAGAGAGTTGTAGAAGAGGCGCGGCTGAGACCAGTGGTCGTCGAAGGTATCGGATACCTCGCGGACGAGGTGGCCGGTGACGGTGCGTCCCGGGGCCGTGAAGAAACCCCGTCCTTGGGTTTGGTTCGCCTGCGCGGGGAAGCCCTTGTTCAAGGTGTTGGGCGTGTCTGCACTTGGGTCAGCATCCAGTCATCTCATCTGGGCAAGATCATAACTCACATGGGTATTTATTGCGGTGGATGAAGTTCTGGGCCGCGCCGTCCCGGTTGTTGTTGTGGATAGGCGTTACTGGACGGTTGATGGGCAGCTGCTCAAAGTTGGGGCCGCCATGGCGGTTGATCTGGGTGTCCAGGTACGAAAAGATGCGGCCTTGGAGCAGGGGGTCATCGGTGAAGTCGACGCCTCTGACGATGTGGCCGGGTTGGAACTGCCGCTGGTTAGTTGCGGGCTAGGGGTGGCTGGAATAGAGACATACCATGATCTGCTCTGTCTCTGCAAAGTAGTTGACCGGATTGGCGTCCAACTTCATCTTGCCAAGTCTTTGGAGAGGGGCAATCTCCTCGGGGACGATCTTCGTAGGGTCCAGGAGGTCGAAGCCGTACTTGAGGGTGTCCTCCTCGTCGAGCACCTGGACGCAGAGCTCCCACTCGGGGCCGTCGCCGGACTCGATGGCATCCCAGAGGTCTTGGCGGTGGTAGTCGGCGTTCTTGCCCGAGACAATTTGGGCTTCTTCCCAGACCAAGCTCGCCTTGCCCTGGAGAGTCTTCCAGTGCCACTTGACGAGCTTCGAGGTGCCGTCCTCTTGTACGAGGCGGAAGGTGTGCACGCCGTGGCCGTCCTGAGACTGTTATTAACCATGTATCCTGAACTCCGAGACAATCATACTCACCATGTGGCGGTAGCTTCTGGGAATGCCGTATCCGGCCATGGCCCAGAACAGGGTGTGCAGAGTGCTGGTCTGAGAGCTGAAGTAGTCCCATGCCGAATCGTGAGCGGTGGCCGCCTGGGGGATTTCGTTGTCGGGACTAGGCTTGACGGAATGGATCAAGTCGGGGAACTATGAATCGTCAGATCAGTGCCTTGGTGCTTTTTTGACCGGCACTCACCTGGATCGCGTCCTGAATGAAGAACACGGGAATGTTGTTTCCCACGATATCAAAGTTGCCCTCGTCCGTGAAACTATTCCGTTAGCGCATGAAGTTCACCAGATGTTGGCCGGTACATACAATCTCGTGGCAAAACCATGGACGTCTCTTGCGGTATCGGCACTTCCTCTGGACCCGGCGACTGTGGAGAACCGCACGAATGTCGGCGTTTCCTTGCCATTCTCACTGAGGAATGACGCCGCGGTCAGGTTGGAGTAGTCGCCATAGCTGGTGAATGTTCCGTAGGCACCGGCGCCTCTGGCATGTACGGCTCGTTCTGGGACCTGTGGGCGCATTGGTTAGCCATGAAAGCGAACGACAGCTCAGGAGATGCTTACTCTCTCGTGGTCAAAGTGAGTAATCTTCTGGCGGAAGATAAAGTCCTCTAGCAAAGTCGGACCGCGGATGCCGGCTTTCAAACTGGTCTGATCCTCGATTGGGCCGCCAACGTCGGACGTCAGGTAGCCTTCGCTGTCGTCGACTTCGTAGTCCGCAACGTGATCCCGCGAGCCATCATCATCGGAGCGCGCCTTGATGTTGGCCGGATCTGCAAAGGGGCAGCCGGCAGAGGAGAGGGTGGCCAGGCCGAGACCGGCCAGCAGCAGGGTGGTATGCATATTGGGTGTGCGCCAAGGGCTGAGTGTGACAAGTAGCTCGCCTGCTGGATATCGGAACCAGCTTCAGACCACGGAACGTTTCCAATGTCTTATACGGAAAGGATTGGTACTCTTCCAAGACTATCGACTAAAACGAGAAAACAATGGAGGGCGGCAGGCTACTTATAAACTCCAGAGGCCTGGATTGACAAGCGGAGCTCTATACAAGCTAAAGGCGACTAGGGAAAAAGCATGATGAACTCAATGCGAGGGCAGATCGGCAAGAGAATGACACTTGTCAGAGCACAAGCCCAAGAATTGTGCCGGTATTGCTAATCATGAGCTTGTGGAGGAGGTCTTCACCGGCCCGGCAAAGGCACTAAGGCAGGAAGGCAGCTTTGCCCAGAACAAAAACACATCCACATCCCGGGGCAGGTGAGCACAACAGCACTGCTTCCTGTGAAGGAGGCACGGCCAGGACTGAGGAATGACAGCATCATAATCACATCAGGCAAGGAGCCCCCCACAAAAAGGGGGGCGCCAAAGGAGGAAAGAGAGGGGTGACAGATGTTGTGAGATTGGAAACCGAGTTGTTGTGATTCATCGCAGAAGCGCCCACAGTCCCGGACCTCTGATGTTGTGTGCTCATGGCATGCCTTGGCCGCAGTTTGTGTGCCTCACGGGCGAGGCAGGCAAAACATTGACGGTACTACCGTCCATGGCCCATGGATCCAGCCTACGCTCGATATAAGGTTACATCTAGACAACGTGGGCTATTGGAGGGGCTAGAGCTCGGTCCGGGTTGTCTAGTGCTGGCGTGAGAAGGGCGATGGAGCGTGGTTGGAAGGAGGGTGGAGGGGGCGCCGTTGCGGCAGTTGTGAGGCCCAGGAGGGCGGCGGCGCTGCTTGGCCTTACTTAGATTAGTTCAAGCTAGAAACAGAACATGCGGCTGCGGGAGATCGAAGCCCGGCACCGGACGATGCCATCATCCCAAGTCTGTGCGAGTCTGTGTGCTTCCAGGAGGGCTGGTACCTGGGTCTTGGCCCAGCACCCGTGTACAAGGGAAAACGCAAAACACGGAAGCGACCGCGTCGTCTCGTGGTGATTTTTGTGCGACATTGAAGGGGGAAGCGGCTCAGGCGATGGACCGGTGGCCGCCGAGCAAGGCACCGGCCGCAGCGTGCGTAATGTTGGGATGGCAATGAGAGTGAAGAACAGCCGTGGAGACGACCGTCTGTCCGCTATGTCTAGTCTATGACGAAGAATGGGGAAGCAAAAAGTCGATGTGAGATGGGATTGGGGGCTAGTAAACCTGGGCTACAGGAGGGCCGTTGAGAGATGAAATGGTCCCGGGGACCCTCGTCGACCAGGACTTGTAACGTTCTCTAGACATGCTCAAGTGTGATGGAAAGGCCTGGGTACTTTTGCCAAGTCCCATTGCTGCAAAGTAAACAGAGAGGCGGGCGAATGAGACAGGAGACCAAATCCGCATGCAGATTCAAATCCCGGCGCTGGGATGGAAAAGGAAAAGAGCTCGCTGCATGAGGTTGAGGTTGAGGTTGACAAGGCCGAACCGCCATCGTCATTGTGCGGGCCCTCTGGTGGGGCCGTTCCTCGCTGATCACCCGGGAGGAAAATATTGTGCTGCGTTGCCCGGGCCTCTGTAATACAAATCACCTCAGTCGAAGCGAGAGACCGGGGTTGTTGCTGCCGCCTTGGGATCGCGTGAACGGGGGTTCCACGGATGGGGGGTTGCAGCGCAGTCCATCCAAAAAGTTTCCGTGTGAGTCCCAGGATTGAGGTTCGTCTGGGCCAGATGAACGGTCGCAGGCGGCAGGCTCATTGCGCCGGGATAATACTGTGAGGCATCTTGGTGGTGATTGAATTGCGGCTCGCTCGCGGCTCATCATGGCCGCGAAATGAGACTGTTCTCCAGGGATTGGGTCAGGATAAAGAGCCCTCGGCACTTTTCGGAGGCGGCATCGAGTGTAGGAAGACTTGAATTGGCTCGAGGAGAATGTTAGAGATGCGAAATTACGATAATGACGCAAATCAGAGGTACTCTTTTTCGAGCGATAAGTCTCTAGAGAGCTGGGAGAACTACATGTCTTCTTGCGTTCAGAAAGACGGGCACATCCAATTACACAGATGCCGACTCTTGGTTCCGTTACAGCAGCCGAGAGGCCCTGTAGTTTGCAAATCTGGATGATTTGGCAGCTGCACACCGAAAGCAAATGCAAATATTCAACGCAAGTCACATATGCGCAAACATCTCAAGGCTGGGACGAGCAGAGGGAAACAAGTCCAAGGAAACGTGCCCTGCAGGGGAGCGCACTGCAACCTCCCGGAGGTCTGTCCGGGACGGAGCCGGGGTTTGAGGGGCAGCCAGGGCACTACGTACCGATGGCGCGCAATTCATCGATCGCACAGAGCTCTTTGCTTCCTTTTCCGCTGACCTGCCCCAGCCAATGATCTTGTCTACATTAGCACAACAGCAAACGGCGGGAGGGATGGCCGTCAGTTGACTTCCCGTCATCCCATCCTGCTCCAGCCTCTCAACTGTGCTGCCGCTACCAAGACGTGATATTCCATAAATAAACCCCAAGCTTCACGGTATTTACATCTAGCCTTAATTCACACCGCATGTGTGCGCCTCTTCCCCTCTCTTATTTATAGACATGTCAGACCATTTAACCAGAGAGCCAAGCTTCAACGCGGATGGTCAACTGCTCTCACCTGCCCAACCGTTATGAATCTTGGCGATTGTTGTCTGCGGGAGCACTGGACGCGCGCCCAGTGTCCCGCAATTGCTTCTTCCGAACAAGACCGTCCATGATCAACCCAGAGTAGTAGGCGGAATGCAAGGCGGAAATCCCGCAAAAGCAACAATCACGGTACAACCTTCCAAAACGAAAAAGAAGGTCATTCGAAACCGGCAAGGTTCAGCAGTTAGTCACTTTAGTCTCCCTGGTTCGCATGCCACCCACCGTGGTGGTGAGGTCCCGTCTCGCTTCCCTCTTGCGGGGCCTCCTGGCACCTGGCTCCGACCTCTCTGCCGAGCCGAGGCCGGGGACAAACATCGCTTGCGGGCCCGTTTCCCTTAGCCTGGGTAACCCACCAGGACTCCACGCAAAGTTTGCGGTGATTTGAAATCATGGGGAATCGTTTGGAAGACCGAGACTACGTGAAGAATTTGTGCGGCATCGGCACGATCTGGAGACTTCCATCATGCCGATTGAGCCGACGTGCTATTGAAGAAGGAAAGACAACGAGAATCCGAGCCTACCCTCGCAGCCATCATGTAGGTATGCAGACCAATTTCAAGGGTGCAACGGCGTTGTAGAATTCCGGCGTCAGGTGTATTGCTCTCCAACCCCAGCTCAGGGTTCTGCAAAAGCAACGGGAACATGCCTTGACGTGAGATAAACGAGCTCGTTTCCAGATTCGCCTCATCCATTTTGACTCGGCTGGTCGAGCGACGTACTTGCAGCAGGTCGAACTCCTTCAACGTTCTCGGTTCAATCCGATCCAGATTCTTTCGCATCTCACAACAGTGGCTTACACAGCACACGCACACACGTACACGATAGTATGGCACAGAAAGAGTGGTCGTATTGGTGGGGGTCTTGCTTGAAGTTCATTGCTTTTGGTGTAAATGAGATCCTAGCTCGATGGCGTCCGCTGGTATCCGGCCATGGCTAACCCAAATGTTTCCCCCCAAACGCCTTGAAAATCCATGCCCCATTTTTCATCATCCATTTTTTTGATATCCCGATCCGCTTAGTAGAAGAAGCCGATGACCTTACCGGCAACGTGCTTGCGACGGGCCTCCTCGTGGTCCATGATACCAGCGGAGGTGGTGAGGATGACGTAGCCGAACTGACGGGCAGGGAGCAGCTTGACAACCCACTTCTCGAGGTCGGCGAGGCGGACGTTGTAGCGGGGGGAGATGACACCGCACTTGTTGAGGCGGCCGTTCAGCTGGACGACAATCTTGCCGGAGCGGTGGTCGTCGACCTCCTCGAACTCGCCGATGTAGCCTGGAAAATATGTGAGCGATGTGTTGCGGAAGACTAAAACTTTGACATCACGAGGTAAAATCCGAAAAAGGTGTAAGATCTCCGCGTTCAATATATCGGCAACTTATAGGGGCTGGGTCGTGGGAGTGAAAGAGACGGTCGCCCTAGTTATCATGCCGAATGTACAGGCCCATAATCCTCCAAGAGAGAGAAAGAAAGAAAAAGGGTATAGCAGATGGATAGGAAGTTGTCGTGACATACCGTGGCGCTGCATGACCTGGAGGAACTTGACGATGACCTTGGAGCTAGGGCGGATGAGGACCTGGCGCTTGCCGGCCTTCTCGGCGTTGTTCATGCTCTTGAGAGCATCGTGGAGAACGGAGGTGCGGACCATTTTGGCGGTTGGTGAATGCGGAGATTCTCAAGTCTTGTGAAATGAGGTATCTGCCAGCGAAGAAGTAAATGTTAGCCTTCCGAGGCCTGTTGAGCGTGGAGAGTGCCCTCCCAGGCAGACAAGCCTTGATCGAGGAGAGGGTTCCGCCAGCTCATTGCTGAAGAGAGGAGCGTATCAGATGTCATCATCGTCGTCGTCGGCATGCAACAGAGGCCTCGAAGAAATCATCGTGTTCTCGTGTGTCGCGCGCGACTCGTCTGATTGCTCCTCTCCGGCATCAAGGAAAAGGCGAGAGTTCCTGCTTTGATCAAGGCGGCATGATGAGCATCTTTGCACGTACCTCGTTGAGTAGTGGTGCCGCTGAAGGTTAGGCAATTGGCGATGGATAGAGATCGGGATGGAGGAGAACAGCAGAAAAGGGCGAAGCTGTCGTGGACCAAACCCAGGCAAAAAAATTCGCCAGTTCGGTTGTGGGTGGTCCGTGCCCGAGAAAAATTGCCCTAAGCGCACGGTTGGGCGACCCCACCGGCCAGCCAATAAGCGATCTCTGGTACTCTGTAATTTTTTCGAGCGCTGAACTCCTCTCCCGTGGAATCGCACAAGCACCATTTTATTCATAAACTACCCATACACATCACAACACCACTCTTCGAGGATCGCACCGACAGAGACTTGACGCAAAATTCCAAGATGGTGAGTCTCCGCCGACTACCCCCCGCACGAATCCCCCTCGCCGCGTCTTTTCGCATTGTCTGTCGCGTGCTCGATTGAGAGGTGCCGGGCAATTGGAAACTATGCGGCGTGCGGGCGAGGCCGATCGAGACCCTCCCCCCGGGCTTCCTTCATGGGGGCTTCGCGCCCCCTCTCCATTGTCGTTGCAGGATCAGACTCGCTGACTGATGGGTTGCGCAATTGTTGTAGTCGGACGTAGAAGAGAACAACGCCCCCGAGGTGGCCGAGGAGGTCGAGGTTTCCGCCGATGCTGGCTCCAAGGGCCAGATGTCCGTTCTGGACGCCCTCAAGGGTGTTCTGAAGCTGGCCCTCATGCACGACGGTCTTGCCCGCGGTCTCCGTGAGGCTTCCAAGGCCCTCGACCGCCGCCAGGCCCACATGTGCGTCCTCAACGAGGCTTGCGAGGAGGAGGCCTACAAGAAGCTCGTCATTGCTCTCTGCTCCGAGCACAAGATCCCCCTGATCAAGGTTCCCGACGGCAAGCAGCTCGGCGAGTGGGCTGGTCTTTGTGAGTTACCCCGCGACGACGGATGCGATATTGGAGGAGGGCGCGGACTAACAGGGAGACAGGCGTGTTGGACCGTGAGGGTAACGCCCGCAAGGTCGTCAACTGCTCTTGCGTCGTCGTCAAGGACTGGGGTGAAGAGTCCCAGGAGCGCTCCATCCTCCTCAACTACTTCCAGACCGAGCAGTAAATTTGGGTTGGCTTTCATGATTTGAATTTGGGCGTCACGACGGGGGTATAGAGGGGCGACGGGGAAAATCTGGAACCGCCGCAACGAACGAATCTTTCGGTTGTACTCTAGCTTCTTCAGCTGGCATCTCGAAACAAAAAATGGAGGACTCCCTCTGGAGGTCAGGTCATCTTGCATCAGGGCAAACAAAGAGAAACGGCATTGGGCACTCTTGAACCAAATTACTCGCGCACTTTTGGATGCTTTTAGTGATGTGATGCTATGAATGTGGGCCGCTGCCCGGGAATCTACTTCTTTCCCTCCACCTGGTCGTAGGTCAGCATATGTGTAACAACACCTAGAGGCGGCTGTAATCAGTGTACGAACCATAATGATGTGGTAACCAAACTCCGTCTTCGCCTCCCCGATGACAGGGCTTGATGTTGAGCTTGTCGCGAGAGCGAATGCGACGTCCTCGAACTTGGGGTCCAAGCTACCCTTCGTCTTCCAACCCAGCGAGCCTCCTATCGAGCAATCAGAATCATTACCCCTCATGCCGTTGGTGAGTCACCCTGTAACTTGTTTCTTACCTTGCCTGGCCTTGTCTTCAGAGAACTCCCTCGCAACCTCGTCAAACTTGGCTCCGTCTCTGATCTTGGCCATCGCCTCCTCCTTCTTTCCATGCTTCTCGCACTAAACCACTCGTCAGATGAAATCTCCGCAACCCCTCAACTCAAGCCTGCGCTCACCAGAATGTGGCGGACGTTGATGGACTGCGCGCCCTTCGCCTTGCCGCCCTTGTCCTCGCTCTCGCCCTTGCCTCCCTTCTTGCCGCCGCCGGACTTTCCGCCGTCCTTCTTGTCGGCGGGCTTCTTGTCGTTTTTACCCATGCTGGCTGCGTGAAGTTGGCGTGATGGTGGTGTTGAAAATTGGGTTGACCACATGCGGTGGTGGGGGTTAAGGCACACCCTCTGTTTCTCACCCCACCAACCAACACCCTGGGAGAGGGGTGTGACGAAATGCGGGGGAGATGACCCGAGCCGCCGCCGCCATGTCGGAGAGCAACACCACGAGTCTCACGCTATCATCGGACGCGCTCCAATTCTCAAACATGGCCTCTCTCAAGCTAACAAACACGTCTTCACTATTTAGCAGCGATCCATATCGTACATCCAAAAATACGTCGTGGCACAAGAACCTCAGCCGTTCGTCATGGCATTGACGCCCGCTTCGCTGGACAGTCTTCCGACTGAGATTCTGTCAGAGGTCATCTCGTACATTGCCGATCTCAGGACACTCTATCATCTCATAACGGCTTCTCCATCCGTATCCCGCATCTTTGATAGCCCGACCATGGGCCCTGAGGCTTTCGAGCACGTCCTGGCAAACTCAACAGCGCCTCAAGTATTTGGTTTAATCAGACTCGTCGCCATTGTCCGAACAGCAACAGCAGATGACCCACCGGCAACATCCCTTGATGCCTTCGTCAAGCGGGCCAACCATCACATGCAACATAGCGGCCGGGGGCAGTTTTACAGCAGCATCCCACCTCTGACCCGTACTTACCAGCGCCAAAAACCAGGAGCCGTCAGGAGCCTCCTTCAGATCGCTCGCCAAATTGCTTATCTGACCCCAGCTTGTCTCTCCTATTACCGTGAACAATGGCTCTCGGCAACTCCCTCGCACGCAGAAGGCGACATGCGCGGGTGGGTGTACAAGACTTGGAAGAATCGCTACGCGGGCCGCCCGTACAGTCCCGATGACATTGGCCCTCCCGTCTGGATCGAAGAGCACAGAGTGACGCGTGGGTTTTGGAGGCTGCAGCTGCTTTACGAACTCCAACGGGCAACCTCGGAGAACCGCCTAGGCTGGAAGATGGATGAGACACGCGGTCCGGTCTCCGCGGAGGGCCTATACGGCGCGTTGCGTTATGAGAAGGAGGAGTTCTTCACGGTGTCGGACTTTGTCGATCGCATCCAAGGGGAAAGCAGCTCGTGGAGTCTGCCGTGTCCAACCACGACGGCTTCAGTCACAGAATGGCCGGAGCCCGCGCCGCCTCTCGCAGTCGACGAGCCGGCAGGCCATACTCGTGGCTATCTCATGAGTCAAAACCCCGTCGGATGGGTTTACGCAAATATACGCCTCCGGCACTTCCCGCCCTCACCCATCCGCGGCGTTCCTCTGCAACCGTTCCGCCGGCTGGGACTTTTCATATGGGAGTACGACAAGTTGGTGAAGATGGAGCTGATGTCTCCCACAGGGTATCCGTTTAGCGCCAAAGGGGAGCCGTCCAAGATGTACACATGGCGTAGCCTGCTGAGCCAGGAGATTCTGGCAGAGGTGGAAGAGAATCTGGACCTGGGGAGCAATCGCCGGCAGACGACGCATACCGACGCCGCGTTTGGACTACCTCCTCTTTGAACAGTAATTATACTCAATACGATGTTTTGTTTGAAAACCAGCTTGCTCACGTTGTCCAGGGTGATTGGATGTTCCAAGTTCGGTCCAAGTGCAATCTTGTCGATTCGACCAGAGCGTGGGTCACTCTGTGCAACCGATTGCCTATCAGCTGGATAACCCGTTCAAGGTGTAAGTACCTCAGGCTAATCACCTCGAACACCTTGGCAAGACGCTGGGATGTTCTCGCTGGGATCTCCAGCAGTGAGGTAGCACGGTCGGTCAGCACCTCAGGCAACCGCGAGCACTGGCCAACTTCTGTCGTCACCACCCTGCTGACTCACATCCCCAACTGCCTTTATCTATCGTTTTATGTTCCCCTACTTTCGCCTTCGGGCATTTGGTCAATTTGAAACGATACAGAGAAGATTAGCATGGCCCCTGCACTAAGGATGACACGCTCAATCAAAGAGAAGCTACCAATTTTTTTGCGTTTCTTTTGCATCGGCTTCTCCTGATTCTTGCGATCACGACGGTGTAATTTTTATTACTCGCATCATACTCTTTGAGGGAGCAAAATTGGATTCAAAACTGCGCGATGGGAGCCTCGAACAGAAAACCTCGGCGTTTTGGGAAACGGGCCCACAGGCGTCTTACAATGTACTGCGTCCTGACCATGAGTTGCATACTTATGCACACTTATATGATTGTATGTTTCGTTTCTATTTTCACAGTAACTGCTGGGTGACTGGGGCTTTAATTCGTTCGATTCAACTCTTAAATATGTTTTTCCTGTCTTCTACGAGACATCATGCAACCTACTGCCCATCTATTTCGTCAATACCCTCTTCATCGTCCGGTCCCGTTCTGCCGTGCTTCTATTACTTGGTCACTGGATCTGAAAGCCTTGGCAACGATGAATGTCTTCGTCGACCACAGCTTGAAAACTGCTCGTGGCTTTTCCGTCATGCAACCGCCACCATCGAAGCAGCCATCTCGCCGGGCTAGACAAATTAAGCAAAAAGGTTCAGTAGACAAAAAGTTCAGGCATGGTTCATCATTCGTCATCATTAATCATAAGGTAGTAGTGGTACAGGTGTCGTAGGTAATACAGGGTATTCGTGAGAAATCAATCAAGGTCAGCGCTGCTTTCTCCCTCCATTTTAACGTTTCTGCCCAGTTTAAACAGGCATGATGAGTCCCAGACCGCATCCTTCCTGGCAAAGAGAGGCCTTGAACTCGCTCGCGCGCCTCCAGTGCTCGCGATCGATGCGTTCCTCTTCCTTTCGCATCTTGAAGTCGAGCAGGCCGTCGTCCCCCTTGCGCTGGCGGACCATCTCGGCCTCGACCTTCTTAAACGCCTGCCAGTCGTCGATCTGCGACGGGCGGGGGATCTGCTGCACCTGCTCGAGATCCTTCTGGCCGTTAACACGCTCGAGAAGGAGCTCGAGGCGGTACTTGTCGGTGGTGGCGTCCAACTTGTTGCCGTACTGGCGGACGGTGTAACTGTTTTCCAATTAGTCGAGGATCAAAAGAGTGTAAGGAAGTAATGCTACTCACAGGCCATCATATCGCACACCAGCCTGGGGAGCGAGGGTGCTCTTGAGGCGGTAACCCCTGAGGATGCGGATCTGGGTGCCGACCTGGGTGAGGAGGGAGACGTGCATGTCGGACAGACGACCCTCGCGGACGTATCGGTAGAGGTTGCCGCGGATGTGCTCCTCGCGGCCGGTGAGGAGAGGGAGGGCAGTGATGCCGTACTTGCTCTTGGTGGGCTTCTCAGCTGCGGTGCCGAGGATGCCGTCGCGGTGGGCGCAGGCCAGGTTCAGCCACCAGCTGCGACTTGTAAGTATAAGTGCATGTGATGAAGATGGGCATTACTAACTGGCCAGGCTCGTACTGCTGGTTTCCCTCGAGCTCGGAGATGGGGTCTCGGCAACTAGCCTGGACGGTCCAGGACTCGAGGGGATCCTTGCCGGTAGCGGTAAAGCTGATGTCGCGCATCTCGCCGCCGACGGAGAGGCTGCGCTGGCGGACTTGGTCGATGGCGAAGTACTGGTCGCGGAAGCGCGCGCGCCACATCTTTTGCAAGCTCTCGGCGACGGCCATGTCGGCGCGGAAGCGGAGAGGTAGTGGCGAAGGCCGGTTGGCGGGGTCGACGATGTCGGCGAGGAGCTTGTCGAGGCGGGCGTACTGGAGAGTCTCGAAGTCGAGGATCGGGGTGTGGCGCAGCTCTTCCTTGAGAGCCCTCTCGAGAAGGCTCTGAATCCTGTCTGCATTGGGGCCCAGGCTTCTGTTCTGGCGAAGAGAGGTTCGGACGGTGTCGCACAGGTCGAGAAGCTCCTGCTTGGTGGGGAGAGGCTCAACCGAAGGAGACGGGAGCGCGGCTGCTGGCATATTAGACTGTGGTGGGTGCTATCGGATGCCGGGGTTGCTGACCTGATCCAGGGTACCTCATGAAGTATGTCTCTGATGATCCGTCCAGCTGGAAGGGCGAACGGCAGGGCCTCATCATGACTTGAGTAGGCGACATGGCGATGCTGATGATGTGAAGCTGATCTTTTAGGGAATCGATGTCGTGCTGTGGATATTCGTGGGTGTTGGAGCTTGCATCTACACGTTGATGGTTTGGTGTGTTCTTGGACTTGCTTGCGGTCCTGGCTGTTGAGGCTGAGGGTGAAGACCAAATGGAATCTCAAGATTGAAGAGGATTGAAATGAAGCTTATATGAAAAGTAGGAGATGCGGATATGGCATGAAGGGAAGAAAACATGGCGTTTGAACTAGCCAAGCGTGCGCCCCTGGACCAACGCAGGGGGATTGGAGCGATGGGGATTCGTTCGGAAGGCGGTTTGGCTTGAGACCCCCGAAGACACTTGCCATGAGACAAACATGCAAAATGGGAAAGCAGAATCCGTTGGACCCAGAGCTTTGGGTGGCAGGTCTCAGATCGGGGACCAGCAACGATGAGTTCATCGTATCATTTCAGCTGGTGGCGCACGCTACCCGAGGGTTTGGGTCGGGTTGACAACGAAATTTTGGGGGGTCAGTCAGTGGCGCTGAAGAATCTTCATCTCATCGAAAACTGCCAAGCCGGTGAAGGTGGGGGCCCGTAAGCCATCGAGGATCCGGCGTGCTGGGAGGCTTCTGAGAGCAATTGGGAAGGCGCCCCGATGGCTCAGGGTGTTCCAGACTGGTGGCAGTGGAAGGCCGCACTTGAGGGAGCCGCTAGTATCTCGGGGGACGTCTCAGGATTCCTCAGAGGAACGTGGGAGTGCTGAAACATTCTGTCGGAGAGCTCCAAGACTCCGACTCGCTCGTTGCATACAATATGATCCTTGAAAGTTTGTTACACCCTCTACCTGAATCGCCTCGTGATTTCTAAGACATAAGAATATTTCCTACAGGCTGAAGTAGGTACTAAAGAGAGACTGTCTTCTAACGAAGTACCACGCTAACAAACATTCAAGGATTGTATTGTACGTCTTGGGCGTCATCTGCCTGTGAGGTTATTCCCAGTCCGGCGATGCTGCAAGACATCGTGTTACAGATCAAACATCTAGTCAAACTCAGGCGACTGGTGTTGGCGAAGACGCTGACACCGCATGGACGGGCTAGCACGGGAAAGGCCAAGACCCCCGCCCGGCCATTCGGTCCCTCGCCGGGCCATGTGGTTTTGCTCCGGAAACGCTGTAGTTCGCTTCCGGGTCGGCAGTGGTTAACCTTTTCCGGCCTCCACACGGAGTGTCTGTGGTCCCCGAACACCTAGTGCCATTTAAAAGTCTTTGACAACTTCCGCCCAAGGTTCAGATGGTACCGAAACCGAGATCAAGCCGCTTTTTGTCGCTGCTCGTGTCTACCAACGTTGCTGTCGAGACTTTTCACCATACTTGACTGAACTCATCAGTGGCGGCCACCAACCCGGTCGACTTGCATCAGAGTCAAACTCTCAACCCAATCTTGCCCAATCTACCCGACGCCTCGGGACAAAGGTGTGGCCCTCACCATGGCCACCCAACTCCTCGACTTAACGGCTGTCATCACTCCCAAGCCGGGTAAGGCGGAACAAGTGAGTGCGACCCGGTCGGCATGCTGCCTTGCCTCCACCCATTACCTCACCCCCAGCGGGCGTCCCAGCGGCCACCTGTCTCACTCCGAGACGAGTAGCGCAGTACTGACGTCCTGAAACCAGGTTTTCCAGCTCTTCAGCAACTGCGTCAACTATTCCAAAGCCAACGAGCCAGGCACCCTGCGCTACGAGATCCACAGGGGGCTCAAGGACAAGAACGGCGGTCTCGAGGAGTTCGTCGTGAGGGAGACGTAAGTGGAAGAACTCCTGACGTCGGCGGAAGCGGGAGATCAACTGACGATCCCAACCAGATACGCTGACGAGGATGCATTGAACAAACACATGGGTGGTCCCGACGTCGTCGCTCTCGTGAAAGCCATGGAATCTGGCGAGCTAGTCGAGAGCGTCAAAGTCATCCACACAAACCCTGGTGCTGGATACGAGCGCTCCAAAATTTGACACGAGGGCTGTGAGAACTGTGACCTGTGAGCTGATGGACACGATGGCTCTCGCGTGTCTTTCTGGGCCCTTCCACTTGAGCAGGCCTCGGACGAAAAGAGTATGGCGGGAGGCCTGAGAAGCCTCCCTCGAGGGCGTCGAGGGCGAATGACAACAGGCCGCATCAGGTCAAGTAGGGAGGTTGAACTCGTGGGCGAAAACAAAGACTGTGCATACTTGGCAACGCCAGGGAGTCAGCCATAGGCATGCAACTGGTGGTAGAATGAATTGCATGACTCTGAGGAAGGGTGATTTGCCTGCTGCGGAGCAGAAATGGGAGTGATTTGTGTAAGACTGCATCTGAATCATCGTCGGGCGAACGGAAGTTCAGTAATCTATGATCTGTACTTGAGTATGCTATTGCCATGCTCGACTTTACGGAGGAGAGCTTTGGACATGAGTAGACTTGAGAGGAAACCTACGCATTCCGAGACATCACGGACCCAAGTGTTGATGGGGATTCGAACATCCATCGCATCCTTGCAGAACGGTTGAAAATGCCATGTGGTTTCTAGATCAGATCAGAACCGCCGCCAAGCAACGGCGAAGGTGTACGGACGTAAGATCGAGCAGAGTGTGCAGATCCATGTGTCTGGCGCTGTGGTTTGCTGGAGTACGGGAGTACTTCAAGCCAGGCGCTGCCGGAACGCCATCCATTGAGCCCGACGATACCGTCTAACTCAAAGGAACAGTAGCTTCTGAGAGAAGGCGTCTGAAGGCAATTCTTCGAGATTACGTGCAATTGAAGCCATAGAAATCTTCACATCAATTTGGAGGGCCTCTGCATTGATGTTGTAGATACTGAGAGCCGCAGAAATGAGGCTCGTATTCACGTTGCTTGGAGGTAAGAAACTCAGCATGGCTGAATCGACTGAGTCGAAGATTCGTTTGACTCAGGATCTGCAGAGAATTAAGATTTTGCAATAGAATTCCAAGGACGAAACTTGGCAAATGAAGACGCAAGAATACGCAAGAGCGAATTCATCATGGATTTCTGTCGATGGTGCAAAAGATGGTAGTGCAAGAAACAAGAAACACTGCAGGCGTTGGTGTTGGTGTACGGACGTAAATCCCGGACCCACCTTTCTAGAGCGCCCGTGCCACCTGCCACTTTCTCACGCGACCACCGGATTATCTTGGCAGTTCAACCCTTCCGTGGTTCAACATCTTTCACATCGCAACACCTACCTGCCAACGAATATCCGGAAATGGTAGACAGCAACAAGGACCTCCTCGCTAAGGCGCAGGAATACTCGACAAACAATGTCGATCTCTACGAGCTACTCCAAATCGAAGCGTCCGCGAAGGACGAGAAGGAAATCCAGCGCGCGTGGCGCAAACAGTCCCTCAAGTACCATCCCGACAAGACCAAGGACGCATTCGACCCCGAGAAGTGGGAGCTCATCGAGAACGCCCGCGACATCCTCCTAGACACCGCTGCCCGCGCTGCGTACGACAATGCGCGCAAGGCCGTTCTGCTGCGCAAGGCTGAGCGCCAGCGCGTGGAGGGGGCTCGCAAGCGCGTCATCGACGAGCTCGAGGCTGCTGAGCAGGAGGCCAAGAGGCAGCGTCTCGACAAGGAAGAGCGCGAACGGGAGATGGAACGCGAGAAGGCCCGGCTTCGTGCGGAGGGCCAGCGGCGGATGGCCGAGGAGGCCGAACGATTCAAGAAGGAGCAGCTGGAGCGCATGGAGAGGGAGAGGGAGCCGGACGAATACGATGAGAAGCTGGCGGCGCTGCAGAGGCAACTGGACGAGAAGAGGCGGCTGAAGGCTGAGAAGAAGGCTCGGAAGAAGGGCAAGGCAGACGGCGCCCCGACTCCTGACCCAGCGCCTGCGCCAGCGCCAGCACCCGCTGCTCCTCGAGCACCGCCCAAATGGGAAGATCTCAAGGCGCGCATGTTGGAAGCTCAGAGGCGGAAGGAGGCCATGAAGGCAGCGGAGGCCACAAATACACCACCCGGGACGGAGACGTCAACGAAAGCGGCGGAGGGAGAGGCGGCGACGGCTTGATTATACAATTATACCCCTTTTTCTATTCTACAACAGGAATGGCACTGACTTCTCTACTGGGCAGGTGCCTCGTTCAACCCATTCCTCAGCCATTCAGGCACGAATGCCTTGATTTTCACCGCGTTGCTCTTGTCCTCTTCGCCCCACTGTAGTATGAACTCGTTGGCGGGGTCGAACGTTGACGCGGCCGTCTCGCCGGGGAGGACGACATCCGTCATGATCTCTAGCCGGCACAGACCCAAGCCAACGTTTCCGATGCCCTTGAGCCACTTGCCCGCGCTTCTGCCCTTCTTGCCTGACCGACCGATGCTCGTCTCTCTCGGGATCGTCTCTGCCGGCAGGCCCTCGGGGCCGTGATTTGCATCTTCGTCCGGCCTATACTGCAACGTCTGGGGCGCAGCTCTGTCCACATCGTAAATTATGCATGGGAGTATCCTCTTGCGCACCACTCCGCGGTGCTTCGTCCGGATCGTGAGCTCTTGTCCGACGTAACAGCCCTTGTGATAATCGATGCCGTTCATGTAATCCATATTCGTCTCCTGAGGCAGCGCGTGCTCCCTGATGATCTCACCCTGCCCCTCGGCAACCCCCTGAAAGTATCGCCTGATGGTGTAGCTATCCTCCGTGGTGGCCTCAAGATCCAGCTGCGGCGGCGCATCCTTGCCCCGCACCAAACGGTACCCCAAACCGGGCGTCCTCGGGTCTCGCGTCAGCGTGCTCAAGGTCGCCGCATCGGACGAGACGGGCTTCCCGCTGTCGTCCCACGCATGCCACACCGTCGCCTCGTCCACCGCCAGCAGCCGCACGTTGAACTTGGCGCGCAGCTTGTACCGCTTGATGTGCTTCGCCAGCCTCTCGGCCTCGTTCGCGTCGGCCTCGATCAAGAACCGCGTGCCCGCCTGCTGCTCTCCGGCCGCGGCGCCGCCGCCCAGGCCGGCGGTGTCCGGGTAGATGAAGACGTCGTGCAGGACGCGGCCGGTGGCGTTGAGGAACGCGGCGTAGAAGCCCGTCTCCCGCGCGCGGGCCTCCTTGGAGGCGATGTTGGCCGTGATGACGCCCTGCAGGAACTTGGCGGCGTCTGGGCCGGCGACGGAGATGACGCGGCGCGAGGGGAGGGCCGTGAAGCCGGCGGCGGGCGGTGCCGGCGGCGGTGGGCTGATGTTGCTCGAGTACGGGCGGCGTTGTTGCTGCTGCTGCTGCTGGCGACAGCTCCGGCAGACGAAGCTGGCTGCGGACAGCTGCTTGCGTGCTGCGAGTCGAGGGATTCCGTGCATTGTTTGGAACTCTGTGTGAACTCGTACAGAACTTTTACAGCTTCCGGAGCTTGGAAAGAGGTTTGCTCGGTCGAATCGAAGTCCGAGGCGCGTGGGTTCGAGTCCCGTACCCCACGATAGCTACCCGGTGATGGAAAGAAAATTGTTCCAGGGTTGGTTTGTAATGACGTCCGCTGCCAGCCGTCCGGGACGCACGGGGCAAGCCGGGAATGGGCAATCGGACGACCACTGTAAGTCCGATTATTTCCCGGCCTCTGCTGAATTTTCGGATAGAGGGCCAGCGGATAAGAGCTGGAAATCCATTCAGGGCTATCCCTGGACGTACGTGGCCTGTGCTTGAACATTGAGTTGCTGCCTAGCACAACTGCAACTTGAAGCTCCAAGCAACTCCACAGCTGAGCATCGCGAGAATCACCTCCCAACTGTTCGTGTTCAAACCCAACAACACACGGTATTCTCTCAAATTGGCAATACTATGAACCGACGCCAGACTGTGCCCCAAATTGCCTTGGCAAAATTGTTCCTCGCAGCAAGTGACGCAGTCTCATGCACTCACACCGACAGCGCAGCCACTCCCGTCTGTCCCGCGCAACAGCCCCAAACAACCGCCGGCAACCACACCACCGGGCAAGGCTGAAGGGGATCGATGCAACCGCATGCGCTTCAGTGGGCTCCCAAATTTCCCAGGATATCGCAACCCTGGCCGTTGCAGCGCCAATCACCATGATTACGGTTACACGCTCTGTGGGCGCAGGATCGCGCTAGCCGTCTGACGCCCCGTGGCTATGAGTGCTAAGTGCCCGCTAGCCGGGGGACTTTGGTGCGACCCCCAAGTGAGAGACGACCTCCCATTAGCTAGGCACGCGAGACACCTCGACCAAGATGCACCCACAGAGTCGCGGTAAAGGATCGGCATCCTGGCCGCTCCTACGTGGTATGCCATTCGATATGAAATGTCGGCGTCAGGGACTGAAAGCTGATGCTCCAATGCAGTTCGACATGGAGCGGAACCCCAGTATCCGTAGATTGAAGCTAGCTTGGCCATCTGTTTTGCCGATCCGTCTTACATTTTGGTGACTTTTCTGTGAGGGCTGTCCCCCTCGCATCCTTCACTCCCGCCTTTTCTCTCTCCCTGGCGCGAACTCTGCTCTTGAATCCTTCGTGATCATCGGATGGGCGAATTGGAACAGCGTGGTTTCTGGTCTCGAAGCTTGATCGTTTGGACGAAGAGATCGCCGTCACTTTGACTCGGTCCCCCGCAGCTACAACGACCGCGGTCTTTTATCGCGACAGAACGCCATATCTCGAGGTGGCCCGAGTTTCTCTCTAGCCATGGTTTCACGGTGGGCGGCGCTGCTCGCCGCTGGGCAGCTCGCTACGACATGTTATGCGCAAACCGCCGCGCAGGTATCAGACGTCCCGTCCGTCGACAACTTTGTGAGGAGGGCTTTTGCTAGGAGTATGTCCTTGCCCGCTCTACTGGGGGTGAGAGTCGCGACCGCTGACGGCGAACAGCAACCGTAGTCGACAACTATCTCTACATCGACGGCGGCGAAGTTTCACAGCTGGTGAACGGGAAGAACCTCACATACCGCCCTTCAAACCCAAGTTCGTCTGCTCCGCCGGTCACCTCGTAGACCGCCCTACTAAACAATGCCAACAGTGAACAGCACGCTGTCAATTGACCTCACATCATATTGGACGCCCTCAAACGTGACCTTCACAGAGACCAAGAAGACCGACGCGCCAACGATGATGCGCCAGGCCATCCTCAAGGACAACTCCAGCGGCATCTTTTACATCTGGGGCGGCTTCATCTCGTACGACAACCCGCTGCCCAGCGCCCAGCTGTGGAGGTTCAACCCCGATAACAAGGGCGGCGGCTCCTGGAACACCGAGATCAAGCCCGGCCACAGCACCTTTCTCGACTTCGAGCGCTCCCAGGGCGGCGTCTTCGTGAGCACGCCCGAGTCGGGCTTCTACTTTGGCGGCTACTCCCAGTCGACGTCCGACCCCACGCCCGCCGGTCCCGTCCCGGGATTCTTGGAGTTCAACTACGCAAACCAGACGCAGGCGTGGACGAACCACACCGACGCCCCGTACTCGCCGTACGGCACCATAGCCGGCGGCGCGGCGCAGTACATCCCGACCTTTGGCGACAACGGGCTTGTCATGCTCTTCAGCGGAGGCACGTACACCGTAGGGGAGGGTGTGGCCTCGGATGATGTTGCGCTTCAAGCCTTTGACACGCTGTACTTCATGGACCCCGTGACGAAGAAGTGGTACACCCAGAAGACGTCGGGAACACCGCCCGCGCCGCGGCAATGGCACTGCGCAGTGGGCGCGCAGGGACAGAACAACACATATGAGATGTAGGTCGCTGAGGAAACGAGATGTCAGGTAAAGACTAACCAAGCGCGTAGCTTCATCTTTGGAGGCAGCAGCGGAAGCACCTCCTTCGACGAGGTCTGGATCCTGAGTCTGCCCGGCTTCTTCTGGACAAAGGCCGACTACACGTCCTCGAGCCCCCGCGACGCCATGGGTTGCGCGGTTGGCGGGCAGCGCCAGATGATTACCGTTGGCGGCATCAACCGCAGCTTCGTGCAGTCCACAAAGTTCTTTGCGAACAAGGATCCGTTCCCGCAGGGTATTGGCATCTTCGACATGACGGAGCTGAAGTGGACTGACAACTACAACCCCAGCGCTGCCGCGTACCAGACGCCGGACACCGTGCAGGCTTGGTACGACGACGGGTAAGTTTTGTTTGCGCCGAAGTTGAAAGATGGTGTAGCTAACGTGGAACAAGCAAACTCTCGAGCGTGACTTATACGAGCGACGAGGTCGCGGCTCTCTTCAATGGATCCAGCTCCGACTCCGGTTCAGGGTCCGGCTCCGGCTCCGGAAGTGGCTCTTCAAGCGACTCGGGCTCCAGCTCTTCGAACGCCGGCGCGATTGCCGGCGGAGTCGTCGGAGGTGTGGCCGGAATCGCGGCGATCGGCCTGGCTGCCTTCTGCCTGCTGAAGAGGCGCAAGAGACAGGCCCAGAGCGCGAATCAGCCCGCCGTCGCGGAGGCGCAGCCCTACGCCCCCCAGCATGGCTACTCTCCCGTGCCGCCGTCGGCGACGATTGCGGCCTCGGAGTTGGAGAGTGGGCGGACTCCTCCCCCTGACGTGCCCAAGATGATGCACCCTCCCGAGTTGGATGCCAATCCTAGGGTGATGTACGAGCTGGATGGGTCGGGGACGCACAAGTGAAGAGTTGGATGTAAAATGGACGGCGGAGACGGACAGACGAGGTGGTTAATATCTTCATGATACCTTTTAGACTTATGATTGGTTAATTATGCATACTTTCCCGAGGCTTCGGGTGACGGCGAATGAAACTTGTTTGGTACATACATGCTTCTTTTAAATCTGAAATGGTACTTTCTCGTGCGATGCAATAAGCCACCAGTCAGGGATCTGGGCGACAAACTTATCCATTGATAAAACCCGCAACGGCTGCATCGAGATTGTGTCGGTAGTCCGCTCGAACGTAGATGTATTCTAATACTCTGCACATTGAATCTCGGCTCATTTGTGTATTGTTCTGTCATCCACGTTCTTTCTCAGTCTGATAATAGCTTATGATGGTGCAGTAACTCAAGCATTCGCCGTCATCGACGGGTTTCGCCTCGACCGTTTCATTCAACTCCAAGATCGAGCTGGCGGTCTCTCAGCCGCAGTTCACCTGAATTTTCCGTCACCTAGCCTTAGACTAGCGTCGCTTTTTTCCTCAGCCGTTGATAGCCAAAGTTGGCCGTTTTAAATTGGTGAGGCAGTTTACTAGGCAGAATGTCTTTGAAGTCACAAGCCTGCCAGTTTCACAAACGCCACAAATTCTAACCTGTGGCTGTGAAGTGGTGAAGCAGCCCAACGGCTCAGCTTCAAGAATATAGTGTTTCATCGGCTCGACATGCTTGGGCTCCTAACCGGCGAAGATACAAATGTGTGAATTACAGTAGAAAGCAATTCGCTCAAGCCCCGCAAGGAGCCCTGGTAGACTTGAAGAGAACGATTACTAACTAATATAGGCCCAGAGATAGACTGAGACTAGACCTTGTAAGAAAATTACGTATCTCAAGTATCAAGACATACTTCTTGAAGCTCCTCCAGGGGCAAGTTTATTACCAAAGACTGATGTACCAAGATAGTTGATAAATTAGAGTCCGGCCCTTGGACGATTGCCACAAAACTACTACTGCCACAGATTATCCCAGCATAGCCGTAGTAGGTCAGTCTTGTGTTCGTAACATAAGGTAAGCTTTAACTTGGTTTTTTCGCGTCAATGCCGCTACAGGTCCAAGCCAGTCATTCAGGGGCCGCATTGTGCCGCAGCCCAATTACGTGCTCTCAGCAACTAGCTCCTCTCGGACACCTACGGAAGCCTGTGTCGAATCTTCTAGGAATATAAGCCTTCTTGCGACGCCTAGCTGCTCCCGGGCTTAAGTTGGGGTCGCAGAGTCCTCCCCACCAAATGTCCACGAAGGCTACTTAGCCACGCTCTCGAGGTTCTAGACGACTGAAGGCGTTGCGGCTGAGAGGCAAGTGTATAAGCGCTTCAGACTGAAGTTTCAAAACCAATGCGTGGCTTGGGTTCAGCCGCACATAGTAAGCTTGCACTAACATCCGCTGTGCCGATGGAGAAGTCGACGTCTCTAAAACTACAAAACGTTCAAGTCTTGTTTCCATTTCTACTTTCCGTATTTTGCTCCTCATTTTCATCTTTCTCTCGTCACATAAGCTTCTAATTCTTCGCCTAAGGCAGATTGTTCTACCAACGTACGTCCCTCGCTTCACGAAAATCTTCGACCATGGACCCTGTCACTATTGTCACCACCACTCTCGGGTTCATCGGAACTGCCATCAAGTCATACAATATCATCAAAGAGATCAAGGATTTACCAGAGGCTTTTAAAGAGGTTGAGAGACAGTTACCACTAGTGGAGAGTATTCTCATCGACCTCATGAAAAGGCTCGCCAGCTGTAAAACCACCGACGCAGACGAGATGATGCTGGCGGACCAAATTCTCCTATGCGAGAAGGATGCCAAGACACTCAACGAAATTTTTGAGAAGCTGGCAGAGAAATGCGCGGAGGATCAGAACGACACAAAGACATGGGCCAAGGCTCGCGCCTGGTATCGTGAAGCCCTTCAAGGTATGAAGGCCCGCCAGGTCGAGAGTCTGCTGAAAAAGATTCTGGGAAGAGTCAAGTTATTGGCCTTGAACGAGCTGGTTGGCATGAATTCTCACCTGGACCACATCACGGAGGCTATTGATCGGTTATCGAAGGTAGATTCCTCGTTGGGTGGTTCCGAGCCGGAGAGGGGAGGAATTTGTGCGCAGCAAACGAATGGAGACAGCGCCTCAGGCACACAATACATAGTATCTGGAGGTGTTGTAAACACAGGAAGCTACTCGGGACTTACTTTTCGAGACGTTCAAAATTTGACGTTGGGTAAGGCTCCTGCAAACTAGAAAGACAAGGTATTAATCAATGTATAAGTTTCTCATGCCGACTGCAAACCAAGCACAGAACCGACGAAGAGATCTGCGTCCACATCCCAGGGCCACGATAAGTCACTGCGTTAGTCTGCCCCTTAGACACAGCGACAAAAGCTTACAATGCAATAAACATAGCGATACACTTCATTCCCCTTCATGTGAACCAAAAGTTTGTTGGGCGCGTGGAAATACTCAAGGAATTGCGGGCGATGCTGAATGGAAACCAACATCAGCGAGTTGCTCTGTATGGTCTTGGAGGCGTCGGCAAGACTCAAATTGCGCTCTCATTGGCACACTGGGCACAAGATAACATGCCAGGATGTTCAGTTTTCTGGCTGTCAGCGCTGAGTACAGCAAACTTTGAGCAATCATGCCGCGACATCGTCGAGGACATGAGCCTTCCGTGTTCTAAGGACCAGGATCCCCATGATTCTTTGAGAGAATATCTCAGTTCAGAAGAATCAGGCTTATGGCTTCTCGTTATTGACAACATCGACGATGAAGAGAGCGCATTGGGCCTAGACGGCATCAGCAGTTACTTCCCCAAACCCAGGAACAAACACAGTCTGACCCTATTCACCACCCGGTCAAAGAAAATCGCCCGAGAACTATCTAATTACAACGTTATTCAACCTCAGAAGATGGACAAAGACGAAGCCAGCACCCTCCTGAAAACCCTTTTGGGGCCTGACAAGCTTCAAGACAAGGACACAGCGATAGCAAGTCTGCTGGAAGAGCTTACTTATTTGCCTTTGGCCATCAATCATGCTGCGGCTTACATGGACCAGAACGAAGTTTCGGCGAAGGGATATCTTGATTTGATGAGAAATTCTGAAAGGGATCTTGTTGAACTTCTAAGCGCCAACCTCTCATCGGCAACTGGCGAAGCAAAGCCACAAGATGCAGTCGCAACAACTTGGCTGATTTCTTTTGACCGAATTCGAAGTTCACATCCACGAGCTAGCGTTCTCCTCTCTTGCCTATCGCAAATCGAGCCGAAATCCATATCCCGGTCCATACTTCCCAATTTCGAAACCAAGCAGCAGCAAATTAGTGCGATCGGAACCCTTAGCAGCTACGCCTTCATAACCGAGCGGAACAACGAAAAGTTCGACATGCATAGCCTCGTACATCTGGCAGCGAAAATTTGGGTGGAAAAACAAGGACAACGATACTTGAAGACGGCTGTTGAAGTTTCTATGAAGAGCCTCGTCGATGCCCTTGCCCATCCCACAGACACTATGCTGTTCGCGGCTCAGCTCCCACATGCATTGAAAATTCTTAAAGCATGCGAGGACGTAAGACTAGATTCCGGGGCGCAAGTGTTCTTATACCAATTGACAGGCAACACCATGATCTCCCTTCATAAACGCCGGGAGGGTGTCCGAATGTTGCGACAGGGGTTGCGATTGGCAGAAAACTTGAACTTTCATGAAATGATCTCTTGTCTTCGATTGACCGAGGCAAATGTACTAGCGGAATCTCCGAACATCGAGGAAAGAGAACAAGCTGCCAAACTAACAGAAACTGTAGTTGAGGCTTTCAAGTTGACGCTTTCGGCAGACCATCCTTATTTGTTGCTTGCGCAAGCCAATTTGGCACGCACATACAAGTCAACAAATCGACAGAAGGATGCCATTCGCCTAGCTGACTACGTTTCTGAGACTTGTGCCACAGTTCTGCAGAGTTCTGGTTTCCTGGTACCGGCGCGTCCTGCCAGGCCACAACGCAATGCCGGCCTCACTTCCGCGGCGACTGAAGCTCTCGAGGAGGTCGTGGAGAAGCAAGCTGTCGGTGTGGGGAGATATACGCCAGATTTTATTGGTATACAAGTCCAGCTGGCGTTGCTGTATTTGTCACTCGATGACAAGGACACCCAGAGGGGACTGGACATTCTTGGGCATACATGGAAAGCGGCGACAAACTATTATGGGCAGTCCTCTCACCCTCAGGTTCTTCACATCCAATTGACTCTTGGAGGTGCATACGGATCCATAGGTCAACGCCGGCAAGCAGTCAAGTTATTGAAAGAGGTGGTCGAGTTATGTGAACAAGATGAGGCATTGGCAGATTCATGGATCGCAAAGGAGGCAAGGTCAGGCCTCGATGAATACGCAATATTCGGACCGTGGACTGACATGTCGTTGAGGATCTCTTCTAGATTCAAGTCCATCTCCAGTAGGCTCATCTTGAATAAGAAATAAGGGAAGAAGACGGCTGGGGAATAGTTGCACGAGGCAGCGGTCAGGTACAGACAGTGGGCGAAGCAGGCTGCAAAGCGATTCCATCCAAAACGTCCAATAATATATACCAAAAGTAAAATACAGAATTGGTTCTCTGCTAGGCATCTGATCCAAGTGCTGACTAATCTAATAGAGAGACCCCTTCAGAAGTTGTCATGTTGGATAGCTGTGGCAGGGAACTAGTAGGTGATACATTATTCTGGCTGATCACTGTCAATGAACAGACTGGCCATTTAATTGTGAGAGTCAAAAGACTCTTCCATGGATCCAGGGATTGATGTTCGGATATGCTGTTGACATCAACATTTGGGTGGGCATGCCCGTCGCATGTCTTTTGACGAACTAATCTGCGATTAAACTGCACTTTAGAAGACGGCGCAAAAACTTTAGCTTACCATGGGCATAGAGCTGGCTCGTACACTTGTCGACTTGATTAATTGGATGAGCTCAGCCATGCATAGCTCCGTCAGTAGTTTTGTCTATCGTATTAGGGTTCGTGAGGTTTTCCGACATATCTTGTAAGAAAGCAAAATAGCGGGCTAGATTGTGCTTGTGTGCTGTGCATACAAAGCTTCTAGCTACTCTGGCTGCATTGACGTACCTTTGGCGCAATGCCCAGAACCAACAACAGACGACCCGCCAGACACAAACTCTACGAACGCATGTTGAATGTTGATGCTTTCGGTATGATCTTGCGTGGGCATCTGTGTATGGACAATCGACGGGAGGCGGACTGAGAGCAAATCAAGCATGCTATGGAACAGGTAAGGCCATCTATGGATCTTTGAAGTCCGAGAACCTAGATGGCTCGTCATGAGTGCTGATAGAGACCTATCGGAGGATGATAGTATGCGTATACCTTTGCGATCCATGATCCGGAAGGGCAGAGCCATTACTGACCGGCACGGACTCGGGCCCGGAAAACACACTGCTCCACTCCTCCGAGACTTGGCCAACCTGGCCACATCCGATCGGTGGTCTGAGAGATGGGCCAAGCAAGAACCATCCTCGGGCCCAGGCTAACATGCAATCAAGCACAACCTCTGCGGACAGACGTTGAATCCCAACCATCCGGCACCACAACCATGATAGACGGCACCCAACTCCACAGACCGTTCTCTCGATCCAAACCCAAAATCACAACGTCAACAACCCCCGGCCCATCATCCCATACCCGCCGATCACCCTTCCATGACAGCATCGCCTCCGAGACGGACACCTTGTCCAAACACCTCGTCCGAACCAATCTCCTCCGCAGATCAACTCGCAAATGACTTCATCCATTCTCCAAGGGTCCAAACTACCGGGCCCCGCGGCTTCGGTATTGGCGTCAGCCACACAAAGGAGCGACGACGCTAAAGCAAGGGACCTGTTGGCACTCGAATTACGTCTAAACAGTGGGGACGCCCGCCCATTGGTCCGCAGCGAGAGATCCGGACTTTGGCATGTCCCCGAGCTGTGAAAGTCCCGGGAGGCCGGCAGGCCTGTGCGCAAAGAGCGATCATCCCATGCCTAATAAAGTCAATGACACTGACAGCAAAAGTGTCGTCGGCGTCGGGGTGACACACGAATCCCGCTCCGCGCCGCGGGCCCTCACACTCACAGTCCGCGTGGTCTTACACCACCACCACCACCCCCACGCAGTCGAATACGCGGGCAAACACCACCGCGAGAGCGAAGCCTCGTCCAGCATCACCAGATCACCCCTCCATATCCGAAGCACACAGATCGTTAACGTCACGCACCTCACACACCCCCCTCCCGCACCATCGGGTTCCGGATGATGCATCTGCCATTGGATGACAGCTGTTCTTAATTCCGAGTATGTCCCCCAAGACCGGTTCACCAGGCACCCGCTGCATTTCAGCCACAACCATGTTCTCGCGGACGGGCCAACTCTTGTTTTCTCGGAGTTGGTGATGGGTTGAACGAACCGTTGGTCTGGAACACCCGGATAGACAACAACGGCGGTGCAAAGTGGGCTGAGGTGAGAACGGCATCTCACGAGGGCACGTACGGCTCAATAAGGAGCTTTCTCATTTTGTTTTGCTTCATATATTCTTGTTTTGAAAGGTAGGATCATCATGACTCCTAATATCTCTGACATCAGAACCCCAAGCCATCGCAAACCGTTGCACCCGTCTCAAGTCTCGTCTGAAGGGGGCCCTTCACCTCGGTGAACCATCCCAGCCCACTGGCTCCGTTGTCGAACCCCTCCTCGGTCCCTCGGCCTCGAACTCGTCCCCAGGCAGTGGGCGTTGGTTCGGCCGAGGGGCAGAGAGCACGTCCCAGGCCGACAGGGCCAGCCGCCAGACAAACAGCCGCGGCCGCACCCGCTCTGCACCCAACGCGCGGAAAAGTGTGGAGTCCGCGTCACTTGCGTGCTGGTACCTGGATGAATAATCGGCTTGTGCTCGGCTTCGGCTTACCCAAGCAGCAGCACAATTATCAATCCCGCCAGATCTTTCCTGATAGACTCACACCCCATGGAATCTTGCCGGCGGGGGGGGCTAAAGGTCTGGACTTAGTGAGATTAACTCCAACGCCAAGCTCAAGCGGGGTGTGCAGCAGAAGATGCGCGCATCAGAGGATCAAGAGTGGGACGCCAGAAGGTAACATTTGTGTCTGAGTGACTGTGCACGCCGCGATTCTCTCTCGTCGTGATGACTCAAAGAGGTGGAGAGCCGGGCCTTGGAACGACGTGCTCGATCTTATCTGCCTCGCTTCTCTTGCACCTTTTCGACGATGGTCGATGAAAATCATCGCTCAGCCCTTGCGTCCGTCCCACAGCTGAACATGGTTCTTCGCACAGAAGAAAAACAAGTCCACCCCCGCAGAGGTGCGTCGTGCCTGGATGGAAAGAAGCCCACCGCCCCGCCGGTGCCGAAAGACTCACATTCTTTCCGCATCTCGTCAGTTCGCCGCAAGACACCCCGGCGGAGGGGCGGAGAAGGGGGTGTGTGAGAACCTGCTGATGGAGTTCGTTGCGGCGAGCGGATCGGAGGGGACTTCAGCGGGGTCGGCTGCTGCAGCGCTGCCGCCTGCGGGCGGTGCGGCGGTCGGTCGGCCTGTTGGAAGGCTCCCGTAGACCACAGAAGGATGCAGCATTATTCTTCGGAAGCCAAGCCGTGCCCTTATCAGCAGATCGTCGAGGCCAAGATCGCTCGATAGTCCTAGCGGGCCACTGCAACTGCCATCGTGACCCGTTGTAGGACTCTAGCAGCATAATCATTGTAGCATTCAACTTATCGCCAGGGAGCAGCGCGCACAGCAGGTAATCAGTGTTTCCTATTGCGATCGAAATGGCGTGCGACACACGCCCGTCTTGTGCCTTGCACAATCCCGCCTCAGATGATCGACCTGGGCCAAGGCAGATAGGGTCAACCCCACGTCCAGTGTCTCATCCGGGGTGAACGTGTCACCTGCACGCACTTTGCAGCGAAATTTGGCTGCTGGCGTGCTGGCAACGCGCTGGCCCAATTTCGCATTTCAATGCTTGTCAGGCTCAGGCACAGGCAAGGGACCCCCCTTTCACCGCCCTACGTTGCCCGGTTCAGTGTTGAGGCCCTCTCTCAACCGCAGCCCGGAAGCTCCACGGTAGGGCAGCAGCAAATTTTTTTAAACGGCGGGCTGGTGGACGGTGAAGCGGTTGGCGGTCAACAAGTGCATTTGGGAGGTATCGTGGAACGGGGCATGAATCGGAAGCGTGGGATAGCGCAGAGGCCTAGCCTGGACGCTGGCAAGCTGGGCACGCCAGGGAAACTTGTCTTCCGAGACCTGATTGACTCGGTTGATTGCGTGCGAGCAGCAAAGTGTCAGTCATGACTCCTCTCCGGACAATCTCTCTCGCGGGCAAAGGATACTCGATCGGGAAGGGCCAGCTCTGCTCAGGTGAAACAAATAAGCGTCGCCTGTCGCTGGCCGTCTGCTAAAGTGCTTCCCGCCGAGCAACTGAACCAACACTTTTAGGCTTGCCGAGACTGGCGAACGGAAAGGCGAGGGGTCTGATTGCGTCGCATCGGATGCGAAGGCCGACTGGCGGGCGGGAAAATGTCACTGGATCGTCAAATTTTCCATCCGTCCTGCTTTCCCCTCTTCGTTATCTATCGTCGGTCGGCTCAATCAATTTTGTGCCGTTTGCGCGAGAGCGAAGTCGGACTCGTTTTTTTGTGTCGCTGCGCTCTCAAGGTTGGACGGTTTATCCAACGGCAATCGTGCCCTCCTTCTCAGCCCTGTCTGTCGGGTTGAACTGCCAGTAAGATTAGACAACGGCTCATCACACACAAACCTTGATCCGCCTGGCGTTTGGTGTCAGCATTGAAGGATCGGTGAGCTGAGCAACGAGGGGTTGGCAGTCCCAATCTCGTCGGGCCACGACCAGGCACAGTAAGATGCCAGACCGGGACCCTGGGTCGCGCAATAAGAAAGCCAAGCGAACCTCGTGCCATTTTCCATCTCCAGCAGTCCCTAATCTCCAATCTCCAATCTCAGCGAGATCTATTGCACAGCTTCTGCTGCGCCTTATGTCAGCTGGGATGATGGTCGCAGGGGGCGGTTGATGGGGGCTGGAGATGGAGATTTGGGGGGTGTGCCAGAGAGGCGACACGTGGTGTACGGCGGCCCGAGCGCAGACAACACGGGCCCCGAGAGGAGGTCGAACGGGCTCCGTTGGGTGAGTCTCTCCCTCGAAAATTTCCCCTTCTTGGGCTCGCCGACTCCATTCGGGCGGGATTCGTCCGTCCTGAAGAGTGATGACTGATTGACTGAAGCCTGCCAGCCTGTCAGCTGCTGGGCTAGATTTCTGCCACACACCCCTCCCCCTCGGCCACTCGCATCTGCTCGCGAGGCCGCGCACTCCGCTAGATTCATCCCGCGGGTGCACACGCTGTAGGACTCGTGTCGTATCGTCGTAATCGCTCAGGACTCACGACTGCGCCGCCTTTTCTCGCTGCTTCTGCCGTCCGCCATCGTTCGCACTCGTTTCCGCTATTGCGTCGCCATCGAAGCAATCAGACCATGGTCGAAATTGCACTCGTGGCCGTTTGCCTCAATCCCTAAGATCCGTCGGGGGAGTGGCGCAACTCTCGTCGTTTGGTCCTGCGCGGTACCATTGTAATTGACGGCGACCTGTAAATGACAATTCCGATTGACTGCCCGAAGCGGCCGCGACGGGAATAATCACTGGCGTCGGGGTTTTCGCTTGCTCCAGGCAGCCCTTTGGTAATTCCGACTTTTGGAGGGAGTTAAAACACACCGCCAAAGTCCGAATGCCATGGCTCCTTTGTGATTCGTCCGCAATACGGCTTGCTGAGCTCGACAGGGGTGTGTCGATAGAAAGTCGGGGCGGTCGGTTCGTTGAACAGTCTGGTTGTCGAGTGCTGCAGAAGGCGGACGGCTGGAAGAGCTGGATGAGGTAAGCAGCAGGGAGGACGGAAGTTGAGCGACGCCGATCTGCCGAGATCGCTGTGGTTGTTGGTTTGCCTTCTGCTGCTTAGGTAAAGCGTCGCGTCGCCTGCGCTTTCTCTCTCGCTGTCTGGCTCGCTGCGCTGCAGCGCATTGTCGTTCCCGCTGAATCATGTGGACTGCCTGAATGACTCGTCAGCCAGTTTCAACCCCGAAATGAGGCGAATGAAGTGCAATGATGCAATCGTGACCTCTTCACGTGTGCAAAGCAAAGACGAGGGGAAAGGGGGTTCAGATTGAAATCTGTTTCAATTGGATATTTTGCTCGCTGATGGGCACTGTAGCAACCCAGCGGCTCTGTTCTATCTGTCTGTAACACAATGCTGAACCACTCAACCACGATGCTCCTGCGATCCGAGATCGGGGAGTCGGGAGCGGCAGCCGAAGAGAAGTAATTCCAGTAACCATCCATTATCCATCAAGGTCGTATGTGGTCCACCCGACCAACCCATTCGTGCCTTGCTTCCCTGTTCCGACATAGGAAAATATTGTAGTAAATCCGTAGAGATGAGAGGAAATTCCTGAGTGGACATTGCTGTCTTTTTGTAAACCCGCCCGTTCAAAATCATGAACCATGCCGGTCTTGGTATCGATATATGTAATAACGCCGTGCTATGCAAACGCTCGCTGTAAAACCAAAGAAGAGATCAAATCACAGTCGAAGTAGTGAAAACGTCCCGAGTGTAGACTTCTAGTACACTGAGATGGCAGACACAAGCCTCGCTGGGTTCCTGGGCGGCAGGTAGTAGCCTTCAGAGTAGAAGGCGCCGTCTTGTTGTTGTGAGATCTCTTCCTTGGCTTCCTTCTCGGAGAAGGTGAGCACTGCGTTTGGCGGTGATGGGGGCATCGACTCGTCGTCTGAGATGTCGGAGTCGTGCTCGAGCTCTGGTGGTGATGAGCTGCTGGAGTGGGAAGGTGTGCGGACAAGCTCGAGCTGTGCGTAGTCCTCCTCGAGATCGTCCTCCTCCATGTCGTAGTCCTCGGAGACGGAGACGGTTGTTGTTCTCGGTGAAGCGGGGCCGGATGGCATGCGGCGGAGGGAGACGGTGTCGGCCATCTCGATGTCGTCCTCCTCGTCGTAGTCGTCGTCGGAAGAGTCTGAGGAGTCATCCGAGTCGGAGGCGTCCCAGTCATTCTCGGGATCCTCGACGATGGTGTCGGCCCATTGCACGTGGCGCTCCTCGCTCTTGGTGGCTCCGCGGACGGATTGGTTGAACCAGCTCTCCTGTTCACGCTCGGCATCGGCAAGCTCAAGCATCAGGGAGTCGAGAAGGTTAGCGTGGCCGACGAGGAGGCGGAGGTCGTGGTCGGCGCGGGCAGCCTCAGATGAGAGCTTGGCCCGGGCCTTGTGGGCAAGGTAGTAGGTCTGAGTGATGCTCATCTTCTTCTTGAGGGCGGTGATGTGCAGAGGTGAGGAGGAAGAGTGAGTATGGGGACGGGTGGTTGTTGTGGACATTTTGTGTGACTTTGCACCGACGGTGACTGATGTCGCGATTTTGGCTGGTATGACTCAAAGCGAGATCGGGGGTTGTTGTGGTGCAGGGGTGCCTAGGCTAGTGTTGCCGGTGTGTGAAGCTTTGATAATCTTCTCCAAGGGGCTTTTCTCGGGTTGGACTCGGGAGTGGTTGATGAGGTAAGGCGAAGAGACAGCTTAGGATATCCAATATGGGGATGAGATGTGTTTATATGTTTGAAGCTTGTTGGGTTAGATGCTTTCTTGTTTTGGAAATCTGAGGCTGTTGATTGTGAAGCTGGAGCTGGTGGACTGGAAGATGGGAATCTAGATCGTGGTGGGAAACAGATTTCTTTTAACTCCCTCGACCGCTTCGCTGGACTGTCGGGCTCGGAGAGAAGAAAAGTGTGTGAGGAAGCGGTGACAAGGGGAGGGGTGTGGTGTCGAGAGTGTGTGGCAGGTGCAGGTGCAGGGGGGGTGATGACCACGGGGGTGTGAGGACGGGTGGACGGGTGGAGAGGCTTAGGCTGAGGACTCACACACTTGCAGCGGAAAGGTGTGGGCTTGTGGACTTTGGAGTTTGGGCGGCTTTTGTCATCAGAAGCCCGAGGCGCTTCCCGAGCCTCCGCAGCACCCACAGGCTGCCATTACAGAGCACACCTGAGGTCGACTTTTCCGCTCTTTCGCCTACCTGCCGTAGGTAAGGTACCTAATGGAAGGTATCTCACCGTGGGCATGTCTGCCGTCGTGGTTCGGACTTTCCAGCTTACCAGCGCTGTCCGGCGCCAGGTACGTGGCTGCCCCGTCAAGCCCGTCTCAGTTTCTTCTCTGACGCACTCGGCCAAAGGATACGTACCTTTTTCGAATAAGGTACCATCAGGTCCCCATTACTGTACACCTCGTTTTGTCAGCCAGTGCTTGTAATCAATCAGTTCCATCAACGTCGACCGTCCAAACTCTCCGGCCGCTATCCCTCTTCCCGCCATCACGGGCTCGACCCGAGGCCTTGGACATAGGGGATAGGCATAACTCCGCACCGACCACCGATTCCACCGTGATTCCATTGGCATCCAGGTACTGACTGTTCTGCTCAGTGATTACCCATGCCGACCGCCGCGGCCCGGCCTCTACAGCACAATCCCCGTTGCCCATCCAGCGCGTCATCTCGAGTCTCGAATGCACAATTTCATCTGACAAACCTCTGCACAGAGTACTACTGGTGAAAATAAGGGCGTGCCTTACGTACGACGACCCCTACGCCTCGGCCGTTACGCGGTTATGCGCATTCGCACATCTTACCTCGGCGCACCCGTCACAATCGCCGTGGCTCATCTCCCTTCGAAACTGTAACTCTCGACACATCTGCCATCTGCGACAGGCTGAGGCGGACAAGCGAAAGAAGGACGGCCTCAATATTGGCCCGGGGTGGTGTTTGGGCGTGATCGCCCGGCCAAGGCCTGCAATTGGCACAATTACCAATTCCTAATCCCTAGTCCTTTACCCCAGGGCAGGTACCGCACTCGAAGCCTAATTGTGTCCAGAGGACTAAACGAGCAGACCGAGTGCGGTTGCTACCTCAACCTGGGCACCTATCCGTACCCCCGTCGGTCGCTAGGCCTCATGCACGGCGCCGAGGGCCGCGAAGGGCACCGCGATCATCAATCATTGCACCAATATGGATAATACTCTGGCAGGCAGCGCTGGGCGGAACAGCACAGCACAGCATCAGCATCAGCACCAGCACAGCCCGCCCGTCGGCTCCGTTCACCTGGCTGCGAGTGCGAGCCTGAGACTGGGGGCCATCTAACCAGCTGACTGGCTTTGTCGGACACGCACCAATCACAGCACCTTGCGAGGAACACGAAGCAGATCTGTACGGATTTACGAGTGGCCAAGAAGCGCAGGGGTGCCGAGTGTACGTACAGATACAGCACGCCGAAAGAGAGATAGGGCTGAGGGCAACGTAGCAGCAGCCAATGGGCGAGGTACATTTGCTCTCCGCGTTGGGCATAACGCCGCCTACGGGATTCACAGGCTACTGCGTAACGCACACGCCGTACTCGCTCTCGCGGTGTCCCTTCTTTTACGGTGATGCCTAGAACACCAGCCACAGTCGTGATGAGTCGGCCTCTTGGTACCCCACGCCGGCCTTTCGCGACTGGTCAATTGCCCGGGGCGACGGAGCATCCACGGGAGCTGCTGCATCAGCGGCGCCGTTGGGGAGCCTCGCGTCTGCCTACACTTTGAGGCGCCTTGCCCTTCGCTCCCTCTTCCGCCCTTCCTTGCGAACGAAGCAGAAGAAACCCGCAATTGCTTCTTTGAGCATTGATCCAATGTTTCGCACGGGCTGCCGTCAGATTGACCATCGACAACAGTCATACTGCCGTACCAGTTCGCCGACTTGTCCCGTCTCCCTGGATACCGACGAAAAGCAAGAGGACCCTGGCTCCGCACGGGAGCTGTCAAGTGATGACAAAAAAGCCAGATGGGGGGCCGTCTCCGACTTTGCCCATGCCGAAAGAAAGCCTCTCTCGCAAGTTTACTCTCCGAGATTGCTCTGGGCGTGGGGTTGTCGGAGACCAGCGGCACCGCACTCGGGGGCACGGAGCAAAGGGAGGAAACTCAAAAAACACTCATCCTGAAGCAGGATTGCTCATCGCTCATCAGTCATCTGCCAGACTTTTGGCAGGGGTCAAGCCACATCCAAATTCCGTTTCCCCTCCAAGCCCAATCTGGCGCGCTGTCGCATGCGACCTGCAGCAAGACCAGCCAGTCGCGAGGACGACGGCTTTTGAGTCAACGGGACTGATGCTCTTCTGCTGCGCATTCGCGTGGACGGCCACGTACGAATCCACGGCGTCAGAACAGGTGGCTTGCATGGTGGCCGCGACACAGCGTGCCAATACTTCGTAAACTCCTTTTGCGTTCACCGCGAGTTCGGTTCAGCCAATTGAGCCAGCTGCTGTGTCCCCCTTCCAGAAGGAAAAATACCGTGCAGGCTTGCAGCCGTCTCTCGTGAGAGGGGAGGACAGGACCCAAGCCACGATGGCAGCAGTGGGAAGCGGTCGCTACTTGGAGCGGCAGGGCGGACGGCCGGGCTGGTGGATTAGACCGCCGGTTCACGCGTGACCGCCTTCGATTTGGCTCCCCAAGTTGCGGAAATTGGGGGCTGCCCAGACTCGGGGCCCCTGGCTCTGCCGCCGCCGCCGCCAACAACGTATCCCGCCTTCCACGATGGCTACGGATCGCGGGTTTACGGTTTACGGCGCAACACGGAGCAACGCCAGCGATGGTTCCTGAAAACCCTCGCGGGATGACAGCACAGGACCCGTGCTAAGTCGTTGGACCCTTTCCCGCGCCCGTCTTTGGCTCGTGGACAGGGCTCACGAGCTGGCCCCATGCCGTCCGAAAGTTCCTGTCGATGATGACCCGGGTTTGGGGGAGGAGTTCGGCATCTTTCTCTTGCGGCCTGCGAGTCACCCAGAAACCACCCCTCGCAGGCTCGCACACACCCCTCGTCCCCACCCTGCCGAGCTTCCCGCACGGTTCACTCTTGACACCGCGGTCCCGACGGACGGTCGGCGGGTCGGAGAGAGAGAACTTCTTTCATGAGCGCAAGAGATCAGCGCAAAAATTACTCATCACTGCAAAAGTCCAGACATCGTCGCGCTCGCGTCATAGCGAACTGTTGCCGAAAGGCTAAAAGCTTCTCGTCTTTGCTGGGAGTGGGGACCGCGCTGCTGAATTCCCAATCCCGCGGTCCTGACAGCTGCCCTATGCTTCTCTCCCCGCCAGCGCTTGCCTGTGCGACCATCACCACCTTATTTCCGTGCTCCCTCGGGACTGATGACGCGAGAAGCCAAACGAGGGTTCAGACGGCGTCTCATAGACTCTTGTTGGTCTGGTGGGAGGGTGCCTCACGGTCAGCCTATGGACATGGCCGAGGACGGTGGAATGCGAGGACAGAAAGACCCTGCAGCCCTGCGAGCGGGCCTCGGTGGACACACCAATTGCTGTTGACTGATGAGAAATGAGAGACGCCGACGGAGCTTACAGATCCCCCAAGCCAAGTGTGCAAATGGGGAGCGCGACAATGACCAATGCAGAGTCATTGGCAAGCTTCTTACATGGCAGAGCCAGGGGTCAGCACAGCACACCTACTACTCGTCGACATACCAAGGGCACAATGGAACGTAACAACTCGCCGACGACGATGATGCAGGTTACACAGATAGGGCTGTTCCCGCGACTCGCGAGCCAACGATCATTTTTGCTGTGCAAATCCCTCCCTCCGCTCTTTGGGGTAGGCAGGTATGCTGACTGCATCGCGCCCTCACGATGATTCGCTCCTCGCATCAGCGCCCTATCAGAAGACTGAGGCGGTGCAACCCCAGCTGCGTGTTATCCTCACCGCTCGTGGCTTGCGCTGCGAAGGCTTGGTATGTGTACCACCGAAAAGAAATGCAGCCACGGCGCTTATTGGCTATTTGCGCCAGCTTCCCCGATGACTGTATATGAAATGGCATACATTGCTTCTCTGCTGCATTGGGCGCTGGCGGCACAGCTCGTATGCGCAACGGGAAATGTGAACGAACGGGGCGGCGTGTGGAATTTGAGGCGCCGGAATGTCGCCGGATTTTGCATCGGTCTCGTCCGAAGACGCCCTGAAATCTCTCCTCCCCCACACAAGCCACAATGCAGCGGGAATCGCTTTAGATTGGCATCGTTCGAGAGGGCGTGATGGAGGCGCCCCGTACATGTTCGGTGTCTGCGGTCCTATGAAGGACGTCCTGACCGGTCACCGCTGTTCGTTATCACCGGACGCCGAACATGTATGCGAGACACTGCAAATCTGGATCACCCGCAGGAAGAGAATGCGACGTCGCTCCCCCGTCAGAGAGAGGTGCGCTGCCAAGTTTCTCATGGGCATGCCAATTTTGCGTGTTTGATTTGAGGATTGTCGCAAGATGGCTTCAGAACAGCGAGATCCCTGCCCTTCTCCCGCCCTTCTAGCGTCCTTCCATTTGGGCTGATCTCCGCTTTCCTGGACCGTGCACGGCTTCTAGCGTGCTTCTAGCGTTTGTCAGGGGCTTGCGCGATTCCTGTCTGGCGTTCCTGGAAGTGGATGCGCGGAATTGTGTGGCTTCTGTGTGTGTGTCGCGTGGTGCAAGGTCCGCGGTCAATGGATGTGTTGGGTGTACGGTCATCCACCATCCTTGCGAAGAGAATTTCTCTACTATTCCGCGTATCGGAGGGGTTGCGAGAACGAACTCTTTGGGCTCTCGAACGGTGGAGTATTCGAACCGCGAAGCCGCGAACACTTGGGTCCCGGACTCTGGATTGGGCAACTGAAAAACCCAACCAACACCATGTGGAGCTTTTCTTTTCCTCTCTGCAAAACTTTTTTGCAGGCATTTCCCTTTTTTGACGTCAGCAGACTCACACACAGTCACACACACAAGGGCCCGGTTCGCGTCGGTAAGGCGCCGTGGGGATCCATCGCGGTGGATATCGTGATGAAAATTTTATGCTAGTTTTTCTCATTCTTGCTGGTTTCCTCCGTATCTTTCTGGTCGGTTCGCGATTTTCACTGGGCTTTTGTGGGCTTGGGTCTAGGTAGATTTTTTCCTCCCTCTTCGCTTCGCTGCGCTAGGTACACCCACGTGGAGGCTGAAGGGGCCCACGAATGGGTGTGCCGATATCTGCGGGACTGTGAAAGAACATGGGACTCGTGCCTGGAAAGAAGGCATTGATGACAAACGCGAGCATGGGATGGCGTTCTCTCGGCGCCGTGGCGGTCGAGCGTCGGGGAGCGGCCCCGGGGCTGGGCTCCGAAACCCGGATAAGGGCCCGGTCTGGCTCTTTCTTTGGCGACACCCGGAAATGCGGGAGCCTTCAGCGACGCGGGCCCCCTCGGGTGATGTGTGCGCTTGGCTGGGCGATCAAGCACTCCCGTCACGTCAGGTCCGATCAGATAGTGAGAGAAATCCTGGTTTTGACTCGTCTGAAGGGCGTTTCAACTCCTGACAGAGGTCTGGACCGAGCCACGAACCACACCTCCACACAAGCTATATGATGAAGCTGTCTAGCTGAAGCTATCCAAAAACAGATTGCTTCGTCCGCCGCATCCCGCCTCGCTTTTCTTTATTTTTGTGCCTGTCCCGCTACGTGTATCGCAAGAGAGCTCTCCCCTTTCCCTGGGGACCAGGCCGGCTGGGGGAGGGAGGGAGATGCGACTTGTCTGACCTCAGCTCTTTTGCGATGTCCGTGAAAGCGGATTGGTCGGGGAACACGCCTCCCG